>JANAVB010011398.1:1001483-1203983 GCA_029216955.1 Iris pallida | reverse complement strand
TTTTTCTTATTTCATTTTGTAGTTCTGGAGAAAGATGTCTACTCGTATGGAACCTGTAGAAGAGGTAGAAGATTGGATGCCAGCTTCAAATGAAACCTTCATTTCGTGTATGATTTACAGGTTTGAAGAACAACTGTCGAAGATTTCAGATCAACTTGTTTCGATCAATTCTAAGCTTGGTTCAATCGAACTTGAACAAATTAATATATCTCGGTGTTTAGAAAAGATGAAAGAATCTTCCGCTTTGAAGAATGCATCTTCATCTGGAGTAATTAATATTATGGAGGAGGTTAACGTTGAATCTTCTGATGAGGACAAGGGGCTGAAGAAAGCTGATAAGTCAATCCAGCAAATTCTCAATATATTCCCTCTAGAAGAAACTGACTTTAGCAATTCTTCAAAAAGATGCAAGAAAAATTAGATCCGGTCACACCTTTGAAAAGTTTAACAAGAGATTCAACCTCAAAGCCTAGCCAGTGTACTAGTAGTTCTTCGAGTTTTTACAATTATATTTTTACGAATGGTAAACCTGACGAGTAAGTAATATGAGTTTTTATTTCATTTCAACAGTTTTTTTTCTAATCTATTCGTTTCTTTTCTTAGCGAAATAATATCATCTTGCAACAAGATTTATGTGAGTCGGGCTGAGATGAAGTCCTTTGCTCCAGCAAGGAGAATTAAAGATGGGATATGTAGATAGTATATTTTTTCTTAGATGCCATCTATGTTTACTTCGATGCCATCGCTGATTTTTTAGTGAGATACTCAGATTGTAACCCATGTCTCTGCTCTTCTCACCGCAGAGGAACGAATAAAAACTGTCAATAAAGCTAATGTATGGTATTTACCAATAAAGTTAACGGCGAGTGAGCATTTTATTCTTTAATGATTATGCATTAACAATTTTCTCGTTTGTTTGTCGTTCGTAATGTATTAATTGATGAGTATGTAGAGAGCAACGTAACCTCCATCTAACAAACTTCATGAAATATGGAAGAAGAACAAATATTTATAGGATTATATGGGATCTTTAAGCATTTTTAACGAGGTATTAATCTATTTCTGTTTAAATTTTAATCCTAATTTTCTGAAAATTGATTAATTTGTTTTACCTAATTAATCCTGATTCAGATGTATATACCCATTCTTTTGTTGAACCACTATACTCTTGCAAGAGTTATGGTTAAAACAAAGACTGTTGAAGTTTAGGACCCCTTGCATCTACAGATGAGGCAATTTATAACAAAGCAGTCATAAAAGAAACAGTAAGTTCATATTCATAATCTTTTATGAATTGCGTACTAGATTTGCGGTATACTAATACATACTGTATTCTGGTAATTGTAGCTTTCAAATTTGGATCTCTCTCGAGGAAGAGATTTTGAAGTTGAAAGATGCTAGGTTCAACTTTTCTACTTTCTCTAAAATTCGTCGTCCTAATGTTCCCCGCCAACACAATACATTTGATTGTGCTATTTTTATAATTTTATTCATGAAAGACGGATGTAGTTTGGACTCCCGTTATCTCAATGTAAGTCTGAAAATATGTCGTCAAATACTTACACTTTTTAGAGCAATATTTTTGATATTATGTTTGTTATATGCAGTTTGATTCAGAAAAGGAAAGGTACAAAGTTGCTGTATGGATTGCATCTTCAGAGCACAATGAAGAAGAATCTAAATTGCGCCACAATATAATTAAGCAGCAAAGGTCGAAAGGAGTCCACTCTGATGGGTGAAGATGGAAGATGATGAATTTTTTTCTTATTTTATCTAATGAATTATGTTCATTTGTTTTGTAACAAATGGTTAGGAATAAAGTTTTGTGGAGTTATAATGTTCTTAAAATGTGGGATGAAAATGATATTAAAATGTTCATTTGTTTCATAATCTTGCTGCCATGCCCAAAAATTATAGAAGTTTTATGAAAAACCCACCGCAAAATAATATTTTATTGCATGCCCAGAATTAGCAAAAAATATATAAAGGGGTTCGGAATGACCTTTTTGCCTTTCTAATTTATTGAAAACACCCACGAAACCTACTCTTCAAAAAAAATGTTTCGATACTTCCTCTTCTTCCATACGCCGCTCACTTTCGAATCTAGGTTTTATCCTCCAAAATCTTCAAACCTTACTCTCCATTCGCAATCTTTACACCATGTCGGCACCATCAGCAACATCATCGTCGGCAGCAGCATCAGAATCAACTGGAACCCCAGTTCAAGAAGATATAGCTGTTGTGGAGAAAATGAAGGCAGTTGAACAAAATCCAAAGGGTAATGACGGAGAATCATGGAGAATTAAAAGAGTTGCACATAAGCTAAAGACTGCTAAGCAAAAAAAAGGGCAAAAAGAAGGTATAACTTTAAGTTATGTTCATGATTCTGTAAAAATCACGAAGAATGGTCATTCCCAGTGTTAAAATTCATGAGAATGACCATTCTCCGTGTTAAAATCACGAAGAATTATCATTATCCTTGTTAAATTGACGGAGAAGAGTCATTCTCCGTGTTTAAATGCAGGAGATTAGTCATTCCCTATTTTAATCCATTCTCCGTGTTAAATTGATGGAGAATTGTCATTCTCCGTGTTAAAATGACGAAGAATAGCCATTCCCTGGCTTAAAACGTATGAGAATAACCATTTTCCTTTGTTAAAATCACGGAGAATGGTCATTCTCCGTGTTAAAATCACAAAGAATTGACTTATTCTCCGTATTAAATTGACGAAGAATTTTTATTCTCCGTATAGAAACCACGGAGAATGGTCATTCCCAGTGTTAAAATAAATGAGAATGACCATTCTCCGTGTTAAAATCACAGAGAATGGCCATTCTCCGTGTTAAATTGACAAAGAATTGTCATTCTCTGTGTTATACGGGGAATGGCCATTCCCAGTGTTAAAACGCATGAGAATGACCATTCTCCGTTGTTAAAATAACGAAGAATGACCATTCTCCGTTGTTAAAATAATGGAGAATGACCATTCTCTTTGGTAAAATCACGTATAATGGCCATTCCCCGTGTTAAAATGACGGAGAACAGTTAACAGAAACCTAATTTTTGTTTTGTTTTCTTTCATAGAAATTTTTTTATCAGGATTAAGGATTCAAGAGTTTTTCGTTCTTCTTTCAAAACAATGTCAACTCTTATGGAGGGTGTCAATAAAGATGGCGGCCGTTTACCCGAGCCAGTTATTGAGTCTTTAAAGAATACCGGTTTCTGGAATTTCGTCGAGGTATTCTACAAAAATAGAGTTGGCATTCAAGAATTGGCCAAGGTTTCAGAAGGTTTTGAGAAATTGATAGAAACTTATTTGAAGGACAAAGATAGCATCGTATACATTGAATTGAGCACCATTGTTAAAATAGCACCAAGTGTCGACGATATGGCAGCCATTTTCGGTCTACCGCTGAAGAAAAAAAGCGAGGATGATGTTAATTACTGAAGATTGATCATGGAAAAATAACAGCAGGCCACACTGTCGGAATCGTTGAGCCTGTGTAGAGATCACTTCAGAAGATTGCGGGCTAATTCCAAGGGCAAAAATAGAGAAGTCACGAATACGAAAGTGAGAGAGAAGTTCTTTGAATTGCTACAACGGCTTCGTGACGGAGATAAACAAGTTAAACCAGATGATTTGGCCAAGCTAATAATCTTCCACTTATGCCAAACAATATTCTTCACAAGGTCTGGCGGTTCAAATTTACTGTACAAATTTTTGGCCTTAGTAGACAGTGTAGAAGTAATCAAAAGTATCTGCTGACCAAGGTTAATCTTGCCATGTGTCATGGAGAGCATCAAGAAGACTACAAATAAAACTGTTGGGGGGGATTACTCTAATGCATACCCCAAGATTGAAGGTTGCACAATATATTTCCTCTACTGGTTTGCAGAACATAGTACCCATGTAGAAAGGAAGTTCGACCCAATTCGTGAATACCCAAGATTTTACACATGGGATGGGTACGCAATCTCAGTCTTCCTCAAAAATGAATATCACAGTAAATTGAGATCAAAAAGGATATTAAAAAATTTGGTTATAGTTGTTGGGGAAGAGGGAGGACAATAAGAAGAGGAGCTACATATACAAAAAGAAGGTGCACACGAGGAAGAGGGACACGACAAAACAGGTGGGGATGAGATTGCTAAACAAGAGAGACCCCAATAACTTGAAATGAACACCGCGATGGAGGGGTCGGTTCAGAAATTGGAGGAGTTGAGAAACGAGAAATCTCATATTCTTGCTGAGAATGAAAAACTCCATGAAAAGCTTAAAGAGCTAGAGGTACAAGAAGCACAACAACGTGAAGTCAACATCGTGATGGAGGGCTCGGTGCATGAATTAAAGGAGTTACGAAGGGAGAAATCTAAGATTCTTGCTGAGAACGAGAAACTCCATTAAAATTTTAAAGAGCTAGAGGAACAAGGAGCCCAACAAATTGAAAGGAACACCTCGATGGAGGTGTCGGTGCGGGAATTGGACTCCTTGCGAAGAGAGAAATCTGATATTATTGCTGAGAATGAAAAGGTTAGCGAAAAGGTTAAAGAGCTACAGGCACAAGGTAAAATTTTCTTTTTTTTTCAAAGTTCTGATTTGTAATTCTCCGTATTAGAATACAGGAGAATGGCCATTCTCCGTTAAAATCACGAAGAATGTCCATTCTCTGTGTTAAATAACGAAGAATGGTAATTTTTGTGTTAATACTAGGGAGAATGGCCATTTTCCGTGTTAAATTGACAAAAATGGCCGTTCTCTGTGTTAAAATAACGAAGAATGGCCATTCTCCGTATTAAAATCACGGTGAATGGACATTCCCTGTGTTAGAATGTAGAAGAATGGTCATTTCTCATGTTAGAATGCAGGAGAATGGCCATTCTCCGTGTTGGAATGCAGAAGAATTGTCATTCTCCGTGTTAAAGTCACGGAGAATGGTCATTCTCCGTGTCAGAGTCACGAAGAATGGCCATTTCCCGTATTAAGATCACGGAGAATGATTTTTTTCTTCTTTTTTTAAAGTATATATTGATTGACATCATACCTTTTATTGTTGTTTGTTTTATATCAGTGCAAATAACCGAGCAGCTCAGAGAAACAAATAAAAGGCTCGTTAATGAGAAAATGGAGCTTCAAAAGAAAGTTGAATCGTTGAATAATGAAGCCATTGAAAAGGATGCAAAAATTGTTGATCTCGAAGCCATGGCTACAGCATTGCAGCTTGAGGAGACTCAACCAGCTGCTGAACAACAAGCTTTTGAACATGCTGCACATGCTGCTCCAAAATAAGTCAAAAGAGGAGGAGGATGGGGGAAAGAGGTTCAGAAAACCATCAGCGACATTAGCCGATGAAGATTTTACTCCCTTGGAGAAGAATACAGTAATAGAGGCTAATAAAGTGGAAGATGAATGCCGCTCCGAAACCAAAACCTCAACCCAAACCCAGGGTCAGAGGAAAAATAAGCAGACAGATTCGAAATCCAGACAAGATGCCAAAATGGCTGAACTAGCGAGAAAGCGTGTTATACGAAGGAAATGTGATGACCTCGTACTTTGGAAGGATGCGGATGAAAAGCTGAAGAATCTTTACATAGACATCGTATTCCCAAGAAAGATGAGTCCAACGTATGTATTCTGAACTCGACAATTCTTTGTCCAATTCATAACGGAGAATGGCCATTCTCCGTGACAGTTGGCCGAAGAATGATCATTCTTCGTATCAGTTAGACGGCGAATGATCATTCTCCGTGTCAGTTGGACGGCGAATGACTCTTTTTTTCTTTTCCTTTCTAGTATTTTTTCACAATTATGTCCTGAGAATCTCTATTAATTTAATCTAAACTAAATTTGTGTGCAGTGATATTCTATACATGAGTATACCAAAAAAGGAAGAAAATGAAGTTTTCGTCCACCTGTCGGCAAAAGACATGCAAATTATACTCAACTATAAAGACATGGAGGCTGGCATACTCAACATAATAATAAAGAAGTTGAGAGAAATTCAAGGCTATGTAAGAAGGTACGCCCAATCAAGTTCAAAGGACGTGCAATATAAGTGGTCTGCATTCACGATGTCCCACACATTGGTAAGAATCAAAACTTAAAAATCCATATTCATGTGTACACCGATGAAAAATGACATAAAAAACTTACACATGACATTGTGCTTTGTTTTTTGGAAACAGTCCATCGTTCTCCGTGCCATTGAACCGAAAGCAACAGCAGGCGCCCTTGAAACTTTCGAAACAGATGTAGAAGGCTTCGTCATGGGTTTAGAGGATGACATAGAGTGGCTATTCATTCTACTATTTAATGTTTCCTCCAAATACTATACGCTACTCACATTCAACTTGAGCTCCTACAAGTGGACACATTACAACTCCTTGAGGCAAAACACGTACGAAAAGGGCAAGAAGGATGCACAATTAATGAAGAAGACCTTAGACCCTATCGTCAAGTGGAAAGTTGATATGATGAGGGAGAGATGCCCGACGAAGATGGAGTATGAGAGCACAGGGCTGAATTGTTCTCCACGATGCCCATAACAAGTAGCACCCAACTGCCTCTTGTACACGACATTTTATATGAAGTGCTTGATGACTGCTCCCTTCGAAATATCGAGAGAAAATGACGATGACATTCACCAGGAGATTTCAATGACGAGGTTGGGATGGGCTAAGAAGTTGCTTTCAAGCGAATACGTAACACTACCAACCTAGCAATGACATTGTAAAACAACAATGTCATTGGGCTAAGAACTTCTTTCTATATCGTCTGTTTGTGTTTTATTCTTCTGTGTCAGCATCTTTTGTAACGTCTGCTCTATTTTTTATAATAAAATTATTTTTGAATTACATTTATATTGTTAAAATCATGGAGAATGGACATTCCCCGTCCTAAAATGCAGGAGAATGGTCATCTCTCTGGTGCCTCAACTAGGCATATTTCTCTATTACATGTCCAAAACTACTACAGAAAATCCTACTACAAAGAAAAAAGCATAAGAGCTACAGCTAGGCGCATTTCTCTTGTGCCTCAGCTAGGCGCATCTCTCTAGTGTCTCAGCTAGGCGCATCACTTCAGCATCTCAGCGTAGGCGCATTACCGAGCATAGTCAAAGCGAATCACTTCATCGTCAACGTGCGAGCGCTTCGACAGAGTATGGCTTGGCAATCAACCTAAATCCTGGGGTTCTTCCAGCCTAATAAAAACCGAGGCACGCCGACCCTAATTGTTGGATGCAACAGGTACCTTCGACAGCCTGTAGCTTTTTTAGCCTAACAAAAACTGGGCCGCGGTGATCCCGAATCTAGTAACCAACATTATAGCACACAGTCGATGAAGTGTACGAACATGGACAGTCCATTCGGCACATCTCAGTCTTCTGAAGGAGTTTACCACCAAAGCTTCTTCGAACGAAGAGATCGACAACCCACAAGAAAGTGTCTTACCAAGGTGGGGGATCGGTCGAGTCTATCTCCACAAGAAAAGCTAAGTGAGATGAAAACAAACTCTCCTTATACTACTGCCATTTATAGGCAAGGACAACTCGTACTCATGTGCCAAGTGGCAGTAACTTTGAATTCAATTCAATAAATTTGCATTAATACCAATAAATCTGTCCCTTCGAATTTTGCCAAGTCAAAGAGCCATCAATGGCTCAAAGAACTCAACAGACGGGCCATACAGCAGATGCGTTGGTCAACACCATGTACCTCGTACTGATGCGCCTAATAGAGCACTGGCCAATGCGCCCATCAACACCATTCTCCGTATTAAAATCATGAAGAATTACCATTCTTCTTGTTAAATTGACGAAAAATTGCCATTCTCCGTGGTAGAATACAGGAGAATGGCCATTCACCGTGTTAAAATCATGGAGAATGGCCATTCTCCATTTTATTATCACGGAGAATGGCCATTCTCCGTGTTATAATAACGGAGAATGGTCATCCCCGTGTTAAAATGTAGGAGAATGGTCTTCTCCGTGTTAAAAGCACAAAGAATTTCCATTCTCCTTTTTAAATTGATGGAGAATGGTCATTTCCTTTGTTAAAAGCACGGAGAATTGCCATTCTCAGTACATAATGATAAGTAATTTGATCCATTGGCTCTTTGTCGCTATCTCACTTCCGTACTTTACAATTACGAAAATTGTGACCCGATTTTTTACAAACTCTACAAATTCTAGGCTTGGGGATAGTCTGACTTACTTTAGTCTGGCTTGATTTCCTTGGAGAAGGCCTTCCATTTGTTGCTACCGGATTTGGTTCTTTAAAAGATTCATGCACTCCATGAACTGCATCAGCTACCGTTTTTTCTTCTTTACCAATATCGTTCACCATTTTTTGCAACTCAATCAGCACAGACGACATCAACTCTATTCCCTTCTCTTGAATTTTGCTTAATTTTTTACAATAATACGTAAACAGATTAACTTGTTCATTAATACCACCATACCTTCTGCTCTCAATACTGTCTGGGTGGATAAATCTCCTTTCTGTGCCAGGTCCGGAGAGATAACTCTCTTTGCAATCCTTGAGCCAACGAATTTTTATCAAGTTCTTTGGAATATCTGCCAATTGCAATATCTTCATTGCTGAAAAAATATGCCTACAAGGAATCCCCTTGGTCTCCACCCACAAGTAGTCACAGTTTATGATGTTGTCGACATGATAAAATATAACCTTTCGGTTGTTACTGTTTGGTGACGAATACTTTTGGATAGTGCAAACTTCTGCATCTCTCATGATGTGATGGTGGAGAATAGTATATTTATCAGAATGTGTGATTTCCTTCCTTACCTCTATAAATACTTTTTTAGTGTAAATTACTGCAAATTGATCTTCTATTATGGCCATGCTAGTTTGTTTCACAACTGGTGTTGAGAGTTTATCAGTGACATGCTTACTCATCTGGCCATAACGTAAGGCCGCCAAACCGAGGTCATAATGTTAAACGGCCTTCCATAGTGGTAGTTTCTTATTCAAAAATCTTTTCAGAAATGCGTTCATTGATTCACATCTATTTGTTGCAGTAGAACCACCAAAATAATTTTCACGTAGGAATGTGTCCGCCTATCGCTTCCTCATTTTGTACAATGCAGTGGTCCACTCACTGTTTTCTGTATTATAATCCCTTAGCATCTGCTGCCAACGGTTTTCAAATACTTCAACTGAATAGTACCTGTTTAGAAAACATGGACAATAACTAAAGTTTTAATATTGTAACAACAACATACTTCAAAGTAAAGTACTAAGTGTGAGATGTACCTTTTAATCAGAATACTCAATTCTTTTGCAAAACCATCTCGGTGTACATGTTTGGTTAAATTGTTTAGGATATGCCATGAGCACGTTCGATGAACTATGCTTGGCATTAAATCCTTATTATTCATGGATTTGCAACCATCCGTGAGAACTCTTTGGTAATTTGCCATTCATACACTCTTAGAATTTTTGTAAAACCCAGGAATATGTCTCAGCAGACTCATTATGGATCAATGCAAACCCAAACACACAAGCCAGTGCATGATTGTTTGTACCTACTAGAATCACCAACGACATTTGACATCTATTTGTTTTATATTTAGAATCAAATGCTAGTGAATCTCCAAATAATTCGTAATCGAATCGACTTGCACCATCAGCCCAAAAGAGATGGGTCAATCTGGAATCTTTATCTACCTTGTACGCGTAGAAGAAATCTGGGTCAATGCCCTCCTTAGCTTGAAGAAATGTAAGTGTTATCGTAGCATCAACATCGTCTAGTGCTCTACTATCTTTAGCTAAAGCATTGTATAAATCTTTTTTCGTCCATCCAACCTTATCCCAGCCACTATTCTGGTGGACAAATAAATTCCATACCTCTGAAGTCGTCATCGCAGATTGCTTCATAAGCTTAGCTTGTTCCAATTCTGCGGGTGATATCTTACGATGGCATCTCAAAATAACTATTTTAAAATCATTCGCCAGATTATGGTTGTGATGTACTCGATTTTTTTTTGACAACCCACAGATTTGTAGAAATAGTGTACCCAATACAAAAAATTGCTTTACAACCACTTCTGCTTTTACTTCTTGGCTCACGAACCCTGTTAGGAGCTTCATTGTATTTTTTCTGTCTGAATCCCGCATTCGAACAATACCAATTACGGACCATCAACATCCCAGATTTGTTTTTCTTTACTTCATTCTTTCTAACACTGAAACCAACTGCTTTTGAATATATCCGGTAGAATGTCTCTGCTTCTTCAACAGAGTTGAACTGTAACCAACAATATCTTCATCTAAGAGATCCCTTGGGTTTTTATTAATGTTGGCAGACTATAATTTTTTTCATGATCGCTACTTCGAAATCCAATAGAGATTCGCCATCGTCCCTAAAAACAGAATTAAACAAAATAAGTATAAATTAATGTAAAATATAATGCATTTCTTCAATCCATTAGAAAGGGTGAAGCGAAATAACATTTCGTTGTTTGCGTTGATGTCATTGTCATAGTTATGATGCATTTCTTCGATATTTTCTTCCTCTTGTTCTTTATCGTCTTCTAAGTTAACAGATTCCAATATTTGCTCATCATCCAAATCATCTGACACCGCTATTGAAGCAAAGCTTTCTTCATCAACTAATTCTTCCATATGACCATTAGTTTCTCCATGTGACGCTGCCATTGAAGAAAGCAGAGTGTGTTAGAAACCAACAGAAGAAACGAAGAACAAGAAACAATACAAACAGAAAAAGAAAAATGCTTTATGTACCTCCAAAAACTCCCTCCTCAATGTACCTCCGCCACATAGCCCTCTTCTATTGGCTCATGTCTTCCCCCAACTTCTCCCCTTTTTGCTTGGGTCAATAAGGCAGCACCATATAGCGGAGGGACATGGAAGAGGGACATTTTGGAGGTACATATAGCATTACTCCAAAATGCTTGAGTGATCCTACAAGCATGCATAATTTTAAAGAAACAACTTCCAACAACACAACCTTTTCGTCTTCTATGTACATATTTTATTGAATTGTGTAGGATAAAGCATGCAACATCATTTAATGCTACGTTTACTAGTGTGTAATTATTTGTAATGATATGGTATTAGTGAACACAATCTGTGAGAGAGAACCCGAGAGAGAGAGAGAGGAAGATGGGATAAAGAGAATTAGGGAAATATTCTCGCGGACGAACCAAAATGAAAAAATTGGGCGCATGATGCGGAATTATATAGTTCGATACGACCGATTTGACACATACCTACAGACCCCCCCTCCCCCCAAATTCAATTGATCAAATCAACAAGTTTTTATTTCAATAGCTCCTTTTACTAATAACTACCATCATCCCGTATCTTTTTTTGCATTACGCACGCGAAAAGAACGAGCTCGACTAGTTCTAGCGTACGAGTTTAGACGAACACTGACCAAGATCAAACAACGTGACATCAGCTAAGTTTCTAATACAGTGACATTACTGTTAATTTAAAATTTACAATATTATTGAAACTAATATTAAAATTAAAATTAATTTTTGATTTAACATTTAAATTAGATTTAAATTCACAACTTAAAATAGATAAAGTTAAAATTCAATTTTGATTTAAAATCTACAATATTATTGGAACTAGTATTAATATTAACACTACTGTTACCGGACCATATTTTGTTCGACTGGTAGCCCATCGGTTCGGAATGATATGCGGCCAGTTTGACCCATGCCTGCCGAACCCCCCAAATTCAATTGATCAAATCAACAAGTTTTTAATTCAATAACTCTTTTTACTAATAACTACAATCATCACGTATCTTTTTTTACATTACGCACGCGAAAGGATCGAGCTCGACTAGTTCTAGCGTACGAGTTTAGACGAACACTAACCGAGACCGAGTAACGTGACATCAGCTAAGTTTCTAATACAGTGACATTATTGTTAATTTAAAATTTAGAATATTATTGAAACTAATATTAAAATTTAAATTTAAATTAATTTTTGATTTAACATTTAAATTAGATTTAAATTCATAACTTAAAAATAGATAAAGTTACAATTCAATTTTTGATTTAAAATCTACAATATTATTGGAAATAGTATTAATATTAAAACTACTGTTACCGGACCATATTCTGTTCGATTGGTAGCCCATTGGTTCAGAATGATATAGTTCGATGCAACCGGTTTGACCCATGCTTGCAGACCCCCCTCCTCCGAATTCAATTGATCAAATCAACAAGTTTTTATTTCAATATCTCCTTTTACTAATAACTACCATCATCACGTATCTTCTTTTACATTACGCACGCAAAAGGATCGATCTCGACTAGTTCTAGCGTACGAGTTTAAACGAACACAAACCGAGACCGAGCAACATGACATCAGCTAAGTTTCTAATACAGTGACATTACTGTTAATTTAAAATTTACAATATTATTGAAACTAATATTAATATTTAAAGTTAAATTAATTTTTGATTTAACATTTAAATTGGATTTAAATTCACAACTTAAAAATAGTTAAAATTTAATTTTTGATTTAAAGTCTACAATATTATTGGAACTAGTATTAATATTAACACTATTGTTACCAGACCATATTCTCTTCGACTGGTAGCCCATCGGCTCGGAATGATATAGTTCGATGCGGCCGGTTTGACCCATACCTGCAGACCCCCCCTCCCGAATTCAATTGATCAAATCAACAAGTTTTTATTTCAATAGCTCATTTTAGTAATAACTACCATCATCATGTATCTTCTTTTACATTACGCATGCGAAAGGATCGAGATCGACTAGTTCTAGCGTACGAGTTTAGACGAACACTAACCAAGACCGAGCAATGTGACATCAGCTAAGTTTCTAATACCGTGATATTACTGTTACTTTAAATTTTACAATATTATTGAAGCTAACATTAATATTAAAATTTAAATTAATTTTTGATTTAACATTTAAATTATATTTAAATTCACAACTTAAAAATAGATAAAGTTAAAATTTAATTTTTGGTTTAAAATCTACAATATTATTGGAACTAGTATTAATATTAACACTACTGTTACCGGACCATTTTTTGTTTGACTGGTAGCCCATCGGTTCGGAATGATATAGCTCGATGCGGCCTGTTTGACCCATGCCTGCAGACCCCCCCCCCCAAAATTCAATTGATCAAATCAACAAGTTTTTGTTTTAATAGCTCATTTTACTAATAACTACCATTATCACGTATCTTCTTTTACATTACACGTGCTAAAGGACCGAGCTCAACTAGTTCTAGCGTATGAGTTTAGACGAACACTAAGCGAGCCCGAGCAACGTGACATCAGCTAAGTTTCTAATACAGTGACATTATTGTTAATTTAAAATTTACAATATTATTGAAACTAATATTAAATTTTAAATTTAAATTAATTTTTGATTTAAAATTTAAATTAGATTTAAATTCACAACTTAAAAATAGTTAAAGTTAAAATTCAATTTTTGATTTAAAATCTATAATATTATTGGAACTAGTATTAGTATTAACATTAGGACTTCCAAATAGTCTTTTCTTTGTCCGGTCATACCCCTCCCCCCCATAAGCATGTTACACCCCCGAAACGAGCGGGTTAAATCGCCTTTTCCATTAAGAAAAGAACCCATCCGACTAGAGAGAAACAAATGAGAGAAGAAGAAGAGTCGCAATGGAGAGGAGCAAGAGCAAGATCAACAGCAGCGGATGGGCCGTCATCCCTACGGAGATTCTTTCGATGATACTGGTACTGTCGGAGATGCCGACGGACGAGGTCATGTGCAACGTGGCCCTAGTGTGTCGTTCGTGGTAGAAGGCGCTTAACGGTCCCTTATACTATTGGTCCAACGTGGACTTGGAACAGTGGTGCCGGAGGGGCCAGCAAACTGCAAAGATTACTTTGACCGTAAAGAAGCTCGTGGCTCGCAGTACGGGAATTCTAGTATCCTTTTTCGCGTACAAGCTTGACTTAGCCGCCTTCTCTTTTGCATGTTATAGGCCTGTACAAAATTTTATTTTGTCTTATTCTAATACTTTATTTTTTCTATTACAAAATTTATGTATACTTGGTTAATTTCTATTGATGTTTTCTCCTTTTTATAATATAGTAGGAAATTTCTAAGGGTGTTGCGCATTCCGAAGTGCGACGTGAGTGATGAAACTTTCGTGAGACATTTGGAGTTTCTTCCGGTGCTAGAAGAACTCAATATTAGCTACTGCCTCTATATCACGTCGACTGGAATACTTTCCGCTGGCAAGTATTGCCACCGTCTGGTCAAGTTGAGGAGGAACATGCCCCTCCATATTTCATGGTCAGGAATAGATTCGTGCTAAACATGTTCAACGATACGGAGGGAAAGGATGTGGTCGATTCGATCCCACGTCTCGAGCACCTAGAAATGGGCTCAGGCATGTTCAACGGAGACACGCTGCGATCTATCATATACAACTGCAAGAGTCTTCGTGTGCTCGACATACGTGGGTGCTTTAACGTGCACCTCAACGACGATCTCAAGAAAATTTGTGATTTAATATAGACGTTTAAACGACCCTTTGACGATGTAATCCCAGGAGAACATGGATACGAGATGTATAGTGATTTAGATCTCATCAATAAGTGCTGGGGTGAATGGTTCTTCTGACATTAGCATGTATGCATGCATTTATTTGTATTTTTCGTATTTATATGATATCAGTATTTTATCCTCAATGCAATGGGTTATTAATGTTAAAGTGTTATTAATGTTCTTAGTCTGGGTATCATCTGATCTATTGAGTTCCTTCATTTTGGAGAAATTGCAAAAATATCCAAATTAATGTTCTTAGACCATGTGAAGACGAATTTTGAGATACAGATAGCCCTGATACTGACTGTATCAGTGATTAACATTACGAGTTCATTGAACTCATTTGGGGTTCATTTCATCCATACAAAACCACTTTGGAAGTGGTTTTGTTCACCCACCAAAGTGGTTTTCACCTTTAATTTGACACGTGTCAAATTTTTACTAGAGGGTGAACAAAAACCCTAGTATTTGTGGGTGAACAAAAATAAACTCTTAACATTAATACAACATCTCAGTGTAATCATGTCCAAGAGATTTTGACATTTTTCTACACAATGATGACATTTTACCTTGTTTAAGATAAATTTTAGCGGTGCAAATTCCACTCATATTTACGGTATCAGTGCCATTCACCATAATTAATGGTGATAAACATTTATACAAGAAGAGTAGCCCGGGAAGATACGAAAAAATCGGTTTCTTTTTCACATCCCTTTAAAATCTATTTATACAGCCAAACTATTCATCTTCACCAGCCTTCAAAACCAATTTATATAGATTCAAAATCAAACTAAACAGCCAAACTATTTAAAATTCACAACCCTTCAGAACAGTCTCAAAATGGAGAAGAGCAAAACCTACATTTACGGATGGGCCAATATCCCCAAGGAGATCCTAGCCATGGTTTTGGTACTAGCGGAGATATCGTCTGAGGAGGTCATCCGCTTGTCTTTCGTTTGCTGGTCATGGTGGAAGGCGCCTTACTGTCCCTGCTTATGGTCGGACGTCAAGTTGACCCAGTGGTGCCGCAGGGTTAACCTAACCTTAAAAATTGACGAGGCGGTGAACAAGCTAGTGGCGCGTAGTGAGGGAAATCTAACCTCCCTCTCTGTTTACAAACTCGACAAAGAGGTCTTCTCCTTTACTTCCTCAAGGCCAGTACACGATATTTTTAATATATTTTGTTTCATAAGTTATAAGTTGTTAATTTTGATTTTTTTATTTTCCTGGTTATACCATGATTTATAATACAGTGGAAAAAATTTAAGGGTCCTACGAATGCCAATGAGCAACGTAAGTGATAAAATGTTGGAGGAACATTTAGTTTTTTCCGGTTCTGACAGAACTCGACATCAGCTACTGCCTCCACATTATGTCCAAGGGCATCGAACTCCTCGAAAGTCGTTGCCAGCGTCTAGTTACGCTGAAGAGGAATATTCCACCTCCGCAGTTCATGATCATGAATGGATTAAAGAAGGACTCCTTCGACAAGTCAGAGGCCATGGTCGTGGCCTCTTCGATGCTGCGTCTCGAGCACCTCGAGGTAAAGTTTGGCATGTTCGACGAGAATGGGTTGAGAGCTATCATGACGAAGTGCACAGATCTTCTCATACTCGACCTAAGAGGATGTTGGAATGTGCGGCTAGATGGGGACCTCGCATACGAACATGGTTTGGTAGATTTTGTAACGGATCTCTTAGAGGATCAGAACCCATGGGAGGAGGAGAATGATGATTCACTTGAACTAGGTGATAAACCGTGGTTGGATTACGAAATATCATATGATTGTTCTGACTGCTAATATTAAATGATTCTTATTCATTGCAAGGCTATCTGTGTGCTAAATTATAAGACTATATGGTATTATGATTGAATCTAATATTTTTTAACAGTGTCATAAATGTTTATGATGTGAGCTAAATGTGTTAGCTAAGATCGAAAAATGTGTTTCCACATTTTTAACTAGGTTCTTGTATTATTATAGGCTGCAAAATAAAAGGACTCAAAATTAGTTTAGAATAATCATACTCAGATTTCTTTATGTATTAGAACAAATTAAATTTGATTATAATTAGAATTCTTAATTTTTATAATATTAGGTTGTTAATTTGATTTGCATTACATTAAATCTTTACATAGATCGGACTCCAAACAATAAATTAGGATTAATATTTAGTATATACTTGAACATTCCCCGTCCTAAATGTACCATACTTTGTTAAAAGCACGGAGAATGTCATTCTCCGTGTTAAAAGCACGGAGAATGGCCATTCCCCGTCCTAAATGTGCCATACTTTGTTAAAAGCATATAATAACACCCAAAAAAATGATAATAATAGAAAAACATTTACAGAACCCACACACCAGACTCGAACCTAGGCCTTCCATGTAAAAGCCAAACAGCACAACCAACTAAGCTGGGACTTACATTTGATGAAAAATAAATGAGATACTTGAACATTCCCCGTCCTAAATGTACTATACTTTGTTAAAGGCACGGAGAATGGCCATTCTCCGTGTTAAAAGCACGGAGAATGCCCATTCCCCGTCCTAAATATACCATACTTTATTAAAAGCATATAATAACACCCAAAAAAATAATAACAATAGAAAAATTCTACAGAGATCAGACTCAAAATAATAAATTAGGATTAATATTTTGTATATACTGAAGAACAGATGGCAACTCTAGAGGGGGGGTGAATAGAGTTTATAACAAAAATACCCAACAAAAAATTAAACTTCTTTCACCAGCTGAAAGTAATCAGAGTAAATGCGAAAATAAATAATAAGCAAGAAAGCATACGCAAACACAGCCGATTTTTAACCTGGTTTCCCTCGTGGAGGACTAGTCTAGGCCTGAGAACTCTAGCTCAGGATTAAATCTACTATTTGTGAAATAGTAGTTACACCTCGTGCCTTTTTTTCAGAAGAGCACGTCAACTTCTTACAAAGATCGCAGTGGCGATGCTTAGAATTTTCCAAGCGACTTCTTGAACTCTTGCACAAACTCCTGACTGAAAAGTACTGAGCACTTGAGGCTTAGGGATCTTGTGGCTAGTAGATGAAGAAGGGTATGGCTTGTATAGAGCTTTTGAGAGAAGAGAAGATTGGATGAATGAAAATGAGAGAATTCATGGCCTATTTATAGGATACCAGGTAGGCAGAATTCGGCCAGAATTCTGGTTGGAATTTTTAAATAATTGGCCGTTGGACAACTTGCAACCAGCCAACCCTAAAAATTAGGATGCTGATTTTTAGGAGGCAGAGTTCAGCCCGAACTCTGTGTGGAGGCAGAGTTCGGCCCGAACTCTGTCTCCAGAGCACAGAATGGGTCATGGGTCCAATTGGCTTATTTGGATATGTGTGGAGCTATTGGATTTTGGGTATGGGTATAGGTTAAGTCTCAGATGCTCAGCACAGCTCAGTTTACAGTAGAAACTCTATAAATTAATACTCGATTATTTAATAAACTCTCTAAGATAATATTTTTGGCTGGTCCCGACTCGGGGATAGGGTGCTAAATTAATAATTCGCTAAAATTATAAGATAATACATTTTTGATAATTTCTTCAGACCCCATATAAAATATAAATTAATAATTCCTTATATATAGCATATTACATGAATGATTTATGAAGGTTTCTTGAAAAATGACTCAATTGTCTTTTGTTTTTTGTTGAAATCAATTTCCCCTTGAATCTCGTCTCTAATTTTCCTTAGCATGGTATGAACTTCTGGTGTTGTTTTCTCATAGCTCAACAAGAAATTGTTCAATGTAAACTACTATTAAGTGGAAGCTTGAAAGGTGTTTGTAAACTACTAAGTGGAAGCTTGAAAGGTGTTTGTAAACTACTATATAGAAAATATTTTTAATGTCCATAAAGTGATACACTGAACACAAGAAGCATAATAAGGTGGGAGATTGAAGGTTTCTTTCAAATTGGGCCCTTCATTTGATATACACATGCATTGTATACAATAATTAAGTGTAAGCTTGAAAGGTGTTTGTAAACTACGTAAGTATTTTACTATAAATTAATAAAATATTAATTAATATATAAATTAATAATTATTAATTTATCGATTAATTAATAACTCTTTTAATTAATAAATTTTGGTGGTCCCAAGTGTATTATTTTATAGAGTTTCTACTGTACATAAGTCTAGACTCAATAAAATTGTAAAATACAGATTCAAAAAATAACTTGTATTGCAAATTCGAGCTGTCGTCTGACTATTACTGGATGTAGTCTTCATGTGTCGTATTGAATTATCACAAGTATCATGTAGTCAATTCTATCAATATTTGGTTGACTGTGATTTTGTGTCAACAATCTCAATATTCAATATTCATACCTGGACACATTTAAGAGAAATGGCATAGCTCTCCCGTAATCAGTGCCGAGCTAGCAATAGCTCCCCCGTAAATATTGCTTTGAATCCTGTTGGCCTGATAAAAACATTCTTCTCCCCAAAGCACAGATACAGATACAAAAAAAAGAATATAGAATATACCAAAATTTCTTTCCATTTTGGCATTTAGTAATTTAACCATAAAAATAAGAAGTGGCAAGCACACCAAAAGATAATAGATGAAACTGCATAGAGACTGATAAAACTACTGAATGTCTCAAGAGTCACAAATAATAATAAGTCTAATACAACCAAAGTGCATAAAAGCAACTAAAATCCAAAGTGCATAAAACATAAACTACGATCCTCAATAGCAGCAGCAAGTAGAAGTCCATATCCATCATCGAGCTCGTGAAGGCCCAGCGTCGTCGGATGGATCAGTGAAGGAACGACGAGGGTCCACGAAGGCCGCATCCAGATCCAAGTAGCGAATAACCCAAGGGTCATCGATACGATACCCTTCACGACCAGGGTCCCGCTCCATAGGAATAGGCATGGAAGGATGGCGAGACATGGAGTACCGAATATCGTGCAGTGAGTTGCTGATGGCACTCATCTGTAAGGTGGTCCGGTAATCAAGCTGAGTCCAGCAATCATCCTCTAAGGTGAATCGATCGCGGAGCATAGTCTGGAGTGACTCTAAAGTGGCAGGAGGAGGAGAAGGAGGATCCTGTCCCAGAGGAAGGGCATCGGGCTCATCGTCAGAGTGCTCGGACAGAACAGGTGAGCTAACTGTTGCCTGAAGCCTCCGTGCCTTAGAGAGGAAGGCAGGGGCAGGTAAGAAATGGCACTCATCAAGAGGTACACGAAAAGTACGAAAGACCATAGGAAGATACAAAGCATAAACCAAGGATCTTGGTTTCTTCCTAGAATTAATCATCCAGTCCATCATGGTACGTGGAAGATTAAATGGTACATGAAAGTGGAGGTGATACAAGGCCGAGATTTCAAAGTAGGTGACTTTATCGGTGGATCTCGCTTTGGGTAGAATAGTGTTAAAGATAATCCGATTAAGTTCATAAAAATAGGGATTGAGATACTTGGCCAAAAGCTTGCGAGGACGTGTGTTAGGGGTACACAAGTCGTCCTTGAAGATTTCAAGGGAAGACCCATCGGAAAATTGAAACGATCGAGCTTCAACAAGCTTTTCCCATGAGTTTGGCTCCTGGAGTTCAAGGTGTTCGGCCAAATCGAAATCATCAAAAGAGATGTCAATGCCCGCAACCCGTGAGAAAATATGTGTATCATCATGAGTTAGGTTGTAGTAGAACATTTGAATAGCATTGCGATATATAACCGAGTTGGTGGTGACAAGTTCGTCAAGACAAAGATCATGAAAAAGTGAATCATATTGAGAGAAAATAGTAAAATTGATAGGATGACCCGCAAACACCGGACGTGTTCAAAAATTACTAAACCATTCATTTGATGCGTCGAGTGACACAAATATCCGGTCGTCAAATGTGTTTGGGTCAAGTGGACGAGGAGGCTTGACCAACGGGTGGATAGGTGGTTATTGTGCAACGGGCGGTACAACACGAGAAGGAGCATTCGAAGAGGATGCTCCCTCGGTTCAAAGTCTCTTCCCTCACTTGAACAAACGTGGAGCCATGAAAAATAAGAAAGACAATTGAGAAAATTGAGATGGAGAGAAGTGGTAAAATATACCTCAATGTGATGATGAACAATGAAGGAGAATGGTGAGGGAAGCCTTCTCCTTGAGTTTGGAGAATAGATATGCTCTAGAGAGGAAGAACTAGGGTTAGGGTTTGGAGAAAATATGTTTGGAGAAGTGTAGAAGGTGGCAATGGAGGAGAAAGAAGAAGAAAAATTGAATATATGTGTAAGGGTTCCAATGGTCGGAATAGATGTGAGCCATTGGATCAAGTTTTGATCAGCGGCTGAGGCTGCTCCCGATTTTGGAACAGCCAAGCCGAATTCGGCCCGAACTCTGGGTAGGGCAGAGTTCGCCCCGAATTTCGGATTCTGTAGTCAGAACAGAAATCAGGCTAAAAAGTTTGATAAAAAGTGAGAGATCAAAAGAGTATGATAAAAGAATATATATACGAACTTGAGAAAAACTAAATTTGAAAAAAAAATTAACGCTGAAGCAAAGTGAATTATGGAAAATCTGAATTTTAGCATGTGATAAAATAAAATGAACCATGTAATAAACAAGGAATTATGTCATAATTCAATATTTTGAAGTTGCCATGGGTTAGCTGTAGGGGTCGGATCCCAGCTAGCGGTAGTCCTGAGGACTAGTGCACCGTGTCGCTTAGGCTTTTACGCCTTGTTATCAGAAGGACCCTTTCGGCTTGTACCCATAGCAATTTTATTATAAAAGAATCAAGACATACTCGATATTTATGCAGGTTTATTTTAATTAATAACAGCTTCGTCCAAAATTCCAAGTTCATGACATAGAAAATTGAAGCGCTCTTCGGATAATGGTTTTGTAAAAAAATCTGTTAGCTGATGATCAGTGTCAATGAATTCTAAATTAATAGTGTCATTTTGCTAATGATCACGCAAAAAGTGGTGACGTATTTAAATATATTTCGTGCGTGAGTGACATATAGGGTTCTTAGTGAGATTTATAGCACTAGTGTTGTCACAAAAGATTGGAATGTCCATAAAAGATAAGTTGTAGTCTTCAAGGGTTTGCTTCATCCACAGAATTTGTGCACAACAACGCCCAGCTGCGATGTATTCAGCTTCTGTTGTGGATAGTGCGACAGAATTCTGCTTCTTGCTAAACCAAGAGACTAAAGCCTTTCCTAATAAATGACACGTACCGCTCGTACTTATACGGTCGACCTTGCATCCGGCGAAATCAGCATCAAAGTAACCAATGAGGTTAAATGATGTTGATTTGGGATACCATAGGCCCACTGTAACCGTACCCTTAAGGTATCGAAAGATACGCTTAACAGCAGTCATGTGTGATTCCTTAGGATTTGCTTGATATCTAGCACACAGACAAACGCTAAACATAATATCAGGGCGACTAGCAGTTAAATAAAGTAGACTGCCTATCATACCTCGATACTTACGTTGATCCACAGGTTTGTCGCTATCATCTGGTTCTAGTTTATTTGTAGTAGCCATTGGAGTGCTGATTGGTTTGACGTTGTCAAGGTCGAATTTCTTCAGCATGTCCTTTGTATACTTTGACAGACAGATGAAATTTCCATTTGACATTTGTTTGACTTGCAGTCTAAGAAAGTAATTGAGCTCCCCCATCATGCTCATCTCAAACTCGGTCTGCATACACTTGGCAAAATCTTGACAGTGGGTTTCATCAGTAGAACCAAATATAATATCATCTACGTATATTTGCACTAAGAGAATAGTATCTTTGAAAGATTTTATGAAAAGTGTGGTGTCAATTTTTCCTTTTGAAAAACCTTTTTTAAGCAAGAAATTGTTTAGCCGTTCATACCAAGCTCTAGGGGCTTGTTTGAGGCCATATAGCACTTTCTTCAGCTTGAAAACATGGTCGGCAAATTTATGATTTTCAAAGCCAGGGGGTTGTTTTACATAAACTTCCTCCTTAATAAATCCATTCAAGAAAGCACTTTTAACATACATTTGAAATAATTTGAAATTTTGAAAATTAGCAAATGCACAAAGCATCCGAATGGATTCCAATCTCGCAACAAGAGCATAAGTCTCATCGTAGTCGATACCTTCCTCTTGGTTGTATCCTTGGGCTACTAGACGAGCTTTGTTGCGTGTAATTGAACCATCTTTATTTACTTTGTTTCTAAAAACCCATTTAGTACCAATAATCGAGTGATTTGTCGGTCTAGGAACTACTTGGCTCCTCTCGAATTGGTTGAGTTCCTCTTGCATGGCAGAAATCCAAAATTCATCATTAAAAGTTTCTAAAATGTTTTTCGGCTCAATTTGTGAAATAAAGGCAGTGCTAGCAATAGAGTCTCTTAATGATGATCTAGTAGTTACTCCACGTGAAACCTCACCTATTACCAAATTTTCTGGATGTGACGGCTTGAAAGAGAATTTTTTTGGCAAGCCCTCCAGAAAATTGGTTTCGGTGGTGGTATTCATTGGAGTAGAAGTTGATGGCTCAACATCATCATCAAGAGTAGCTACTGCACTGTTATCTTCATCAAAAGTCACATTTGTAGACTCTTCCACAATTAATGAGCGTTTATTAAACACTCTATATCCCTTGTTCTTGGCAGCATAGCCAAGGAAAATACCATCATCAGCTTTGGCATCGAATTTGCCTAAGTTGTCTTTGGTGTTAAGGATAAAATATCTACAACCAAAAACTCTAAAATAAGAAACATTTAGGGTTCTTCCAAACCAAAGCTCATAGGGTGTTTTCTTCGTAATAGGACGAATAAGCACCCTATTTAAAATATGGCATGCTGTACTGACAGCTTCAGCCCAAAAGTATTTTGGAACTGAGAACTTGTTCAACATGACTCTAGATATATCGCCAAAAGTCCTATTCTTCCGCTCCACAACACCATTTTGTTGAGGAGTTCTTGGACAAGAAAACTCATGATCAAAACCATTAGAATCACAAAACTTTTTCAAATCAGTATTTTCGAATTCGCCTCCATGATCACTTCGGATTCGAGTAATCATGTAGCCTTTTTCGTTTTGAACTTTCTTAACAAAAATCTTGAAAACCGAAATAGCATCACTTTTATTTGTAAGAAAGAAAACCCATGTAAATCTAGAAAAATAATCAACTATAACAAAAGCGTAGAGTTTTTTACCAAGACTGGCTACTCGACTAGGGCCAAATAAATCCATATGGAGTAATTGCAAGGGTCTAGTAGTGCTTACAGAGTTTATGGAATGAAATGAGGACTTGGTTGCCTTATTCAATTCACATTCGGCACATACAGTATCCTTTTTGAATGTGATATCGGGCAAGCCTCTAACTAGCTTCTTAGTCGATAGCCTGGATATAGTATCCATGTTGGCATGAGCAAGACGCTGGTGCCACAGTAATCTTTCATCCTTATGAGCATATAGGCATCTACCTGCATTGTTAGTATCTCTAGACAGATAGAAAATATAAATATTATCCTCTCTTATCCCTTCAAAAGCAATGTATCCCGTTGACCTATTATAAATAAAGCATTTATCTCGTCCAAAGTTAATGTCATATCCATGGTCAGTAAGATAACTAATGCTGAGCAGGTTATGCTTTAACTCGGTCACTAGGCAGACATCCTTTATTACAGGAGAGGGAGGATGTCCAATAATACCATTACCTATAATATACCCTTTTAGGTTGTTGCCGAAGGATACATATCCTTCTCTCTTCATCGATAGTGATGCGAAAAGATTTGCGTCTTCCGTCATATGCCGCGAGCATCCACTATCGAGAATCCACTTACTCTTAGTTGAGGAGGGAAGGTCCACCTACATCAAGAGTAGATGTGACCTTTCGTACCCAAGTTCTTGAGGGTCCTGAAGAGTTAGTTTTCGGAAACCATGCATATATGTTTCTATCTACTAATCTTCTAACTCTATATTGTGGTGAAATGTGTCCATGTAGTCCACAATAAGTACAAATAGCATTCCTATTTATGTTAGGAGCATGATGATGGTATCTATATGTAGAGTGGTGTGGAGTAGCATGGTGATAATATGTAGAGTGGTATGGAGTGGCATGGTGATGATGTCTATGTGGAGCATGATGACGACTATAACCATAAGCAGTATGATGGTGATTTTGTTTATGTGCAACATAGTGATGATTGTATCTATGTGTAGCATGGTGATTATGTGTCATATTGGAGTAAAAGTTATTTTTACGTGCATGTGATTTGTGTGCTTTATGAAAGTGGGTGTATACGAAAGCATGATTGCATGCTGCATGTGTATGACGTGTTTGAGAAGTGTTGTGCTTTGTGTGTGTCTCATGTGATTGGGTTTGAGGTTGAGCAACCTGTTTTCCCAATCTTATCTCTAATTTCTTAGAGATAGCTTGCAGTTCATTAATCTTAGCATTTAAACCATATATCTTAGTAACAGAAATCTTGTGTCTACTCTTTTCTTCAGCAAGCTCCGTGTTGAGTACGGTGATTTCTTGTGTTTGTTGTTCAATACATGCTTCGTCATCATGAAGTCTTATTTTAAGCTTAGACACCTCATTTGTGACTTCTGTAGGTGACGTGTCTCTAAGGTTATCAAGCAATAAAGAAAGTCTTTGAATTTTGACTTCATGACTTTTGATCTTTTCCTTGGCATGTTTATATTTACCAATAGCCTTTTTGTGATCATCAAGTAAATCGGTGAAAGCATCGCCAAGTTCATCAAAAGTGAAATCATCAAGAGTTTTGTTTGATACCTTATCGGACGTTGCCATTAGGCACACGTTTGCAGCGTCTTGAGGAGAGTCCTTTTCTTCCTCGGAGTCATTGGCTTCGCTTTCATGCCAAATGCTTGTGTTGGCATATTTCTTTAAGGAAGCCTTCTTGTATGGTTTCTCATAACGGTTGTTCTTTTTTAAGAATGGACAGTCTTTTCGGACGTGTCCAGTCTTCTTGCAACCGTAGCATGTTGGCTCTTCTTCGTCATCTTCTTGTGGTTGCTTCTTCCTTCGGTTGAAGCGAAGAAATTTCTTGAAGTTGCGGACAAGGAGAGCTTGATCATCACCTTCCGAGTTGTCGTCATCCGTCTCTTCGGGGTCAGCCCTTCGTCGGTGAGCTTTGAGGGCGATCTCCTTAGCCTTAGGAGCAGGCTCTTCGAAGTTTTTGAGGTCAAGCTCATGAGTCATCATCTTTCCCATCAAAGCCTCCATGGACATAATTGTGAGATCATTTCCTTCTATGATGGCTGTCACCTTAGGGTTCCAAATCTTTGGTAGCACCCTAAGTAGCTTGCGAATCTTCTCGTGATTTGTATATTGTTTGTCGAGCGAAGATAGGGGATTGATGATGTCGAGGAATCTTGTGAACATTTGCGTGATCGTCTCATTTGGCTTCATCTTGAAGGCTTCATACTCTTGAGTGAGACGACTTATCTTTGATTCCTTGACTTAGGTGGTTCCTTCATGCGTCACTTCAAGAAGTCTCCATGCTTCGTGAGAGGTGGTGCATGTTGAGACCCTATTAAACTCATTCCTGTCTATAGCACAAAATAAGGCATTAATAGCTCTCGTGTCTAGACTTGCCTGTTTTTTCTCCTCGTCAGAATATTTGTCATGTGGTTTCTCAACGAGATCACCATTGATAACTATCTTGACGGGCTTTTTGTAACCATCGGTGACGATAGTCCACAGGTCGAAGTCTAGCGACTTGAGATAAAAGCTCATCCTTGTTTTCCAATAGGTGTAGTTAGTTCCATCAAATAGGGAAGGCCTATGAGTGGACTGCCCTTCACCGTAATTGGAAATCATGGATTGTGTGGTTGCCATGGATCAGCTCTAGGATGTTAGTCCTTGTTGAGAGAACAGAGCTCTGATACCAATTGAAGAACAGATGGCAACTCTAGAGGGGGGTGAATAGAGTTTATAACAAAAATACCCAACAAAAAATTAAACTTCTTTCACCAGCTGAAAGTAATCAGAGTAAATGCGGAAATAAATAAGAAGCAAGAAAGCATACGCAAACACAGCCGATTTTTAACCTGGTTTCCCTCGTGGAGGACTAGTCCAGGCCTGAAAACTCTAGCTCAGGATTAAATCCACTATTTGTGAAATAGTAGTTACACCCCGTGCCTTTTTTTCAGAAGAGCAGGTCAAATTCTTACAATGTCGCAGTGGCGATGCTTGGAATTTTCTAAGCGACTTCTTGAACTCTTGCACAAACTCCTGACTGAAAAGTACTGAGCACTTGAGGCTTAGGGAGCTTGTGGCTAGTAGATGAAGAAGGGTATGGCATTTATAGAGCTTTTGAGAGAAGAGAAGATTGGATGAATGAAAATGAGAGAATTCATGGCCTATTTATAGGATACCAGGTAGGCAGAATTCGGCCAAAATTCTGGTTGGAATTTTCAAAAAATTGGCCGTTGGATAACTTGCAACCAGCCAACCCTAAAAATTAGGATGCTGATTTTTAGGAGGCAGAGTTCGGCCCGAACTCTGTCTCTAGAGCACAGAATGGGTCATGGGTCCAATTGGCTTATTTGGATATGTGTAGAGCTATTGGATTTTGGGTATGGGTATAGGTTAAGTCTCAGATGCTCAGCACAGCTCAGTTTACATAAGTTTAGACTCAATAAAATTGTAAAATACAGACTCAAAAAAATAACTTGTATTGCAAATCCGAGCTGTCGTCTGACTAGTACTGGATGTAGTCTTCATGTGTCGTATCGGACTATCACAAGTATCATGTAGTCAATTCTATCAACATTTGGTTGACTGTGATTTTGTTTCAACATATACTTGAACATTCCCCGTCCTAAATGTACCATACTTTGTTAAAAGCACGGAGAATGGCCATTCCCCGTCCTAAATGTACCATTCTTTGTTAAAAGCATATAATAACACCCAAAAAATGATAACAATAGAAAAATTCTACAGAACCCACACACCAGACTCGAACCTAGGCCTTCTATGTAAAAGCCAAACAACACAACTAACTAAGCTGGGACTTACATTTGATGAAAAATGGTAGTACTCGGTATTTATTTAAGCCAAATTGAATACCCCCATGTTTCCATATTAGGAATATAAAGAGTCATATTGGGAAACGAACGTGTATATATAACTACTTCTATCCCCCATTCATATGGTAGGTTGCACATTAAACAAGGCTCCAAAAAAATCTCTAGGTTGGGAACCACAGCCAGAGAGTTATGCGGCCGCTTAAGCATGGAAGAGGCAACCGAAAATGGACTGGCTCGCCAAGGCTGATGACTTCCTCTCCTCCTTTGGGTTGTCCCTTGAGGTCATTGCTCGACCTCTAGATCTGGCACCCAACTTCGACATACTGCCGATCACTCCGGTGGAACGGTAGAATCTGGAGAAGAGGGAAGGCCTACGCTGCCTCCTCCATCGTGTGGGTTTGCGCACTCTGAAGGACTTTGTGGAGGTCCTTCGCGAGGCCAATGAGGGATCTACCTAGACCTCTTCTTTTTCTGTTTTTTTAGTTTTTGTTCAGTTTACTGCTTCCTCCTCTCGTCTCCCTCGCCGGGGAATGTTTCGGCCAAGAACCTTAGATTTCAATGAAATATATTATTTTGTTAAGTAAATTTGGTTTCTGTTGCCGGCCCATCAAATCTTGTTACGTCATACACTCTTTAATGATTACGCTGCCAGCGACTAGTTCTTGTCGTCAAATCCATCATTCAACAATAATCATTTTATTTATTTTTGAAGTAACATTTTTAATTACAAAAACCAGTATAAAAATATTGTGTGTTTGATTGCAAGGTGGAAAATATGTGGAAGATAAATTAATTACATGAAATTATTTTCCTGGAAAAAAAGATTCCATAGAATTTTAAAAAATTCCTTGGAATACGTAATTTGGGTGTTTGATTGTCATTATTTTCCACAAAAATAGTTATTTTTCATGGAAAATTATATTTTCCTATGGGTTGGACAAGTTTTATTTTCCACTATTTTAGAAAAAAATATGGAAAATGATAGCTTTTTTGAAAATAATTCCATGGAAAATATAAGCTACCAAACACTACAATTGGTGGAAAATTTGTGATAAAAATATTTCCATGGAAAAAAAAAAAGCTAATCAAACACAGCCTTACTGAAAATGACAAAAAAAAATATGTTCCATAGAAATAAAATATTTTCCCTGCATGTCAATTCCAATACAAGAAGTAATATATTCTATTAGGGGTAGTTAGGTAGTAAGGTACTTAGGTAGTTAGGTACTTACAATATCTGGCTTTTAGTATTTCAATATTTTAGTTTTGTAAATAGTTTTTTTTTAAGTATATGCAAAGAAAAATCATAGACAACTTTGAGTGTCTTATACTCTTTTCAAGTACATACAAATTACTTTTTCAAATTTGGGTCTCAGAATCTGAAGTGTCGTGCTCTTAAAAATTTGAGGCTCAACACTACTCATAGGTTCCCACTTCCCAATGTCATATAGTACTAGAAACTAGGTCCACTGTCGATGTTAATTACAGCAACCGATTGTTAGGGTTTTCAAATTAATGTACCTTTCCCTCTTCTTTTTCCAAACCCTCTCCAAATCCTCCCCAAACGACTGCTTAAAATTATTAAAATGTCGCCGAAGAAACAACGACCGTCTCCGAAGTAAAAGAATCCACAAAGGGATGCGATACACGCCACAAAGGTAGAACTTACTAAAGTACGTGTAGGCAACTCTAAGCGGGGTGAATAGAATATGTGTCGATAATACCCAATTAAAAATTTAACTCTATTCAAGTCCAACCAACAGAAATAATAATCAGAGTATAAGTGCAGAATATAAATAGAGATCAGAGAAGCATACGCAGACACAGCAGTTTTTAACTTGTTTCCCTCATAAAGGACTAGTCCAGGCCTGAGAACTCTAGCTCAAGATTGAAATCCACGATTTGTGAAATAGCGTACAACCACGTGCCTTTACTCAGAAGAGCACGCCAACTTCTTACAGATTCGCGGATGACGAAATTTGGAATTGTCCAAGTGACTTCTTTTAAAACTCTTGTACACAAACTTCTAGTTGACTCGCACTGAGCACCTTAGGGGCTTGGAAAGTTTTGTGGCTAGTTAAATGAGAAGAATAAGCTCTTGAATGTATAGGCTATAGGAGAAGAGAAGATGAGAAGATTGGATGAATTAAAATGAGAGAAATCAAGGCCTATATATACTAGTCTAGAGAGGCAGAGTTCGGCCAGAACTCTGTCCCAAAATTTTAAATATTTAGCCGTTGGATAACTAGCAACCAGCAAGCCCTAAAAATCAAGTCCTAAAATTAAGGGGACAGAGTTCGACCCAAACTCTGTAGGGGGCAGAGTTCGGCCCGAACTCTATCTCCTAAGGGACAGAAAGTTGGCTATTTAGGCTTGGCAAGTTTTGGAGTTTGTTTGGTGGAGCTTTGGGTATTAAGTCTATGGTTGAGATACTCAGTGCGACTCAAATTACAATAGCCTAGACTCAATAAAAAGTAAAAATACAAACTCAGAGTACAAGTAACAGCGGCACTGTCGAAGCAATCGTCAATGATGTCTGTCTTGAACTGATATGTGATGATGTTCTGTTTTGGAGCTTGATGGAGCTTGACGTGTCAAGTTGGATTATAACAAATATCGTCTTATGAATTATCAAGATTAGGTTGACTGCAATCCAATTTGGGTCAACAATCTCCCCTATTTTGATAATTGACAAAAATACGATATTTGTATGTCGCAACATTCATACATGGACACATGGAATAAAGATAATAGCTCCCCCGTAGATGAACATGTCGGCTCCCCCGTAAATAGATATGTTCTGAGACAAGTTCTAATCCAAGCAAACACAATATAATAAATATATAGAAGCTCAAAGCACATATCAAGTATTCCCAAAGCAAATATCAAGTATTCACACCCTTTGTCATTTAGCAAAATAAAATAATGGATCCCCCATAAAAAAAATAGATAAAGTGAATACATGCAATCACACAACTTGGAACCATAACCATAAAGAGAGAAATTACTAGCAGTTTATACCTCAATACTGAACCAAAGTGCATAGTTTTGAAAAAATACAATACATGAAGAAAATAGAAATACTACAACTAAAAATTTTAAAACTACTACATGAAGCAAAATAAAACTACAGCCTAACATCAGCAACATCAGTAGGTAATAAACCACAACCATCATGGAGCACGAGATGGACCAGCAGAGTTCGAAGGGTCGCTGACAGAGCGACGAGGGTCAACAAACGTGGCGTTCGGGTCCAGATACCGCCTGACCCATGTGTCGTCAATACGGTAACCTTCGCGAGAAGGGTCCCATACCATAGGGAACGACATAGTAGGACGGGTGGCTAGGGTGTACTAGAGGTCGTACAGCGAGTTGCTGATAGCACTCGTCTGAAGGGTGGTACGGTAGTCCAACTGGGTCCAGTGGTCGACTTCCAAACGGAAGCGATCGCGCAACATTGCTTGGATGGAGTCAAGAGTAGAAGGAGGCTTGAGCTCATGAGCATCAGGAGCATCAGAGTAAGAGGATGCAGCAGCAGTAATAGTCCTACGTGCCTTGGACAGAGAGGCAGGAGCAGGTAGGAACTGACAGTCATCAAGAAGGATGTTGAAGGCACAAAAAATCTTTGGAAGGTACATGGCATAAACCAAGGATTTTGGTTTCGGTCTCGCACGAATCATCCAGTCCATCATCGTGTGAGGGAAGTTGAACGGAAGACAAAAGTGCAGATGATATAGAGCCGAGATCTCAAGATAAGTGACTTCATCGGTGGATCCCGCTTTGGACAAGATCGAGGAAAAGATGATCCGACGGAGTTCATAAAATAGTTGTTGAGATATTTAGCTCGAAGCTTGCGAGGACGTGTGTTAGGAGAACACAATGCATCCTTAAAACCCTCAAGAGTGATATCACCGAGAAATTGGAACTGTCGGGCATCAACAAGTTTTTTCCAAGTGTTGGGTTCCGGGAGGTTAAGGTAATCGGTAAGTTCGAAATCGTCAAAAGATATGTCAATGTCGGCGACACGAAAATAAATTCTTGTGTCGTCATGAGTTAAATTACAGTAAAACATCTGTATGGCATTAAGATACACAATAAATGAAGTTGTGACGAGTTCATCTAGGCATAAATCATGAAAAAGTGCGTCATATGCCGAAAAAGTTGTAAAGTTTATCGGATGCCCGGGAACACACTACGTGAGAGAAAGTCTGTATACTACTCATTGGATGCATCCAATGAGACAAAAAGTTGCTTATTATAGGTGTTAGGATTTGGTGGAGGTGGTGGATTGAAGAAGGGATGAATAAGAGGAGGAGGAGGGTTAGATGAAGATGCTCCCTCACTTCTCATCCTCTTTCCTCTATCAAATAATTTTGGAGCCGTTGATAATGAAAAGATGAATTTGAAAGAGATGAAAAAAAGAGTTATACCTCAAAAAAGTAGTTGGAGATGGAAGAGATCCACCAAAAACCCTTAAATCTTGAGTTTGGGAAAAGACGGCCCCAAGATTTGAGTTTTTTAGGGTTAGGATTTGAGGATCAAAGGTGTTGAGGGAGGTAGAAGAAGAGAAAAGTGATGTGAGAGAGAGTTTGGGTATATGACGATTAGGGCAAGTAGGTCGGGTTAAATTGTGGTCGTCAGATCAAAAATTGGATGGCCAGGAGCAACTGGGGGTTCTGGAAGCAGGCACACAGAGTTTAGCGCGAACTCTGTGTAGGGCAGAGTTCGGCCCGAGTTCTGTGTTTCTGTCTCCAGAACAAAAAAAAGGTTTTAAAAAGAAATTTTTGATAGAAAAATTCTTGAATTTGAAATATTGAATGTTATAAGCCATAAAAAATAGTGTAGCCATATAATAAATATTGTTAAAACGATGATCATCACAGTAAAACTACTTTAGGTTAGCTGTAGGGGCCGGATCCCAGCTAGCGGTAGTCCGAAGACTAGTGCACCGTATCGTTTAGGCTTTTATGCCTTGTTGTCAGAAGGGCCCTTTCGGCTTGTACCCAAAGCAATGTTAACATGAATGATGTATGTTATAACCGTTATTTATGCAGGTACAACTTATTTTATGACATGTTCATCCAAAATTCCTAACTTTCGAAGAAAAAAATTGAAGCGCTCTTCGGCTAGTGGTTTTGTAAAGAAATCTGATAGCTGATGTTCAGTGTCAATGAATTCAAAGTTAATAGTGTTGTGTTGTTGATGATCACGCAAGAAATGATGTCTAATCTCTATATGCTTTATGCTTGAGTGACATACTGGGTTCTTGGTCAAATTTATTGCACTAGTGTTATCACAGAAAATAGATATGTGCTTGAATATAAGTTATAGTCTTCAAGTGTTTGCTTTATCCATAGAATATGTACACAACAACGACCAGCTGTGATGTACTCAGCTTCTGTTGTGGATAGTGCGACAGAATTCTACTTCTTGCTAAACCATGAGACTAACGCCTTTCCTAACAAATGACACGTGTCGCTGGTACTCTTACGGTCGACTTTGTATCCCGTAAAATCAGTATCGAAATATCCGATTAAGTCAAAGGAAGTGGTTTTGGGATACCACAAGCCTACCGTAGTCGTTCCTTTAAGATATCTAAAGATACGCTTAACAGTGGTCATGTGTGATTCCTTAAGGTTAGCTTGATATCTAGCACATAAGCAAACACTAAACATAATATCGGGACGACTAGCAGTTAAATACAATAGACTATCAATCATACCTCGATACTTATGTTGATCAACCGGTTTGCCGCTTTCATTAGGTTCCAACTTTATTGTAGTAGCCATAAGAGTGCTGATAGGTTTGATGTTGTCAAGCTCGAACTTTTTCAGCATATCTTTTGTATACTTCGACTGACTAATGAAGACGCCTTGCGAGTATTATTTGATTTGTAGTCCAAGGAAGTTGTTGTGCTCTCTTATCATGCTCATTCCCTTTTTTTTGAAGGACTGAAACAAAGTAGAGAAAACATGTTCGAAAATATTTAAGGTACAATCTGATAATCATATGCGTCTATCCACAATCATGGTACTCTAAATCCTCGTCATACCAGTAAGCAATGCTATGATAATCACAGAGCCCTTGACTTATACATATATCTCTAGAATCATGGTATTTAACATTTTTGCGGTGCCGCTAGCTTGGCTGCGAAAACCTTAAATTCTCACACCCGAGAAATATATCCAGAGTCAGACTATATGTCCTCACCATGCTGGCTAATGTGACTATAGAAGACTAGATTCCATAACATAGATGACCTAGCCCATATAATTTCATCTTGCCAAAAATTAAATTAAATCAACAATGAATACCCAAAAATCAAATCAAATTTATCAACGAACATCAAACTCAAAATGAACAATATCCTTCAATCATATAAATACAAACTCGGATGCTACAGCTAATCGTCAAGATTCAAAATTCAATAATCTTCCATCAAAATCAATAAATATAAACCCAAATTCAACAATAATCCATCAAATTCAACAACAGAAAATAAAGATAAAATAATCAAGGAAAAAGAGAGTTTTCAAATCGAAGTTAAAATAAGATTCTCAAGGGTCGTCCCAGGAATCTCTCAAGGGTTCCTAACTGTGATTGAGTACTTTCAAAATATATCCGAATCCTACTGCAGGCTGTAGTGGTACTCAAGTTCGAATACCACTACATAAACTCGACCTGCATGGGCCACCACTAAAAACGAGTCATGACCCGCACCCACTGTTTGGGTACGAGAACGTAACAATGCCCAGCCTACGCCGCAGTGTCGGCGGTAGAACGCTGTCCTAGGTCACAACATCTAACAATATAATGCTAAGCAGTTATACTCCCCGAATGGGGGTGACATAGCAGATACAGTCTCAATCACATCTAAGGCAGAGCATGATAATGATAGATAAAACATGAATCCAAAAGAGATACAGGAGATAGAAGTCTAAGTGTCTAAGATACATAAACCCAGGAATACATCTCAAAACTCAAATACAGTAATCCACAAATCAAGTACAACTCCAGACAAATAAAATAACTATCTAAACATCCTCTAATGTGTCTCCTCTAGGCTAGCAGGCACCTCCAGGCTATCTGTAAAATTTATCAACAGGTCCAGTCAGGACTGGAGCGAGTACAGTACATCTCAACAGATCATAGCAGGTTAGAAAATATAATCATGCAGTAAAGTAAGATACAGGTACTGAAGGAAAACAGTATATAAACAGAGAGAGAACTGTAATAGAAATATCTACTATACATAGAGAACTAGCAGTGACTAGTGAGTCAGAGTACAATATGAACATGTAATACTCCCCCGTACCCCCAATCAATACACAAGGATCCAGCCAGGTTATGTTATATGATGCTATGTAACAGCCCCCGAAGGGTGGTAAGCCCCCGAAGGGTGGTAGCTCCCGAAGGGTGGTACATAGTAGTCCCATAAATGGGGATTCTGGGGGTAATCCAACAGTGTAAGTCCCATAAATGGGGATTCTAGGGGTAACCCAACAGTGTAAGTCCCATAAATGGGGATTCTGGGGGTAACCCAACAGTGTAAGATTCCAAGAAGACTCTACGATCATAAGAGTATATGTCGTAAGTGATCAAAGAACCAATGAAGCATAGTGATACGCCATGTAAGTGAAACGCACAGAACATGTAGTACCCGATGCTCCCTAGGGATAACATCTCAAGAAAGGATCCATATAGTACCAATCCGTGTGACCATCGTGACAGTACAAGTAAAGTAATCTACTGCAGGAAATAATTCTAAGCAGGATATGAAATAATCAAAAAATGTACTCGCCTGATATCTGAATGTCCAAGGTACAGATACTGTCCGAGGAGAGGTATTTGGCTCCTAATTAGAACAGCACAGGTCACAAGATGTCCAAAAGGGTAATATAAAGCACTACAATGCATTTTACATGAATTTAGGTCAAACTAGGCCAAAGTCAACCCTTGGTCAACTCTGGTCAACTGCACTAGTCAAACTAGGTCATGTCCTAACCCAGCAAGTCTTACTAGGCCTAACCAAGACTATCCTAGCAAGCACACATCAATACAAGGCTATACAAGCCAATATACACCCAACTCTATATAGCATGCAATTATTCAATACTCAAATAGGCAAGAATTCACATTAGATATACACTAGGTAATCTATTACTTTAAGCTATATATGTCTACACATATATACACATGTATATATTGGTATTCAATATTAGGTCTATAATCATGGCATTTCAAATGGTTATATAAACATATATATTACAACACAATATGCTAACATATATATAATATACATACATAGCTAAGTTAACTGTATTCATAAATACTTATTTAAGAGGCTATGTGTGTGTATGTGAACATGGCAAAGGGACAAGTGAGGGTTAAATAGGCATACATAGTGTATACATATCAAAGAGTATCAAAGTGTAAGTGAACAAAGTGTCAAGTGTGATAGTGTCAACATAGTGTAAGGGGTACATGAGGTAATATAGGATTTGTGTTAACATAGAACATTACATCTCATTAACTTGTATATTGCATACATTACATCTATTATTATATTACATTCATGCTTGCATTCAATCATCATTCATTTATTCTCTTGCACTACTATATGCACCATACATTACATACTATGGAACCTACATATTCATTACAAGCCATACATATACATGCTTACATTAGATAGGATACTTACACCTCATACATCATTTATTTAACCATTTACTTATGTTTGCATTCTCTATTTAATTACATAATGTATATACATTAACATGGGTTAAAATCAAATAGAACATTATATTACACACAAGGGTGCACAAAATGCATATGCCGAATAGTAACTCCTACTAATAATTAATAATGTACCATATCAGCATGAATTAAAATCTAGAATTAAAGTATGTTATAGATCTATGTGTTAGCTTTCCGAAACTTCAAACGGATCCCGTTTTCGTTTTCGAAAACTCCCGAAATCGCAAAAACACCGAGAACGCGTTTGTCTTTCGTACAGCTGACACTCAAATAATTCTTCAGAAAGTTACATAAGGAATTAGGCCTATTAATACATTTTTTTAGAAAGCTAACTTCTATACGCTTCTTTTAAAAAAAACAGAAGATTAAACCGAGCTTTGAGCTAGAAGTTATGACATTTCTAAGTTAGGGCTGAAATTAAAAACGTGAATAAAAATTATGACGGATTTGGGTAGTTTGAGACAAAAGAACACAAATATATAACATAATATATCAAGAACTCACTCTCTACACTAATATATATATATATATGAGACACTATAGAACACATCTCCAATACAAAAATATGAGATTAAATATGTAATAATTCATTCATACATAACAACAACACATAGTGTGTTCAAATTTGGGATTTTTCCACATGAACACAACCACAACACAAAGGACACTCCTATGACCTCCAAATGGACACGAAATAGACACAAATGGAGATACAACCATGGGGGTCATTTCTATGGGTTCAAAATAGACCTATATGCATGAGGAAATAAAAAGAAGAAGGGATTTATACCTCCCGGTAGATCGAATTGAAGAAAAGCCTTTCCGCAGCGACACCGACACGTAGAGATTCCAAAAGGACACGAACGAGCTCTGAATTCTCCCAAACTTGGGTAGCTTCCTCCTTGGCTAGAATGGAGAAGGAAAGAAGAAGATTTGGTGGCGAAATGGAAGGATTTGGTGGAGAAATTGCTAGGAATTGCTCTCTAGGAATTTGGGGAAGAACAAGAGAGAGTGTGTGGATGAGAATAATAAAATGAACTTGAGCCTATCCTCTCCCAAAGTGGCTGGCCATATGGGGCTATTTGTCCTATTATGGTAAGGTCCAAAATGCCCCCACTAACCTATTCTATGAGTATTAGGAAAGGGCTAATTGGTTGGGGCTAAATTAGTCATTCTAAAGTCTCTAATCACACTAACCTTATCCATAATAATTAATCTAACCTCTAACTAAAATATTTCTATCATGTGGACTAAAATTAATATCATGTGGGTCATTCCTAACTAGTGTGTGGGTCCCACTAGAGGCAAACTACCCCCGGGTTCCCGTTTCAAGTCGGATTGAGTTGAAATTCGAACCCGACTCAAATAACCCCAAAACAATATCATAAATAATAAAATAATATCAAAATAATTCAAAGAGGTCAAATGCAAGAATATCCTTAGGCCAAAAATGATATTAAAATATCATAATCACATGGTTAGGCTCTAGGTCAAACAGTCTCTAGGATTTCACTAACAAAACGTCAAAACCACAAGTCATTGATTTAAATAATTTTAAAATAATTTAAAATCACCAAAAATCATATCATGAATTAAATATTATTATTAAAATAATTATAAACACAAAATTTCAAAATTACTCTCATTTGGGAAACTGGGTGCTACAACTCTACCCACCTTAGAAAAATTTTGTCCTCGAAATTTAAGATCGATAGTACTCCTTCTAGAGCCTCTAACCTACCCAATATCTAAGGTAACACTTCCTAACACTGGAATAATAAACGGGCATCTAAAAAGTGTCAATCTAGGAATACCTCTAATACTGCTCTGCTGTACGGCGGTAATGGAACTTCAATAAAATATGGACTGGAACCTATATCCAAGGGACTGGACCTATTTTAAAGTGGTCTTAACTAAGGATGAAAAGGAACTGATCATAGGCTATAGGTATGCTCAAACTATTATCTTCCTATTAACCATCTATTAATACATTATATTACCATAGGAACGATGCATTACTAAGATATATAGGCCCCTATCTCTCATAACACATTTATACTCACCAAAAGACTAGTACATCCTATCAAGGCTGATACTATAATCTCTCATAAATCTCATAAGCTATATGTTTATAGACACACATCCCCACATCCAGGACTAACCTATATATATCTACAAGTGATACTAATGGGATGACGTCCCTATTTCCCAACAATCAAGGTCTAAAAAAAATTATCTAAATCATGCAATTTGAAGGAATAGTATACAAGGTCAGGGCATACCGTAGCAGTTGGAAGTCTCACCTAGGTGCACTGGTCATTCTAGGTCAAAACAGTACTATGATATCAACACACAAACAATCTAGGGTGTCTTAATTGGGAAGGTAAGGGAACAACAATCATCAAGGTTGTAGGGCTGTCTACCATCCTATATAAAAATTGGTCATTATCAAAATAAAATAAAGACAACTACCAATTATCTAAAAAAAAGGTACAGAAAATCAAATTCAAAAATTAAGGAATTGAAAATCACTTGCATTGAAATCCAATCACAATATATATAGAGAGAGAGCGTTAGAGAGGAAAAAGCTAGCATTGTGTGTATGGGGACGTGTTCATATGGTTAGATAGTAGGCGTGTGTGTACGTGAATACACATGAAAGTGTATATGAGGATTTGGATTTCAAACAATAACTATCAAGTTACACTAATCATGGCATATGGGTTAACAATCTACAATATACAATCTATTTAATCACAACTTACATGGCTAACCATATATATATATAAAAAGGTAGAGACTTAGTTATGTATTTATATATTATAACATGTATGCCTAAGCTCTATATATATCTATCTAGATATATAATCATAACATAGAGGGGAAAAAGGGTTAGGTTACATGACAGTGTATACTAAGTTAGGGTGTGTGTGTCCTTGTACAGGGTTATAGCTTAGTATTGAAAGGTTAAACCCAGTTTTAGTTCAGCATTTACATACAAAATCTGAAAAGATGCTAACATTTAAACCAGTCCAATATTAACATAACACAGTTTCAGATTTTAGGGTTTTGAATATCGCAACCAATCTCAATGGTCCCAATACATCCTAACATGATAGAAATGAAACCCTAATATACTATCCATACATTTATCTACGCATACAGTTCAATATTACATGTTAAATCTGAAATTGAACATTTGAAATCAATGTGAAAATGTTAACATATATTCAGTTTTCAGGATTTTGGAGAAATTTGAACATCAAAACCAACTCAATGTTTATCACAACCTATCATGTAAGAATATGAAACATAACATTATATCCCTACAACAACAATGTACACAGCTCTAAATATTACATTTAAAACAGCAATTTGAACTAACATTTAAAATCCAGTATTAAGGGTTAATATGCACACAGTCTCAGATTTGACAAATTTAAACACAAAACTCAACAAAAAAATTTTAAAAAAAAATGAAACTCTAGGTATGACATACATGTGCAGTGATGTATACATAACTAATAACATGAAATTTATATTTAACTTACGAATTTAAACTGGAAAAGCAGAAAACTAGAAATATTGGGGTTTTGAAAATTTAACATCAACGACATATTAATATTTATTTAGATAGGTGAAAATCAAGTGTAGCATGCATAAGTGTCAGAAAAGTATCCACTATATATATTCATATATATATTCTCATGTCCCAATATAAAAATCAGATTCTATACCAAGACCAACATTAGATTCCTACCAATATTGCAAAACAGGTGATTGGTGTAATCAAGACGATTTATTATTATTTAATACAAGAATAATAGCAATAAGGGAATAACGATAAAATCTATTTTGCTTATCTGTTTAAAAGAAGGAACTATTTTGAAATCCAGAGTTAAAATATCAAATCCAAGGTAAAGTCTTAGCAAAATCATCGATTCATTATATTAAGAAGAAATTCATAGAAGAAGTTACACAAAGGTTTATAAAATAGCTAAAGTTACTCCTAAGCTAAATAATGAGAAGCAGAACAAAACAAAATAATTAATAATTCCCTTTTTTTTGAAGGACTGAAACAAAGTAGAGAAAACATGTTCGAAAATATTTAAGGTACAATCTGATAATCATATGCGTCTATCCACAATCAGGGTACTCTAAATCCTCGTCATACTAGTAAGCAAGGCTACGATAATCACAGAGCCCTTGACTTATGCATATATCTCTAGAATCATGGTATTTAATATTTTTGCGGTGCCGCTAGCTTGGCTGCAAAAACCTTAAATTCCCACACCCGAGAAATATATCCAGAGTCAGACTATATGTCCTCACCATGCTGGCTAATGTGACTATAGAAGACTAGATTCCATAACATAGATGACCTAGCCCATATAATTTCATCTTGCCAAAAATTAAATTAAATCAACAATGAATACCCAAAAATCAAATCAAATTTATCAACGAACATCAAACTCAAAAATGAACAATATCCTTCAATCATATAAATACAAACTCGGATGCTACAGCTAATCGTCAAGATTCAAAATTCAATAATCTTCCATCAAAATCAATAAATACAAACCCAAATTCAACAATAATCCATCAAATTCAACAACAAAAAATAAAGATAAAACAATCAAGAAAAAAGAGAGTTTTTAAATCGAAGTTAAAATAAGATTCTCAAGGGTCGTCCCAGGAATCTCTCAAGGGTTCCTAACTGTGATTGAGTATATTCAAAATATATCCTAATCCTACTACAGGCTGTAGTGGTACTCAAGTTCGAATACCACTACATAAACTCGACCTGCATGGGCCACCACTAAAAACGTGTCACGACCCGCACCCACTGTTTGGGTACGAGAACGTAACAACGCCCAGCCTACGCCGCAGTGTCGGCGGTAGAACGCTGTCCTAGGTCACAATATCTAATAATATAATACTAAGCAGTTATACTCCCCGAATGGGGGTGACATAGCAGATACAGTCTCAATCACATCTAAGACAGAGCATGATAATGATAGATAAAACATGAATCCAAAAGAGATATAGGAGATAGAAGTCTAAGTGTCTAAGATACATAAACCCAGGAATACATCTCAAATCTCAAATACAGTAATCCACAAATCAAGTACAACTCCAGACAAATGAAATAACTATCTAAACATCCCCTAATGTGTCTCCTCTAGGCTAGCAGACACCTCCAGGCTATCTGTAAAATTTATCAACAGGTCCAGTCAGGACTGGAGCGAGTACAGTACATCTCAACAGATCATAGCAGGTTAGAAAATATAATCATGCAGTAAAGTAAGATACAGGTACTGAAGGAAAACAGTATGTAAACAGAGAGAGAACTGTAATAGAAATATCTACTATACATAGAGAACTAGCAGTGACTAGTGAGTCAGAGTACAATATGAACATGTAATACTCCCCCGTACCCCCAATCAATACACAAGGATCCAGCCAGGTTATGTTATATGATGCTATGTAACAGCCCCCGAAGGGTGGTAAGCCCCCTAAGGGTGGTAAGCCCCCGAAGGGTGGTAGCCCCCGGAGGGTGGTACATAGTAGTCCCATAAATGGGGATTCTGGGGGTAACCCAATAGTATAAGTCCCATAAATGGGGATTCTGGGGGTAACCCAACAGTGTAAGTCCCATAAATGGGGATTCTGGGGGTAACCCAACAGTGTAAGATTCCAGGAAGACTCTACGATCATAAGAGTATATGTCGTAAGTGATCAAAGAACCAATGAAGCATAGTGATACGCCATGTAAGTGAAACGCACAGAACATGTAGTACCCGATGCTCCCTAGGGATAACATTTCAAGAAAGGATCCATATAGTACCAATCCGTGTGACCATCGTGACAGTACAAGTAAAGTAATCTACTGCAGGAAATAATTCTAAGCAGGATATGAAATGATCAGAGAATGTACTCGCCTGATATCTGAATGTCCAAGGTACAGATACTGTCCGATGAGAGGTATCTGGCTCCTAATTAGAACAGCACAGGTCACAACATATTCAAAAGGGAAATATAAAGCACTACAATGCATTCTACATGAATCTAGGTCAAACTAGGCCAAAGTCAACCCTTGGTCAACTCTGGTCAACTGTACTAGTCAAGCTAGGTCATGTCCTGACCCAGCAAGTCTTACTAGGCCTAACCAAGACTATCCTAGCAAGGACACATCAATACAAGGCTATACAAGCCAATATACACCCAACTCTATATAGCATGCAATTATTCAATACTCAAATAGGCAAGAATTCACATTAGATATACACTAGGTAATCTATTACTTTAAGCTATATATGTCTACACATATATACACATGTATATATTGGTATTCAACATTAGGTCTATAATCATGGCATTTCAAATGGTTATATAAACATATATATTACAACACAATATGCTAACATATATATAATATACATACATAGCTAAGTTAACTGTATTCATAAATACTTATTTAAGAGGCTATGTGTGTGTATGTGAACATGGCAAAGGGGCAAGTGAGGGTTAAATGGACATATATACTGTATACATATCAAAGAGTGTCAAAGTATAAGTGAATAAAGTGTCAAGTGTGATAGTGTCAACATAGTGTAAGGGGTACATGAGGTAATATAGGATTTGTGTTAACATAGAACATTACATCTCATTAACTTGTATATTGTATACATTATATCTATTATTACATTACATTCATGCTTGCATTCATTCATCATTCATTTATTCTCTTACACTACTATATGCACCATACATTACATACTATGGAACCTACATATTCATTACAAGCCATACTTATACATGCTTACATTAGATAGGATACTTACACCTCATACATCATTTATTTAACCATTTACTCATGCTTGCATTCTCTATTTAATTATATAATGTATATACATTAACATGGGTTAAAATCAAATAGAATATTATATTATACACAAGGGTGCACAAAATGTATATGCCGAATAGTAACTCCTACTAATAATTAATACTGTACCATATTAGCATGAATTAAAATCTAGGATTAAAGTATGTTATAGATCTATGTGTTAGCTTTCCGAAACTTCAAACGGATCGCGTTTTCGTTTCCGGAAACTCCCGGAATCGCAAAAACACCGAGAACGCGTTTGTCTTTCGTACAGCTGACACTCAAATAATTCTCCAGAAAGTTACAGAAGGAATTAGGCCTATTAATACATGTTTTTGGAAATCTAACTTCAATACGCTTCTTTTTAAAAAAAACGAAAGATTAAACCGAGCTTTGAGCTAGAAGTTATGACATTTCTAAGTTAGGGCTGAAATTAAAAACGTGGATAAAAATCATGACGGATTTGGGTAGTTTGAGACAAAAGAACACAAATATATAACATAATATATCAAGAACTCACTCTCTACACTAATATATATATGAGACACTATAGAACACATCTCCAATACAAAAATATGAGATTAAACATGTAATAATTCATTCATACATAACAACAACACATAGTGTGTCCAAATTTGGGATTTTCCCACATGAACACAACCACAACACAAAGGACACTCCTATGACCTCCAAATGGACACGAAATGGACACAAATGGAGATACAACCATGGGGGTCATTCCTATGGGTTCAAAATAGACCTATATGAATGAGGAAATGAAAAGGAGAAGGGATTTATACCTCCCGGTATATCGAATCGAAGAAAAGCCTTCCCGGAGCGACACCGACACGTAGAGATTCCAAAAGGACACGAACGAGCTCCGAATCCTCCTAAACTTGGGTAGCTTCCTCCTTGGCTAGAATGGAGAAGGAAAGAAGAAGATTTGGTGACGAAATAGAAGGATTTGGTGGAGAAATTGCTAGGGATTGCTCTCTAGGAATTTGGAGAAGAACAAGAGAGAGAGTGTGGATGAGAATAATAAAATGAACTTGAGCCTATCCTCTCCCAAAGTGGCTGGCCATATGGGGCTATTTGTCCTATTATGGTAAGGTCCAAAATGCCCCCACTAACCTATTCTATGAGTATTAGGAAAGGGCTAATTGGTTGGGGCTAAATTAGTCATTCTAAAGTCTCTAATCACACTAACCTTATCCATAATAATTAGTCTAACCTCTAACTAAAATATTTCTATCATGTGGACTAAAATTAATATCATGTGGGCCATGCCTAACTAGTGTGTGGGCCCTACTAGAGTCAAATTACCCCCGGGTCCCCGTTTCAAGTCGGATTGAGTTGAAATTCGAACCCGACTCAAATAACCCCAAAACAATATCATAAATAATAAAATAATATCAAAATAATTCAAAGAGGTCAAATGCAAGAATATCCTTAGGCCAAAAATGACATTAAAATATCATAATCACATGGTTAGGCTCTAGGTCAAACAGTCTCTAGGATTTCACTAGCAAAATGTCAAAACCACAAGTCATTGATTTAAATAATTTTAAAATAATTTAAAATCACCAAAAATCATATCATGAATTAAATATCATTATTAAAATAATTATAAACACGAAATTTCAAAATTACCCTCATTTGGGAAATTGGGTGCTACAGTTCTACCAAACCAAAGCTCATAGGGTATTTTCTTCGAAATAGGTCGAATCAAAACCCTATTTAAAATATGGTATATTTTGTTGACAACTTCTGCCCAAAAATATTTTGGAAGAGAAAATTGATTTAGCATGACTCTAGCCATATCGCCAAGAGTCCTATTCTTCCGCTCCACAATAATATTTTGTTGAGGAGTTCTAGGACAAGAAAACTCATGATTAAAGCCATTTAAATCATAAAACTTTTCTAAATAAAAATTTTCGAATTTGCCACTATGATCACTTCGGATACGAGTAATCGTGTAGCCTTTTTCGTTTTGGACCTTTTTAGCAAAAACTTTGAAAACTGAAATAGTATCACTTTTATTTGCAAGAAAAAAAACCCAAGTAAATCTTGAAAAGTCATCAACAATAACGAAAGCATAGAGTTTTCCGCCAAGACTGGCTACTCTACTAGGACCAAATAAATCTATATAGAGTAGTTGCAAGGGTCTAGTAGTACTTACAGTGTTGATGGATTTAAAAGAAGATTTGGTAGCTTTATTTTTTTACATTCAACACATACTGTGTCCTTTTTTAATATGATTTCAGGCAATCCTCTTGCTAGCTTCTTGGTAGATAGTCTCGATATGCTGTCCATGTTAGCATGACCAAGACGCTGATGCCATAATAGTCTTTCATCTTTGTGGGCATAAAGGCATCTACCTCTACTGTTAGTATCTCTAGATAGATAGAAAATATATATGTTATCTTTCCTTATCCCTTCGAAAGCGATGTCTCCAGATGATCTATCATAGATAAAGTATTTAGTTTTACCGAAGTTAATATAATATCCATGATCAACAAGATGACTAATGCTGAACAGGTTATGCTTTAACTCGATCACTAAACAGACATCCTTAATAACGGGAGAAGGAAGATAACCAATTGTACCGTTACCTATGATATAGCCTTTCAGATTATTGTCGAATGATACATGTTCTTTCCTTTTCATCGGCAGTATTGCAAATAGATTAGCATCTCCAGTCATATGTTGCGAGCACCCATTATCGAGAATCCATTTGCTTCTAGTTTGAGAAGGAAGGTCCACCTACACTATGAGTAGATGTGACCTTTGGTACCCAGATTCTTGAGGGTCCTAAAAAGTTAGTCTTCGGTACCCATGCATATAGATTAATATTTACTAGTTTTCTAATTCTACATTATGGTGATATGCGTCCATGTAAACCATAATAAGTACATATAGCATGCATATTGGTATTGGGTGCAGGATGATAGTGATGTCTATATAGATATAGGATGAAGATAACTACGTGAAGAAGTAGGATGATGATAATAACTGTGTGTATTAACAGGATGATGATAATTATTATATGTAGTAGCAGGATGATAATAACTACGTGTGTGTGTGTTTTAAGTACTGCATGGGAGTATGTGTACATAAAGGCATGTTTTGTGTGGTATGTGGATGAGTGTTATTGTAATGACGTGCTCTCTTGTGTTGAGCCGACTGGTATTTAGTGTAAGTGTTGTGATTGTGAGACTGAGTTTGAGGTTGAATAACCTGTTTACCCAGTCCAATCTTTAATTTCTTAGAGGCAGCATACAACTCATCACATTTAGCAGTAAAACTATTTATTCTACCAGTAGCAATCTTATACTTGTTTTTCTCTTCAGCAAGTTCTTTATTTAAAGCAGTGATATCATGTGTTTGCTTCTCAATAAGAGATTAGGTATCGTGTAAGCTTAAATTAAGCTTAGATACCTCCTCAGTGTTTTCCGTGGGTGTAGTATTTCTAACATTTTCTAATAAGTATGAAAGTCTATGGATCTCAGCTTCATGAGTCATGATTTTATCATTAGCATGTTTATATTTGTTAATAACCTTTTTGTGGTCTTCAAGTAGATCACTAAAGGCATCACCTAGTTTATCAAAAGAAAAGTCGTCAAAAGAATCATTTACCTTATCTGAAGTTGTCATTAGGCAGACGTTTGTCGTGTCTTGCGGAGAGTCCTCTTCTTCGTCTGAATCACTGGCCTCACTTTTGTGCCAGATGCTAGTGTTGGTATACTTCCTTGAGGTTGGCTTCTTGTACGGCTTTTTATATTTGCTTCCTTTTTTGCTACAGGACAATCTTTTCTGACGTGTCCCGTCTTCTTGTATCCGAAGCAGGTAGGTTCTTACTCATCGTCTTTTTGTTCCTTCTTCCTTTGGTTTAAGCGTAGGAACTTCTTGAAATTTCGAACCATGAGTGCTTGATCGTCACCTTCGGAATCATCGTCATTTGCTTCTTTTGAAATGGTTCTTCGGTGATGAGCTCTTAAGGCAATTTCTTTTTCTTTTGGAGCAGTTTCTTCAAAATCTTTGAGGTCGAGCTCATGCGTCATCAGCTTGCCCATCAGAGTTTCTAGTGACATAGCCGTAAGATTATTTCCTTCGATAATCGTCGTGACCTTGGGGTTCCAGATCATCGGCAATCCTCTTAGCACTTTGCGTATCTTTTCATAGTTGAAATATACTTTGCCAATGGAAGATAGAGGGTTAACGATGTCAAAGAATCTGGTGAACATCTGAGTAATCGTCTCATTTGGCTTCATTTTGAATGCCTTGTATTCTTGTGTCAGACGGCTGATCTTTGATTCTTTAACCTGTGTGGTTCCTTTATGAGTCACCTGTAGAAGCCTCCATACTTCGTGTGAGGTGGAGCATGTAGAGACCCTGTTGAATTCAGTCATGTCTATTGCACAGAAGAGAGCATTAATAGCCCTAGCATCTAGACTTGCTTGTTTCTTTTCCTGGTCGGAATATTTGTCGTGGGGTTTTTTAACAAGAGTCCCCTCGACAGCTATTCTGGCAGGCTTTTTGTAACCATCCGTGACGATGGTCTACAGATCAAAGTCTAGAGACTTGAGAAAAAAACTCATCCTAATTTTTCAATAGGTGTAGTTAGTTCCGTCAAATAGGGGTGGCTTATTTGTGGACTGTCCCTCACCATAGTTGGAAAAGGTAGGTTGTGTGGTTTCCATGGATCAGCTCTAGGATGTTAATCTAATATAAGAGAACAGAGCTCTAATACTAATTGAAGTACATGTAGGCAACTCTAGAGGAGGGTGAATAGAGTATGTGTTGATAATACCCAATTAAAAATTTAACTATATTCAAGTCCAACCAACAGAAATAATAATCAGAGTATAAGTGCGGAATATAAATAGAGATCAGAGAAGCATACGCAGACACAACAGTTTTAACCTGGTTTCCCTCGTGGAGGACTAGTCCAGGACAGAGAACTCTAGCTCAGAATTAAAATCCACTATTTGTGAAATAGCGTACAACCACGTGCCTTTACTCAAAAGAGCACGCCAACTTCTTATAGATTCGCGGATGGCGAAACTTGACATTGTCCAAGTGACTTCTTTTGAAACTCTTGCACACAAACTTCTAGTTGACTTACACTGAGCACCTTGGGGGCTTGGAAAGTTTGTGGCTAGTTAGATGAGAAGAATAAGCTCTTAAATGTATAGGCTATAGGAGAAGAGAAGAGAGATTGGATGAATTAAAATGAGAGAAATCAAGGCCTATATATACTAGTCCTGAGAGACAAAGTTCGGCCAGAACTCTGTCCTAAAATTTCAAATATTTAGCCGTTGGACAACTAGCAACTAGCAAGCCCTAAAAATTAGGTCCTAAAATTAAGGGACAGAGTTCGGTGCGAACTCTGTGTGGGGCAGAGTTCGGCCCGAACTCTGTCTCCTAGGGGAAAGAAAGTTTAAGTGGACTATTTGAGCTTGGCAAGTTTTGGAGTTTGTTTGGTAGAGCTTTGAGTATTAAGTCTAGGGTTGAGATACTTAGTGCGACTCAACTTATAATAGCCTAGACTCAATAAAAAGTAAAAATACAGACTCAGAGTACAAGTAACAGTAGCACTATCGAAGCAATCGTCGATGATGTCTGTCTTGAACTGATATATGATGATGTTCTATTTTGGAAATATGTCAAGTTGGATTATAACAGATATCGTCTTGTTAATTATCAAGATTAGGTTGACTGCGATCCAGTTTGGGTCAACACTTATAAGGGCGGCGAAAGCCAAGATTGTGGCCGCTAGGACAGAGGCCGAAAGGGTAGAGGCGGAAGCAGCGACGGTGGTAGCGACGGCAGCAGCAAAAGCATCAGATGATTGTGAACCAGAGGCAGCCAAGCCACCTGCAAAAAAGGCTAAAAAACTTATTGCTCGACGAAGGCCGAAAAATCTATCTTCGATACAGAGTCGTCAGAAGACTCAACTTATAAAGATCAAAGGCATACTAAAGCGAAGGCTAAGGTGGCAACGGATACAGAGTCATCAGCGTACTCTGAGGATTCTGAATCCTCATCAGAAGAGGAAGATGAAGAGGAAGAGCTATCATCAAAGAAGTCCCAGGATGGAGAGGAGGTAAAAAAATTTACAGACACTAAATCTTAGAAGACTTACAATAAACATTTCAAAAAAAGGCTGTTATGCCTTAAAGATCAATTAAGAAGGCTGATGTTGAAGACGAAGCTTTTCTGGATATATTAAAATTCTATTAGTTGAAGAAACTGAACAAATCATGTCTTGGGAAAATCTCCCAAACAATAGTAAGAGAATTTTACTTAAATCTTCGGGCTAAAATTAAAGAAAAAGAAGAGGATCAACAACTGGTGTTTTTAAGAGAAAAACTGATTAGGGTAAATGTTGTTGTCATCAATGAATTTTATAGATTTGATCAAGTTCCTGAGTTTGATATGAAAGATATTAATAATGTTTCCATGAGGGATGCAATTCATGAGATTACAGGTGTATCAGTGGGTGCCAAGACCCCTCAAAATGTGTACAAAGATCAATTAAAAACTTTGTATAAATTGTTGCATGCCTACGTATATCAAACACTCAACCCTACTGGACATGAGTTTTCCATCCATCCCGAGAGAGTAAAATTTCTTTATTATATGGGGAAGAAAAAAGGATGGATATAGGTTCTTACATGTTCAGTAGAATGTTGCATCTCGTGGGAAAACCAACTGCAAGGACAGCTCTCCCTTTCGGGGGATTTGTATGCTCAATGGCTAGTAAACATTCTGTCCTAAGCGTAGCAAGGGATGTTTTTATTAAAAACAAAGACCCCATGAGAAAACTAACATTTACTCGAATGTTTGGAAAATGGGCAGCAGTAGCAAGCAAACCATCAATATCTGGAAAACTATCAACTTATGGAATCCCAAACACTAAGGACAGGGTTGATGATCTATACAATTTTGTTGCTACAAACTTTGAGAATGTCTTCAAAGAGATGAAGACTATATCCGACAACTAGAAATTGACTCTGGATAAGATTAACCAAATAGAGGTTGAATTTGCTGACAAAGAATAAGATTTCCCTTCTCTCGTGAAGAAGGTAAATGGGGCTAGCCGCAACTGGTGCTACTTTGTATTTTTTTCCTCTTATTCTACTACTCTTGATGATTTCATAATCTAATATACACATTTATACTCTAATATGTGAAGGACACATATATACACATTTATACTCTGTTACTAACTGATCTAGCTATCCATGTTATATTATTTTCTTATCTAACTTCTAGGTTTGCTTGCTAACTGTATATACTTGCTAATAGGACGATATACTCTGTATCATCACTAAAGAAGGAATTCAGGGAATCATTTATATTTGAATTAAGGCTCCAATCCAGTTATTACTGTGTACATTGTATACACTTGTGAGCTTCAACTCAGCTAAACCGAATCTTCATCTCTGATGCTTAAGGATATATCAAAACTTCTTAGCCCCTATATTCTACAATAAAACTCTAGGACAGAAGCAAATGCTCTTGAATCAAAGCTACTCTGGATATCCTTGATACTCTGATACTCTGCTACTTGATGCTCTGATATTGCAAATAATTTACAATAAAAGTTAATATTGTACTAATACTCTACTACGTGATGCTTTGATGCTCTGATACTCTGCTAATTGATGCTCTGATACTCAGCTAAACCGAATAGTTAATATTACTCTGATACTTCTGCTACTTGATGCTCTGATACTTGTACTGATACTGCCCAATTATACCCTTAAATGGTGATTTAGAATTGAACAGATGATGGTCCAATGCATGTACATAGTAGAAATGCCTCAAGGCATGTAATGTATGTCTGATACTATATTTAGGACTAAGCTGGAACACTCCCTCAGTCAGTGATATTTGGTATTATAAGTATAAGCACACTACTATAATATAGGTTGTACTTAAGGGTAAGCCAGGCACTTAAACTTGCTTGGTATCATGACACTAGAGAGAGTCCTAGAGAGTAATCTACATTTGAGCTAACTGGAGAGTGTACTCACTACTCAGTAATAGATATAAAATGGGGTCACATCATAGAACCCACACAGCGTACATTGAACTCTAATGTTAGCACCTGCAGTGTGCACATTGATACTCTTATGTAAAAATATGTACTGTGCACATTGACACTCTAATGCTAGCCCTCACTTTAATACTTCTATTTATGTTTCTTGATGTCATTTCTATATATACAGTGAGTCCATACTGACTATAATTTTTTATTCCGTCCCTCAAGGTGTAGGTGAAGGATATTTTGAGGAAGAAGAAGAAAAAAAAGAAAAAAGAAGAAGAAGATGGAGATGGAGATTGTCACCCCCATTTCCTGTATTTCGTATTTGTACTCGTAATTTGATTTTGGCACGTATTTTATTTTCTCGACTTGCGGATTTTGGTTTCTCGTAAATGGGTTTGGACCATGGCTTGGTTTTATTTTGTGGAATTGGTTTGGTTTGATTAGGTTTGGTTTAATATGAATTGGTACACTTTAACCTACACTCTACCTTTAACATAACACACCCACCCTCATTATATCTCCACCAACCTTTCTCTCTCCTCTTTACTCTCCATTAACTTCTTCTTCTTCCTTCTTCCACACAACTCCCCAACCCATAGGCAAGTGCACCTTGCCATCAAATAAGCACCACTTTTTATTTATCCATTAACTAGATTAGGCCATGGAGAACAACTTTAGAACTTGACATTTTGTGATTCGGAGCTTTCATTCTTCTAGATCTTGGTTTTAACCATTTTCGAAAATCCTTGGTTTTGATCTATTAAACTTTGATTTTTGCTTGTTTTGATGCTTCCATGTGGAAGAGAATTCGATTTTACTCAAGTTAGAACTTTAAAATTCTAGATTTGGTTTTGATTTGGCTAAGTTATGAAGAATTGAAGTTCTTGGTGTTCTTGGACCTGCTCTCGGCCAGGAAGAACATCCCTCTGCCTTGCGCTCTTTAGCGCATGGCCGATTGTGCACCCCCGACCTGTGCTCTTTAGCGTAGGGCCGATTGCGCATGACCTCAGCCAGTGCTTTGCGCTGCGCTGGATTGCGCTGGCGCAAGCCATCCATGCGCAAGCCAGCCATGCGTAAAGTAAACCCTGCGCAATCCACCCATGCGCAGTTAACCCCTGCGCAATCCACCCATGCGCAGTTCACCCCTGCGCAATCCACCCATGCGCAGTTCACTCCTGCGCAGTCTGTTCATGCGCAATCTGCCCCTGCGCCCTGTGCCCCTGCGCACTTGGCACCCTGTACAGTCTGTTCATGCACAATCTACCCCTGCGCCCTGTGCCCCTGCGCACTTGGCACCCTGCGCAGCTGACACCTGCGCAATCTAACCCCCTGACCCCTTGCGCAAACTATTGGGTCTTGGAGTTTTGGTTTTATTTCTCTAAGCTTGGCTCTTCTATAGCCCTATATATATTGGTATTTTATTAGATATTTTACGTCCATTTTATATCCTTACGCCTTTTGTCATGAACTTGATTTTACTTAATATGTTTGGAATGACTATTGTACTTGGCATGGTATGGCAAGGAACTAGCATAACACGACAGTGATCCGTAGTGGTGCACTCCTGACAGTACCCTGACATGAATTATCTTGATAACTTGATAGTGGCCCGTGGCGGCGCACTCCTGACTTGACTTGACTTGATAACTTGACTTGACTCGCCTTGACACCGTGGGTGTTCCTGCTTGCTTGCTTGTACAATCCACTTGTCTTGTCTTGTATCATATCTAGGACGTGACTTCCTGGGTACCACGGCTAGGGACTCGCGCTAAATTAGATTAGGCTAATTATTAGATCAAATTAGAACATGGAGAATTCCCAGTCACAGGCAATCTCGTTATCTGGGCGCTTAATGGACTTGTAGCTTGCCGACGAGTAGAGCACATTTCCAGCACACTGTCATGTGTTGCACCCTCTAAGTCACCTAACGGTACATTTATCTCCCGGGCAATGTACCCACCAATAACTCTCAACCCGCGGAAGGATAACTGGATGGTCTGCAGGGCTTGGGACTGGGAGTTTCTCACTTGCATCTTGTTAGTAATTAAGGCTTGTGATAACCCTAGTTAGTTAAAGTAGTAAGCCGTAGTAATTGCTTGGCCGCTTGTGAATGGATGGTGTCCAGCCTTGTCTAAGTCTTGTCTAGCCCCAGTCCCTGCTATCTCCTGAGCATGTTTGTTTTACTTATCTCTAACGATAAATGGGTAGAGACAGTGAGCTATTCAGGAGAAGGGGTACAATCCCGGTCCTTGTTTGGTTTAAGGATTGTAACCTGGCTCCCGGAATGGTTCCACGTCCCTAGTCATTTATCGCCCTGTGTACTTTACTACTTGTACTTCTTTTATTCTTATGTTCTGATATGCTGGCTTTTGTTCTTATTTGTGGCCTCCTTTGTGGCACTTGCTCTTTCTGGGGTTTGACCCAGCTGGTTTTGTGTGGCCAGATTTTGGAGCAGCTTCCGAGGATCTACCGAGCTTCCAGCCCAATGGTGACAACTAGACGGAACCCGGGCCAAGAGTAGGTTTTTCTTTTTGCTTCACCCACTTATATATAAATTTATTCTTTTGAGGCGTTTAGCCGATGAGCACCTATTAGCTCGATGCACATTTACTTACTGTCTGCCTACGGGCTGTAAACATGATTAACAAATCCTAGGGTTGATCATGTATGACTGAACTCTTGCTAGTCCCATCATTTTGTACGACTAGCTTCATGATCATCCGATATATAATATTTGGGATGCCTTATATATATATATTTGATGCTCTAACATCTTGTAATTCTGTTAATTGCTGGAGATTGAGACAATAGGCTTGACCTTAAGAGACTGCTGGCTTGTAGTAAACCCTCATATCTAGACAGCCGTGACCGTATAGTTGAGATGTATTCTATTTCAATATACGTAGCTGGCTATGTCCGCCCTCGCTTTCCAGTATTCTGGTTCTGGGGCGTGACATGGTTTAAGTGGTGGCCCATGCAGGTCTTGTCAATCAAGAAATGTGAGGGTTTACCGAATAGATGTCTCAATCAATATTCGTCCTTGATCTCTGCTCGTATCTTCAAATCCCTGAGAATCTCGACCTGATCACATTGCTTGTATCATTGATCTGTCCTGGTCCTTTCCTTATTGTTTCCTATGTCGTCTTCTTCAGCGGCATTACTCCCGGACGTGCCAACCAGCCAGAGGAAGCTCGACAAGCACCCCAGTGCCAGGAAGATCAAGCTCAGCACTCTGGAGTAGCCTCCCGAGTTATGCCTCCCGGAGGCTCAGAACCTCCAGTTCAGGCAGCTCCGCCCGTTCAACCAGCTAGACAGGATGAGGGACCTTTGGTAGGGCTTATCAGAGAACTGCTTGCATCCCAAGATCGTCGAGGCGACGCCTTGCACCAGGAAGTTCATGATGCACTAAACCGAGGAGGTCCCCAAGGGAATCAGGCGGCCAACAGTTTCAAGCGCTTGAACCCTCCCTTCTTTGACGGCAGTGAAGATGCGATTGCCGCGGACGCTTGGCTTCAGGATACCGAGGTGGTTCTAGAAGCAGCTAGGACACCTGAGAATGAGAAGGTGGCGGTGGTACGCCTACAGTTGTTAGACTTGGCTCGCGATTGGTGGGCAGCTCAGGCCATGGGATTAGCAGCACCAGTTACTTGGGCGACGTTCAGAGAGAGGTTCCAGACGAAGTACTTCGATGCGGTGGCACGGTACGACTTGCAGACCAGATTCACCAACTTGAAGCAAGGAGACAGGACGGTCGATGGCTATGCGACCGAGTTTTCCAGGCTGAGTAGGTTCGCCCCCACCTTGGTGGCAACCGAGTTCGATAGGGCTCAGCGGTTCCAGCAAGGGCTGCACTTAGAGATATTATTGGCTGTGGAGCAGTTCGAGCACCAGACGTTCGATGCAGTGTTGAAGGCAGCAAGGAGGCATGAGTATACCTCCCGGAGAATTATGGACAGGACCGGAGGTAGGAAGCGGTCCCACAACCAGATGCACCAATCTTCAGCTCCAGCCCCGGCAGCTAGGGGTATAACCATTGGAACTCCGAGGCGGGCGGCCTCAGTGACGTCGGTTCAGCATTCGACCCCGACGTATCCGCAGCAGCAGAAGCAGAAGCAGTCTTCCGTGGTGGGATGTTCTCATTGCGGGAAGCCGGGCCATATAGTGACAGAATATCGTAGGGCACAGGGGTTGTGCCTGGCTTATGGAGGAGCAGACCACCAGATAGGGACCTGCCCGAATAGGGGAGGTCCATCATCATCCAACCTTTCTAGTTCTTCGGTGAGAGGACCAGCCCCAGTTCCAGTCCAGCAGCAGCAGCAACAGCAGTACCCGAGGCCATTGTTGCCTCAGGCCCAGGCCTTTCAGCAGCAGAACCAGCAGCAGTTCACCCAGGCTCCAGTACAGAACCGACAGAGGGGTTTCCAGCAGAGAGGACCCGCAGCTAGAGGTCAGGCTATGATGATGACCATGGAAGAAGAAGTTGCACCAGGTGAGGTAGTGGCAGGTACTATTCTCGTCAACACCTTTCCAGCATCTGTTTTATTTGATTCTGGTGCATCGCATTCATTCATGTCTGCACGATTCGCGACACGGATAGGATTGGAGCCCGAGTCATTATCAGTGAGGCTCAATATACTTACTGGTAATGGTCTTGTGGGAGTAGATCGAGTATTTTCCTCGTGTCGGATCGTAGTTAGCAGAGAGTTCTCCGTTAGGCTCATAGAGTTCCCTATGGCAGACTATGATGTAGTCCTAGGCATAGATTGGTTGAGGAACCATTATGCTAGGATAGACTGCCATGTTGGCAGAGTGGTCTTTAGTATTCCCAGAGAGCCAGAGTTTTCATTTTCCAGAGGCACAGTAGAGCCATCTCCTCCAGTATTGCGGATGGCAGTAGCAGCAGTGCAGTTGCCCCGGATAGTTGAAGAGTTTCCAGATGCCTTCCCAGAGGCACTTCTAGGGATGCCACTAGAGCGGGAGATCGAGTTCACCATTGACTTGATCTCTGGGACAGCACCAGTATCAAAGCGAGTCTACAGAATGGCGCCTTCAGAGTTGGAGATTTTGTACAAGATAATTGAAGAACTCAGGACCAAGGGATTCATTCGTGCAAGTGGATCACCTTCGGGAGCCCCGATGCTTCTTGTGAAAAAGAAGGATGGTACGTCCAGGTTATGTGTAGATTATCGTACCTTGAACTCAGTGACAATCAAGAACAGATACCCTCTCCCGAGGATAGATGACTTGTTTGATCAACTCAAGGGGGCTTCAGTTTTCTCGAAGATAGACTTGCGATCAGGATACCACCAGATCAGAGTCAGAGAGCAGGACATCCCGAAGACGGCGTTCAGATCTAGGTACGGGCATTGGGAGTTTCTAGTTATGCCCTTTGGAGAGACCAATGCGCCGGCAGTGTTCATGGACCTCATGAACCGTATTTTCATGCCTTACTTGGATCAATTTGTGATAGTGTTCCTTGATGACATCCTGGTCTATAGTAAGAGTGAAGCAGAGCACGAGCAGCATCTCAGAGTTGTCCTCCAGATTCTCAGAGAGCACCAGTTGTATGCCAAGTTCAGTACATGCGAGTTCTGGCTCGATCGTATTTCTTACTTGGGTCACATCATTACCAGAAGAGGAGTGGAAGTGGATCCCCAGAAGATTGTGGCTATCGAGGCATAGCCATTATCCAGCTCAGTGGCAGAAGTTTGTAGCTTTCTTGGATTGGCCGGCTACTACCGGCGGTTCGTCTCTGATTTTGCAAAGATTTCAACGCTGATGACCCAGTTGACCCGCAAGGATGTGCCGTTCGTTTGGACGGTAGAATGTCAGAAATCATTTGAGAAGTTGAAGCGAGGTTTGATAATGGCTTCCATTCTCACCCTTCCAGATGGGACCGGAGGATTCACAGTTTATTGCGACGCTTTAGGCAGAGGATTGGGATGTGTTTTGATGCAGCATGAGAAGGTAATTGCTTATGCATCACGTCAACTCCGTGATCATGAGAAGAATTACCCGACCCACGACTTGGAGCTAGCAGCAGTAGTGTTTGCACTTAAGTTGTAGAGGCACTACTTGTACGGAGACAGAGTGGAGATATTTACTGATCATAAGAGCCTGAAGTATGTTTTCACCCAGAAGGATCTTAATATGCGGCAGAGAAGATGGCTCGAGCTACTGGTGGACTACGATATGGATTTGCAGTATCATCCAGGGAAGGCCAATGTTGTAGCAGATGCGTTGAGCCGGAGAGCCGGATTTTATTTCCTGACGGCGCAACCAGAGTTATTGTCGGATCTTCAGAAGATGGGAATTGAAGTTGTCCTCCCTTCTATTGTGGCCCTGATGGCCAGCCTACAGATTCAGTCTACCATAGTTGAGAGGATCCGGATAGCACAGTTAACAGATTCCAAGATTCAGCGGCTCAGAGCAGAGTGCGAGGCAGAGAGAAGGCCAGAGTTATGTATTCATGAGGATGGTACACTTCGACACGGCACGCATCTTTGTATACCCAGTGGAGATATCAGACAGGAAGTCATGGCAGAGGCTCACAGTTCACAGTATTCCATCCACCCAGGCAGCACGAAGATGTACAGAGATATTCGTCAACACTTTTGGTGGAATGGTATGAAGAGAGAGATAGCCCGGTATGTCTCTCGATGTTTGGTTTGCCAACAAGTCAAGGCTGAACATCAGAGGCCAGCTGGACTTCTTCAACCTTTACCGATCCCAGAATGGAAATGGAAATACATAACCATGGATTTCGTGACTGGGTTACCCAGATCTCCGGCAGGCAGAGATGCTATTTGGGTCATTGTGGACAGGCTTACCAAGGTGGCACACTTTCTTCCATTTAGAGTTGGACAGTCGACGGCACAGCTAGCAGAGATGTATCTCAGGCAGATCGTCAGACTTTACGGAGTGCCAGTCAACATAGTATCAGACAGGGATACGAGATTCACATCGCACTTCTGGCGCAGTCTTCATCAAAGTTCGGGGACTCGTCTCAAGTTCAGCTCAGCGTATCATCCGCAGACAGATGGGCAGTCAGAGCGTACTATACAAACTCTCGAAGATATGTTGCGGTCGTGTACCCTTGACTTCGGTGGCTCGTGGGAGGATCACCTGCACTTGGTGGAATTTTTGTACAACAATAGTTTCCATGCCAGTGTCCAGATGGCACCCTTCGAGGCTCTGTATGGTAGGAAGTACAGATCCCCGTTAGCATGGGACGATGTCGGAGAGAGGCAGATGCTCGGTCCAGAACTGATTTCTCAGACGGTTGAAGTGGTCAGGAAGGTCAGAGATCACCTCCGAGTTGCTCAGGACCGCCAGCGCCATTGGGCCGATGCTCATCGGCGTCCCTTAGAATTTGCCGTCAACGACCATGTATTCCTTAGGATCTCGCCTACCCGCGGCGTCATTCGTTTTGGCGTACGGGGAAAGCTTAGTCCTAGGTATATAGGGTCGTTCGATATTCTAGAGCGAGTAGGCGATGTGTCCTATCGTCTCGTTCTTCCGCCGTCGCTAAGTGAGGTACATAATGTATTCCATGTATCCCAATTAAGACGGTACATCCCGGACCCGAGCCATATCCTAGATCATTCGAAATTGGTTGTTGGTACCAACCTTTCGTATGAGGAGAGGCCCGTGTCTATATTGGACCGGAGAGAAAAGACGCTCAAGAACAAGACTATTAACTTAGTCCGTGTTGCTTGGGGTCATCACTCTCTAGGTGAGTCAACGTGGGAGCGTGAGGACGACATCCGATCGCGATATCCCTACCTGTTTGACTCGTGAGGTATAATATCTTTCTTATGCCTTACGCTTTTCCTTTCCTTGCTTGCATTGTATGATTGTATGATTGAACTACTTAGTGTAGCTTGCCTGTGCTTAGTATAGCTTGTCATGGCAATCTCTAGCTCCTTGATGAAATTCTGAGGACGAAATTCTTTGAAGGTGGGTAGAGTTGTCACCCCCATTTCCTGTATTTCGTATTTGTACTCGTAATTTGATTTTGGCACGTATTTTATTTTCTCGACTTGCGGATTTTGGTTTCTCGTAAATGGGTTTGGACCATGACTTGGTTTTATTTTGTGGAATTGGTTTGGTTTGATTAGGTTTGGTTTAATATGAATTGGTACACTTTAACCTACACTCTACCTTCAACATAACACACCCACCCTCATTATATCTCCACCAACCTTTCTCTCTCCTCTTTACTCTCCATTAACTTCTTCTTCTTCCTTCTTCCACACAACTCTCCAACCCATAGGCAAGTGCACCTTGCCATCAAATAAGCACCACTTTTTATTTATCCATTAACTAGATTAGGCCATGGAGAACAACTTTAGAACTTGACATTTTGTGATTTGGAGCTTTCATTCTTCTAGATCTAGGTTTTAACCATTTTCGAAAATCCTTGGTTTTGATCTATTAAACTTTGATTTTTGCTTGTTTTGATGCTTCCATGTGGAAGAGAATTCGATTTTACTCAAGTTAGAACTTTAAAATTCTAGATTTGGTTTTGATTTGGCTAAGTTATGAAGAATTGAAGTTCTTGGTGTTCTTGGACCTGCTCTCGGCCAGGAAGAACATCCCTCTGCCTTGCGCTCTTTAGAGCATGGCCGATTGCGTACCCCCGGCCTGTGCTCTTTAGCACAGGGCCGATTGCGTATGACCTCAGCCAGTGCTTTGCGCTGCGCTGGATTGCGCTGGCGCAAGCCATCCATGCGCAAGCCAGCCATGCGCAAAGTAACCCCTGCGCAATCCACCCATGCACAGTTAACCCCTGCACAATCCACCCATGCGCAGTTCACCCCTGCGCAATCCACCCATGCACAGTTCACTCCTACGCAGTCTGTTCATGCGCAATCTGCCCCTGCGCCCTGTGCCCCTGCGTACTTGGCACCCTGCGCAGTCTGTTCATGCGCAATCTGCCCCTGCGCCCTGTGCCCCTGCGTACTTGGCACCCTGCGCAGCTGACACCTGCGCAATCTAACCCCCTGACCCCTTACGCAAACTATTGGCTCTTAGAGTTTTGGTTTTATTTCTCTAAGCTTGGCTCTTCTATAGCCCTATATATATTGGTATTTTATTAGATATTTTACGTCCATTTTATATCCTTACGCCTTTTGTCATGAACTTGATTTTACTTAATATGTTTGGAATGACTATTGTACTTGGCATGGTATGGCAAGGAACTAGCATAACACGACAGTGATCCGTAGTGGTGCACTCCTGACAGTACCCTGACATGAATTATCTTGATAACTTGATAGTGGCCCGTGGCGGCGCACTCCTGACTTGACTTGACTTGATAACTTGACTTGACTCGCCTTGACACCGTGGGTGTTCCTGCTTGCTTGCTTGTACAATCCACTTGTCTTGTCTTGTATCATATCTAGGACGTGACTTCCTGGGTACCACAGCCAGGGACTCGCGCTAAATTGGATTAGGCTAATTATTAGATCAAATTAGAACATGGAGAATTCTCAGTCACAGGCAGTCTCGTTATCTGGGCGCTTTAATGGACTTGTAGCTTGCCGACGAGTATAGCACATTTCCAGCACACTGTCATGTGTTGCACCCTCTAAGTCACCTAAGGGTACATTTGTCTCCCGGACAATGTACCCACCTATAACTCTCAACCCGCGGAAGGATAACTGGATGGTCTGCAGGGCTTGGGACTGGGAGTTTCTCACTTGCATCTTGTTAGTAATTAAGGCTTGTGATAACCCTAGTTAGTTAAAGTAGTAAGCCGTAGTAATTGCTTGGCCGCTTGTGAATGGATGGTGTCCAGCCTTGTCTAAGTCTTGTCTAGCCCCAGTCCCTGCTATCTCCTGAGCATGTTTGTTTTACTTATCTCTAACGATAAATGGGTAGAGACAGTGAGCTATTCAGGAGAAGGGGTACAATCCCGGTCCTTGTTTGGTTTAAGGATTGTAACCTGGCTCCCGGAATGGTTCCACGTCCCTAGTCGTTTATCGCCCTGTGTACTTTACTACTTGTACTTCTTTTATTCTTATGTTCTGATATGCTGGCTTTTGTTCTTATTTGTGGCCTCCTTTGTGGCACTTGCTCTTTCTGGGGTTTGACCCAGCTGGTTTTGTGTGGCCAGATTTCGGAGCAGCTCCCGAGGATCTACCGAGCTTCCAGCCCAATGGTGACAACTAGACGGAACCCGGGCCAAGAGTGGGTTTTCCTTTTTGCTTCACCCACTTATATGTAAATTTATTCTTTTGAGGCGTTTAGCCGACGAGCACCTATTAGCTCGATGCACATTTACTTACTGTCTGCCTACGGGCTGTAAACATGATTAACAAATCCTAGGGTTGATCATGTATGACTGAACTCTTGCTAGTCCCATTATTTTGTACGACTAGCTTCATGATCATCCGATATGTAATATTTGGGACGCCTTATATATATATATTTGATGCTCTAACATCTTGTAATTCTGTTAATTGCTGGAGATTGAGACAATAGGCTTGACCTTAAGAGACTGCTGGCTTGTAGTAAACCCTCATATCTAGACAGCCGTGACCGTATAGTTGAGATGTATTCTATTTCAATATACGTAGCTGGCTATGTCCGCCCCCTCTCTCCAGTATTCTGGTTCTGGGTCGTGACAGAGATGAAGATTCATCTTTTGAGTTTGAAACTTTTATTTCAATTTGGAAGTAATATTTGAATTATAATATGGTACTGAATATTTGTTGGTCTTGGCGGTCAAACTAAATTTTGTGTTTAAAATATTGTAAGACTAAACTTTTCGTTTGTACTATGCACTGCTGCGGTGTATGGTTCATAATTTGTTTGGAAAATGTAATATGGTCTTGAATTTAGAGTAGGTCTAATATTTGTTTAGATTATTGTATTGTGAATTATGCAGGTTCTATGTTGAATTACTAACGTAGATTGGGCAGATTACTGTAACGTGGATTATGTAGTTTATTGGACTTAGAATGAAGTATACTTAATTTGATTATGATTTGTTTGGTTGAAGTGTTTATTTGATTTGCAGTTTGTCTTCACAGATGATTTTGATTTTTTGGTGTATTTCTTTGATTTGCAGATGGCCTTCACAGATTTCATGAGTCCTGGGTGCATTCCTAGGGTTTACAGTTGGCCTCATTCCGGATGCATTCCTGGGATTAATAAAACTTTATTTGATTGGAATGTATTTTGCTTTCTGTAAATAATTAGTATGAATTTGATGTCAATGTAATGCATAATGTAATCCTGCATGTTCATCCCTTGTTATTGCTAAAGCAAACTATGTAATGTAAGAAAAATTCTCTTGGATAGTAGGTTAATTATATTCAAACACTCGCAAGAAATTTCTTTTAGTCACCCTATTTTGTGCAGCCATACAGTGGAAGCAGATTAAATGATATTCAGATTTTCCTCAACATGCTTTAATATTAAATGAATATACTTTGGTAAATGATATTAAAAATACTGTAAATATTTGATGAAAAATGAATGAGATACTTGAACATTCTCCGTCCTAAATGTACCACACATTGTTAAAAGCACAGAGAGTGGCCATTCTCCGTGTTAAAAGCCTAGAGAATGGCCATTCTCCTTCCAAAATGTATCGTACTTTATTAACGTAAAAATTCGAATATACTTTGGTAAATGATATTAAAAATACTGTAATTATTAGAAAGATGGTTAATATGACAAAATGTCGCAACACAAAAAAAAATGTTCTCTTCGAAAATATTATCATTAGAAAAGTAAAAAAAATATTATCGTTAAAAAACAAAAACATATTTTATTTTTTTAAATATGTGAGCAGATGATCCGTCCGACCTCAGAAGCAGGTTTCCTCCGTTCACCACCACCACTATGGCATGTAGCTTTATAACCAAAATATTAAATTGTTAGATGAGGAATAAAATTCCTGACAATGGTAGACAGTAAAATTTACTAAGCCTTGAGCCTGCAGGAGCGGCGTCGCTGGTACTCCTCGTTATTCGAGGAGAGCTCGACGACATTCGACGCGAAATAGACCGATTCTTTTCGGCGCCGCTGGTACTCCTCGTTGTTCGAGGAGGGCTCGACGACGTTCGACGCGAACTAGACCGATCTTCTTTCCTTCTTCATCTCCGTTTTTCCTTCCACCACCACCACCACGGCCTGTAGTTTTATAACCAAAATAAAAAAACTATAAAATTTATACGAAGAAGCAAAATTATTGTTACGGAATTTATATGTAGATGCACAAAATATTAAATTGGATGGACAAAAAAGAGAGTAAATATGAGTTAATTTAGGGTGTTCATTGAAAAAATTAAAGTGAAGAATGACCTGCTATAGCAAGTTACCAAGAGGTCAAGAGTCAAAATCAGCATTATTCAAACTGAACCATTGGATCAATATCCAATGGTTTAGATATGGGATGTATCGATACATACTTTTCCATGGAATGTGTATATATATATATATATATATATATATATATATATATATATATATATATAGACGAGGACCTCTAGCCTAAGTGGTTATAGTGAGGCATATTAACCCCGAAGCACTTTAAATTAATTGCCATTAGAATTAAGTGAGGTGGGTACGGTGCATCCTGGAGCGGACAGGATGCGGTGTGGATAGGGGGGGGGGTGTGTGTGTGTGTGTATATATATATATATATATATATATATATATATATATATATATATATATATATATATATATATATATATATTTATTTATTTATTTATTTATTTATTTATTTATTTATTTATTTATTTATTTATTTATTTATTTATTTATTTATTTATAATATATATATATATATATATATATATAGCCGAGGACGTCCATCCTAAGTGGTTAGAGTGTGGCATATTCCCCTCCAGAGGTTGCAGGTTCGAGCAACGGGGAAGCACTTTAAATTAATTGATGTTAGAATTAATGTGAGGTGGGTACGGTGTATCCTGGAGAGGACGGGATGCGGTATGGATGGGTGTGGCGTGATGCAAGTGCAATGCAGGTAGAGGAGGCCTTTGGGCCATGATGTAGCCTTCGGGCAGAGTTTGTAAGGCCTTCGGGCTGTAATTGTAGGCCTTCGAGCCAGAATAAAAATTACCTTCTTCCAAATAATATATATATATATATATATATATATATATATATATATATATATATATATATATATATATATATATATATATATATATATATATATATATATATATATATATATAAAAATATATATATATATATATATATATATATATATATATATATATATATATATATATATATATAGCGGATCAAAAGCCCCCCTTAGAAAACCCCCTAAAAACCCCTTCACTCTCAGCCGTCCATTTAATATTAATATTAATGTTAATATTAATGTTATTGTTAATATTAATATTAATATTAATGTTAATGTTAATATTAATGTTAATATTAATGTTAATGTTTTTAATGTTAAGTTTAATGTTAATTTTAGTATTTAACATTAATATTAACACTAAATGGACGGCTGAGAGTGAGGGGTTTTTTAGGGGGTTTTCTAAGGGGGCTTTTGATATATATATATATATGGACGGCAACTAGGGTTTAGAAATTCATGGGACCTACTCCCATTGACGATAGGCTAGGGTTTAGAAATTCATGGAACCCTGGTTCTGACAAAGGAGGATAGAGATATGAAAGCAATCAAGGGGGTCAGTGGAAGCGTTGAGGCGGAGGACTAGACTATAGTGGAGCGGCAACGTAGGAAAGAAATCAGGACCGGAGATAACGAGGCCCCGAAGGTAATCGACAAAACCATGTGCAACAAGATCCCGACGAGGGAAGGACAGGGGTCAAGCAACTAAGGGTGGAGGAAGATCCTAGGGATTATGGTCGACGGGCAGCGGGTGTGCAGAAAGCAGCATCGACGCGGTCGACTATTGTATAGGGACTGGGATTAGAGTTAGATTTGGGCAAAACTATGTTAAGAACGAGAGGCAATGACAAAGACATGGTGGACGAGGGTATAGGATCACCAGGCGGAATGGAAGGACGAACGAGAAAAAAAGGACAGACCTGGGCAAATATTTGTAGGTCAGGTAATCCTCTAACAATGACAGGGACGTAGTATGTCAAACCAATGGAGGTTGCGGGTAGACCTTTGACATAATTTACTAAAGAAGATATGCGCGAGACATCAGAATATTGGAGGAATACTCTAGTTTTCTACGTACTTGGTAATAAACATTCTAAGGATAGATCAAAGCATATGCAAATCAAGATGACATCCACAAGGAAGTATAAAAAAAATTTCTTGTAAAAATGAGTTTTACTTTGTTCGGGTCGAATTTGGGGAGGATGTAGATTGTATTATTCAAGGTGGTCCTTGGACGTTCGATGAGAGATTGAAAATAGTAAATAAATAGCATTTTGGCATTCAATACGAAAGAGATATTTTGTACCCTAGTGTTATATGGATCAGATTACCTGGCCTACCATTTAATATTGGAGCACCCCAATGCTCATGAAGCTAGCCATCTTGATTGAAAAATCGATTAAAGCATATGATGCTACAATACAGAGGACTATACTTTCGTATGCGAGGATATTTGTTGAGATTGAGGCTAATAAAGAATTGCCAAGAAAGGTCGAATATGTGTTGCCATTGGGTCAATACTATACCCAAGTAGTTCTTTATGAATTTGTGTTGCCATCACATATGTAAAAAAGAGAGGGGAAGTTCAAAAGACTTTTTCTTTTACTGGATTACAATGAAAAGTATAAATGAGAACCTGTAAAACCCCTAAATTTCTACTATATTTTTAGTACTGATTTTTTTGTATTTATACGTCGCATAGTCGTATTGTACGTCGCGCAAAAATTTGCATGTTTCGTATTTACTCGTCGAGTGCGAATATGTGCGAGGTACATTTTTAGAAAAATAGTTTTTGATTTTATTATCGGTGATAGATTCAAAATAATATATATAATAATTATTTTTATTAAGAGTTGTGAAAAGTATCTATCGAGATTGGCAAAACTTATTATTTTAATTATTTATAAAATAATATCTTATTTTAATAGTAGTAAATTAGAAAACTAGATTTATGAGAAAATGCTACTCGTGTAAAGCGCATGAAAAATTATTTCATGTATATTTTCAATTTTTATTTTATTATTTATAATAAATTATTTAGCAAGAAGGTATTTTAAATATTTGAATATTTATGTTTATTTTCAAAATTGTTTATCTAAATTATTAAAAATGTATTTTAAAGCTACTATTTAAAATATTTATTCTCATTTTTGAAGTTATTATGCTATTTAAATAAAAAGGTAGTTTAATATTTGTCCTATTAATACTTAAATATTTATTATAATTTTCATAATTAATTAATTATTATTATTTATAAAAATATAATTTGAATTTAATTGTGATAATTTAAATGGCAATTTTATTTATTTTAAATATTTTAATTTAAATATGTAAGTTATCTAATTGGATTTGGTTTAGATTTGATTTTGTTTTAAAACGAATGTGACAATTATCTATAGGAGATTTAAAACCCCTACTCCTTATCCAACTGAGAATTTCTATATCCTATAAATAGGCAGGTACTCCTCCATAAATTCCTCACATCCATAAATTTCTTCACAAATATACGTGCATCGTGTCTGTGTCCATCTAAATTCTTATTCTATATTTTTATATATACAATTTTAACCACTCAGTGTCGGACACACCCCGGCATAATCGAATTCCTAACCCTATCCCTAGCCCCGATCTATCCCGACCATTGCCTCTGGCTGCCCCATCAGCGCACCCCTGCCAACTTCGGCACACCACCATCATCGATGCACCACCGTGGCCTCCTCCTCTCCCGACCAGACCAAAACCCGATGCCACCTTCCACCCATCCTCCCGGACACCACCACCGTAGTTAACCCCCACCGTCGTACAGTCCTGGCCGATACCATCACCCCTACAAACTGACACCAACCTCACCACCACACCACAGCTATCGCCTACTTCCCTGCAGCGCCGAAACCCCAAACCACCACCACTTCGGCCAACACGCCCGTCCCCACCAACACCATTAAAACTGCTGCATCTCCGACCACCACCTTATCTACCACCGCCACCATGGCAGACCTATCACTACCAAAATCGACCCCAACGCCGCAGCCAGTTAGTCATCAACGACCCTGCCGTACTGTCCCAGCCTGTCCCCACCGGTTCCCAACCAAACTAGCATCATCAATCCCGCCGTCGTTCCGGCCGGTGGCCTCAACCGCCACCACACTACGACGACCACCAAATACAAGGACACGACATACCTCATCGTAGAACGTCGACCTCCACGACCACCAACTGAGCGGAGCACTACCGATCTCCCCCAGATCTGAGCGCGCCACCGCACTTGTCGCGACCGCCGCCTCTTCTGGCACAGCGCCTCGTCGCAACGCCACCAGCGAGCACTGAGCCCGCCTCACTTCTCCTCCGCGCGCCGGCCGGCACCTCACCGAAACCCCCCTCGTCGCAGCTCTGCGGCCAGCCGCCTGGGCCACCTGTCCAGCGTGTCCCAACCAGCTTCCTCCGTTGGCGACGCCGAAACCCCCTCGTCGCAGCCGGTCCACAACGCCACCGCCGCCGGATCTCGTGCCCACCGGAGCTGCCGCGACCGGAGTCTCCGTCGCCGGATCCCGCGTGCCTCTTCCAGTGAGCTCCCTCTCCCCACCTCTCCTTCCTCTCCGCCGCCTTCGCGGAGCCTCCGCACGCCGAGGCCAACCGATCGAACGTCACTCTCCCTTTTCTTTTCCCCAATCTAAATTCTCTCTCCCCTTCTTCCCTAAATATAAACTTCGAGAGGCAACAGTTGCTGCCATTTTTTTATTTTTATTATTTTACTTATTTTATTTATTTATTTTATTTTACTGATTAGTGTGGGTTCTTAGTCCACGTTTTATTATTACTATCATCATTATTACTATTATTATTATTACTACTACCATTATTATTATTATTATTATTATTATTATTATAATATTTTACTACCAATTATGTTAATTATTTTTATCATATTATATTATTATGTTTTATTAAGTAGAAAGATAATAAATAACTCTAAAGTATATTTTTAAAAAAAGAAATATTTTGACAAATGAAAAGTTAGTTTTCTACAAACATTTGTATATTTTTTTACGAACTTAAAATCTAGTCTAAAAATGATTTTTTTTTATTCTTTAATTTATTTTCTAGACATATATTGTACTAATAAAAATGTATTTTCAAATTATATATCCAAGATACATAAGAAATATTTTTACTAACAAAAAGTAATTTCCAAATTTATATAAGGATTTTTAGTATTTACAAATAATCCAAGGCCTAATATATATTTATTGGTGTCATATTTTAAATAAAGCTTTTGATCAAAATATTATAGTATTATTTTTCTAATTAAATTATTTTAACTAAATAAAACTCTATTTTTCAAGAATATAATTAATAATAGTTTTGTAAAATTTTACATACATTGTTTGTTTATCCAATTCCTTCGACTATCCTCATGTTCGTGACTTAACCCTATTATTCCTATTATTTGCCAATATCGTACCTCTCCTTATCGATCCTAGCTATCCTGATCATTCTGGACCCGATGGACCAGTCCATGCCACCATCGGAGGCTACTTTGCGCAGTTGTAAAACCGAAGACAAACTTTATGCCACAATGATCATCGCAGCACACCAGGCGGCCTACCAGACAAGTATACCTTGCTAATTTACTGTCATATTATTTATTTTTCGTATTATTTACTTTGTTTCATATTGTTAGTTTTCTTTGTTATAAATTGCACGTCCAAGCCACACTTGGGTGCCAACAATTTATTTAGTCGTTTTATTTTATTATATGCATGTTAACTTAGTTTTAGCGAACTACCTTCTTGTTGAGGAATATCCTTATATCTCCTTTGGTCGTGACACTCACACTACACGGTTTGAGACATTTTGCTAGGGACATGACTTATGGACTGGCCATCTCTAAAGTCGTGTGACGGTAGATGATCGTAACTGCTATGACTAGGGTTTTAGAGATTCAAGCAGTTACAAAACTGGACGAGCCATGGACATGACTTGAACAGTGTGGGAAATATTGGGGGAGGACAGTCGCTAGTGCGTATAGGAAGCCAAACAGGTAAACCATAGTTTTCGAAAGGAACTATGGCGATATTTTTGCAGATGCCCTCTGACGTTTTGGACGTTACGGACGGGTACGGATCACTGGATGCCAGTTACGTACTTATAGCCTAAAATTCCACCCATGCGCATGAAAGTTGTCCTTTAAATTGCACATTAGGCGGTTAGAATCTCATTTGCATATTTATGTCTAGGATAGTCTTTTATATATATATTTTATTATTCTGACAGTTCATATTAGCTTGTTCTTCCTGTATCTTGCTACGTCCGTCTGAGGACCTGATTATTCCCCAGGTATGTGCTTTCATGTTTCACTGTATGTGTTCTAGCCAAGGCCGTGATTCTCTCTATTCCTTCGAAGACGATTGCGCTTGGTTCGTCTTGCCATTTTAGGGATCGACCCTTGTACATTTCTTTTATTGAGATAGTTGGTAGTGGACTTTGTCTCCGCCCAACGATTGTATCATAAATATTTAAGTTGATTTTTTTTATATGATATCTTTTATTCCCTTATTTTGTGGATGAGATTAGTTAGTTGTGGTTTACTACATTTTACAGCTTATGTATTCATACGAGGTTTCCATATATTGGAGTGTACTTCATATGTATACAACTGGCATGTCTGCATTCTTAGTCCTACGTATTTTGGGACTAGAATGTTACAGAACCCTAACAATGAGGGTTTCTTAGTACAAAAGTAAGATCTGTGAAAGTGTGAGATGGAGGTCGAGTATTGTAGTGACTCCTTTACTCCGTTGATGATCGATATGCCTTGGCTTCTTCGATATCCTCTCTATATGGAATATCTCCTGTGTATGTTTATGGTGTTCTTCTGGTTTTTACGTTCTTCTTCTTTTGGTAAGACATGTGCATCCTTTTATAGCCATCTTCAGCGGACATACTATACAAGAGACAGTGTTGATGAGAGACCGCCTGCAGGATAAACACAATCCTGGCTATCACAGTTATTTGATTCAGCTGATTAATTGCTTGGCTCGATCATGATGAGACGTGGCGCTGATTGGACGAATCTCGTTGTAGAGATTCTGGAGGTGGATTTAAGGATCCTGAGCTGTAACCTTCATTAGTTGTAATTAATTACTCGTATGGCTCGAACATGAATGATACATGGCATATACAGTAATTTAAAATAATGTGTCATTTAAATGTGATGGTTGTAATGCATATGCCATAAATACAAGATTAAATAAGGTGCCACGATCACATAGACTCATAGCACGGACCATAATTTAGAGGGAATCTTTCATTTGAATGGGGCAGTTATGACGTACACGCCATAAATGTGAGATTAATCCTTCCAGTTGTTGGTTGCAGGATCTGGATGGCTCAATCAGGGCACGAATCATCCGTCTTCTGGATCATATGTGCTGTGGAGAGTTAGCCTCGTGGGAGGCCTTTTGAACTAATTTTAGCCACATAACGTCTTGGCCGCATAAGAGCTTCAGGGAAGGGAACCGTAAGAATTCCTCCACCGCATGAGGGTCAGCCGCATGAAAAAGTGTCCATTTGCCTTTGAAGTTGCCAAAGACGTGCTTTTGGGACACTGTGCCATCATCGGTCGCCATAGAGATGGCCAGGGGGATTGTTTGGCATTGCACTTGTATATTACAAAGTGTTTTGGGACACCAAGTTTTGTTGGGCTTGGCATTTAGCAGGAGGTCCATCTTGGGAGCCGCAAGAGTCTTCTGGCCTCTGCGCAAGGAGCCTGATGTATTTTGGGCCGAGCGGGCTTGGAAATTTTTTATGCTTCTCCAAGACCCCCTTCAAAGCTTTCAAACTTGAAATGAGTTTGGAATACATCGAACAGAAGCATGACTTGTGGAGTTCTTGGGCCGGATGAGCTTCGTCCGTTAGAACTCTGTGAAGTCATTGGGCCTCTAATGACGATGTATGTTATGAAGCACTTTGAAATTGTAAACTCCCAAAAAAATTAATTAATATTTCAGGTGTTTTTTCGATTATTTTTATTTTTTTATTATTTATTTTAATTTTTTATTATTTATTTTAAATATTGTGCTTCGAAAATAAAAAATTTCCTTTAATTTCTATAGAAAGGAAGTCACAAGTATTTATGAATTTTGAAAAGGTTTGCCAATTTTTTTAAATAAAGAATTTAAATTTATGTAAATATACTTTAATTTATTTGGATAACGTCGAATATTATTTAAATTATTCTTAAGGTATTTTAAAATTATTTGTGTGATCGATTATTGATTAGATTTTTCTAGTTTTAAATTTATTGATTTAAATTTCCTAATAAGTATCAAATATGGCTTAAATTATTTTTATAATATTAACTGTTAATTTGAACTATTATTCAATATTTGATTACGGTTACATTGATTTAAATTTTACTTGCTTTTAAATTATTGGATATTATTTAAACTACTTTGATAATATTAATATTATTATGTAGGACTATTAAGCACCTCTAGAGGGGGTGAATAGAGTGTGTGTGAGTGCAACAGAAATAATAACTAATTAAAAATTTAACAGTTATAAACTATAGTAGGAATAAAGAGACAGTAATTTAAATAGCAGTAAGAGATAGAAGATCAAACTCAGTGAACACCGTGATATATACTGGTTTCCCTCTGAGAGGACTAATCCAGTCGCAAGTACTCTTACTCGCTGTTAATCCACTATTTGCAAGCTAAATGAGAGCTTACCGTCTCTTTACAACATCGTGCTTGGCGACAAATACATGACCGACTTTACAACACCATGCTTGGTGACGAGCACACGACCGACTCCAAAAACTGAGATGTTTTCTGAATTGCAACCTCTTTACAACTCTGTAAACCAAAGATTCTAAATCGAAAAAGACGTTACTGGCTTTGGCTAAGAGAAGCATAGGTGAAATATGAAAGCTTTAGATCACTGGTGTATGTCCTAAAAATCAAGTTGCATCTATCAAATAGGCAGAGAATTCTCAACTGCGCACCCTTCAAATAGACTGCGCAGGAAACAGATTGCGCTACAAATCGAACGTGCGAGCTGAATTGCGCTACCACCAGAGCACGCTACGCTGACGTGGCAGTGCCAACATTACCTGACAAAGATCGGATCTTCTGACAGCCTGACAAGCTCAAAAAATGAGGAGTCCATTCGTTTCTTGTGCAGCACAGCGCTCGAGAACAGCTGTACAACTTCAGTGCAATCGGCCAGTCCAACCTCAGCGCAGTTTGACCAAGCATGAATCCCAGCACTTTCCAGTGGCTAGAAGGAAGAGCAGTCTGAAGCTAGCGCTATTCGGTTAGCGCGATTCATCAAATAACTGACATGTATTACGTGGCTTACATGCCATCAATTGCTCGCCACGTGGCAACCGCCTGTACACGACCAAGCATATTTCAATCAAATAATGTCACGCATCTGAATACAGTTAGCCCACGATCGAGCAACTGCCCAATAGGCTAGTGCAGTTTGCTGTCTGCGCAGTCTATCGCCAGCACAGTTCATCATGCGCAATCCAGAATAACTACAAATTAGTTATTTCTAGAACTCTATAAATAGAGTTTCAAGTCCTTCATTTAAGAGATCAGATCATTATTATCATCAGAGATTAGGAGTTCTTATCCAAGTGCTGCTCATTCTTCAGAGGCTATCGTCTTCAAAGTTCACATCGTCCAAGGGATAAAGCGATTGTCTTCAGATCGGATTCCTATAGTTGTACTTTCCCAGAATTTAATTGTAATCTTCTTACAAAATTTGTGAAATAAAGACTTTTGTTTTTGCAAACAAAATGGCGACTCTGCTGGGGACGACTTTCTCCTTCGACGAGGAAGTGACAACTCAATGTAACGTTGCGTCTATCGGAAAGACACAGAAGACGCTGGTTGTGAAGGTCAACCAGACTGCCTACGAAGCGATGATCAACTCTGGGGCTACTCGTCGCGATGTGGCCTCTGCCAAGAACAGGGTATGTTCAGTGTGGGCTCCTAAGTCCTCTGTACAGTCATCTGTGCAACCTGCTATCTTTGCTGCCAATGAGCCAGTAGCCTCTCCTGTCCTTGCGCAAAACATCACCTGTGCTGCCAAAGCGCAAACTAGAGCTCCTACTGTCCATGCGCAGTGCACTGCTCCTCTTGCTGCAGCGCAATCCACAACCTATGCTGCTTTGGCAAAATCCAAAACCCTTCTGGCGCAAATGGCGAAGTTTTCCCTCATGCACAATCCACTGCTCCTTCAAACAGAGCGCAACTCAAGCCCTCTGTTGCCAAAGCTTCACTTGTTGCTTCCTCTAAAACACAAGTCGTACCTCCTGCTTGTTCTATGGCCAAGGAACCCTCTGTCATCATCTCCAGAGGGCAAGTTGCTGCTTCTTCTGTTCCTGCGCAACCCACAGGGGGTAGTCTTTTGACCGTTCCTCCTCCGTCTCAGCATAAACAGAAAGGCCCTTTAGTCTTTTCTCGATCTTCCGCAGTCCAGAACGCAAAAAACAACAGAGGGAAACGCTCTTTAGCCAACCCTTCGTCATAAAATAAAGGAAAAGGCCCTTTGGTCTTTTCTCAGTCTTTTTCGGTTTTTACTGCAGAAGATCCATCTGAATGTGCCTCGGCACTAAACAGTACAAAAACTTTCCCTGCTAAAGGGAAGAACATTGATCAAAGAGGCATCTTGCCTACTCCAGTTGCACATTTCTAAGATCTTCCAACTCTTCGGATGTCCCGCTCAAAGCAGGGAAAGTTACTGGTGTCTCAAACAGAAACCCCTGGGGGTGAGTTTGTTGATCTACGAGTTTATCTCAATAGACCTCGGTCTACATCAACTTCGACGAAACGCAAGCAGCCAATGCCGAAGATGAACCTGCTTCAGATGTAAACTTCCAGGATGAAAAATCCTGACACCTATGCTAACGAAGTGAGTACTTCCCTGTATACTCACGGGACAAAACATCTGAAGAGCCGGAACCATGTTCCAAATGTTATCAAAGAATACGTCCCTCAAACTTCTTCTCGTCCCGTCATTGTTCCTGACCTCCGAGAGCACCTCAAACAAAAGCGGGACAATATCTCAACACCTCCAGTTCAATCACTTGAATGCCATTGTAATCACAAGGTTGTCATCAAGTGCTGTTGCCAGACAACAAAACGATCTATCTTCGATCGTCTGAATTTTGCAACTTCTGAACCAATGTCAGAAGACGAAGACGAAGTGTTGTATGCTTTCGTCAACATGGCTTCTCGAGACACTGGGGGTAGAAAGTGCTCCAAACACGGCAAGCCTCGCAGGCCCAGCCAGCGGTACTTAGATTTACTCCAAGAATCATCTGAAGGAGTATTTCGACACACCCGATCCCGAAGTCGAGACACAATCGGGCATAGAAATCTTCTCCAGGATCCTTCTGGTCATCTTCCTATTTCTTATTCAGGAGATGATTCCTTCTCTAATTATGATGTATACAGCGAAAGTTTGGAACAGACGGTGTCTTCTACTGTACCCAGAGAAGTGTCAGCTTATGTTGTCACTGAAGATCCAGATGCTTCTAGTTCGACAAATCAAGAACAACGAATAGCTGCACTAGAGGATAAGCTGAAGACCATGGCTAAAATGGTCGCAAGTATACATTCTATCATCATGGCCCAACATACAGTACCACCGACCGCACCTGCTACGAATCCTAAGGTTATAGCATCGTCGGTGCCTGTCAATACAGGTCTGGGGGTTCCGTCCCCTCCTGTAGCCTCAATACCTATTCAAGTTACACCTAGTCTTTCAGGGGCTGGGTTAGTGCTTACCATGATGTTCCTCCTCCTAATACGGTAAGCCAGCCCATAACTCTTCCATCCTCGGAAGATGCTAATGAGGCTATAAAACTTCTACGAACTCAGTTCAAGGCCTTCAAAGAGAAAGATGGTCTGCAGAGGCTGGGAATCAAACAACCTTATCCGATTGAATGGAAGGAAGTCCCATTCCCTCCAAAGTACAAGATTCCTACGATCACGTTGTTTGACGGTAGCACTTCTCCGAGTCAGTTCATTAACCACTTTGAGGTAATGACTGTCCAGCTCCAGCCAAGTGATGCTCTTCTTACTAGAGTTTTTGTCGGTTACTTAGCCGGCACGGCATATGACTGGTACCGCAGCCTGCCTGATGGCTCTATCACTTCATTTGTCGGACTCAAGCAAATGTTCCTGGAACGCTTCTACGAGGGTATCAACGATATAACAATATTCGCCCTCAATAAGATCAAGCAAAGACATAATAAAACTACTGAGAGTTTCATTGAACGATTCCGTCGAGAAGCACTTAAAATGCCTCCCGGAACCCCATCGGATGTAACGATAGACACTTGTAAATAAAACTTGTTGCCTATCATTAGCATGTGGACAGGGTCAACACAGTTCCAGGACTGGCCGTCATTCATTGTCAACGCTAAAGCAGCTGAGGTGAGTGCCGAGAAGTTCAAGCAGTTGGGGGTATATATGTCTAACCCTGATCGAGATGAATCTTCTGCATTCGGTGGCGGTAATCGCCAGAACAACCGCAAGAACAAAGAAACCTTGAATATCAATCTCAAGAACAAGTAATCATTGGCTGTTAACGTGGCTCAACCCACATCTACCTCTACTCCTTCTGCACCTCCACCAAAGGAACCTCGCCCAAAAGTAGAGTATTTCTTTGATGAAAATGATACAACGAGCATCTTCGACTGTCTGCTAAAGAGCAATAAATTACAACTTCCTGATCCGAAGAAGCTTGATAAAGTCGGTAAGACTGACCATCCTAAGTACTGTATTTATCACAGGTTCATAGGACATCCTACTCGGGCATGCTATGTGCTCAAAGGCAAGATTCAAGAGCTAGTCAACGCCGGTGTCTTCACTCTCTAGCAAGATGAGAAGACTGTTACCGCGAACATGGTCTCAGTACAGTTCGGTAACTTCCTGCCACAGATGGTATAACATGGTGTCATCCCTATCTCCAAGGCTACTCTTCAGATCGAGGATCTCCCTCCTCCACGGAGTGAAGGTCTCGTCCCCTTATCCCTTGATAACGGTGAGATTATGTGGATCCACCCTGACCTTGTTGCAGACTTCGAGGCTCCTTCCTCGTCTAAGCAAAAAAACTGTCTAAGGACAGAACAAAGATCTGCAATATGGTGTCTTTTGACCCCATAGTTGAAGAGGAAATCCTGCTAGGCACCAGGTCAGAGAAAGCCTATTTACGAGAATTTCCCGAAACTCAAGAAAACCCTGCTTCTTCTTCTGAGTCTGCTCCAGTGCAACATGTCTCTACTGAGGGCATCCCTTCTGCATCCTCACCGGTTGTAGAAGCCATTCCTCCTAAACCGACAACAGCCGACAAAGACAAACAACAAGTCCGCTTCGACAAAGTTTTGAAAAAGTCATCCCCCTCTGGACTTGAAAAGCCATATAACTTTGACATATTGGCTCAACTGGCCAAATACCGACAAGGTTGTCCATCTTCGAGCTCTTACGCCTCTCTAAAGAGACTCGAAAAATACCGAGTGAGGCTTTGATGCAGGCAAACACTTGCCTAACTCTTCTTAAGAAACCTGAGGCAGAACCTGTCTCTTGTCTCCATTGTCACAGTGTGCTGGAATTAAATCCAAATATTACCTTCACACAAGATGACATGTTAATGGAAGATAATCGACATGACCGTCCTATCTACTTTACAGGATATGTCGACTCCATGAAGGTCGATCGTATTCTAATAGATCCAGGGTCAGCACTCAGCATCATGCCTAAGACAATGTTGGATGCTCTGAAGATTCCAGTGCATAGCCTCTCCAGCACTATCACCACCATTCTGGGATTCAATCAGGGAAGAAGTGAACCTTTGGGCAAGATACGCCTAAAACTTCAAATCGGCAATCTTTGCACGAAGGTGACCTTCTATATTATAGACAACTATGGTTGTTCCTATAATGCTCTTCTGGGGAGACCATTCCTGCATGAACACAACATTGTTCCTTCTACTCTCCATCAATGCTTCAAATACGTTGATGACAAAGGAAAAGTCTAAAAAGAAGTTGTGGATCTCTACCCGTTTAAAGGCGTTGAAGCATATTGCAACGACGCGCGCATATACAAAGAAGAGTTTATGAAGGTGGTATTAGCCATGGATGGTGAAGAAGAACAGGAAGCAGTGCCCAGTGACACTCTCATCATACCTGTCAAAGGGCATGTTTCTTATCCTCAATCCTCCAAACCACTAGCTATTCATCTGCCAACCCAGAAGCAATCGACTGGTGATAATCAAGATCAAAGGGAGCTCACCTCTTCTGAGCCACTGGTTATCGACCTTCATCGTAACAAAGATCAAAGGGAGCTCACCTCTTCTGAGCCGCTGGTCATCGACCTCCGTCGTAACAAAGATCAAAGAGAGCTCACCTCTTCTGAGCCGCTTGTTATTGACCTTCGTCGCAACAAGTCCAATCCTTCTCGCTCTTCTTCTCCTCCTCTTGTAATCGATCTGACCAAGTCGGCTAAGGCTAAAGGTCCTATTGTAAATATGGATGTACAAATCAATAAAAAAAGTATCTACTTTCTAGTATACTGATGTCATTTATCATACTACATGCTATTTGGATATGCTAGATAGCTTTCAGTCATTTACAATAGGAGTCGTATAATCCCTTCAGACGAAAGTAGTATTTGAACATCCAGATGACTCATACTTTGTTGTCCCTTCTCGAAAGAAAGGCGAGAGTCCAATACTTTTTAGTAAAGGGCCAGAACAAAAATTCAGCTATACAGATGATAGCAAAAATAACGATATGGGACGTCTCCAACTTCGTCGTTATAGTCAATAATCAAAAGACATCATCCGAAAGATGGGTTATGACTTCAAGAATGGCCTCAATTACGGTAAGGGTAGACGAACTCCTATCCGAACGGTCGTTCCGAAAGGAAAGTCAGAGGTGTATTATAGCAGGACGAAAAGAGGTCTCGGATATACTTCACCTCCGGTTTTATCTCCAGCAGTCTCCGAGTCTGATAGTGAGGAGCACTCTAACTCTTCTGATTCCAGATCATGGGATTCTGACACCAGTATCGGCCAAGTTCATCGATTGATTGTATCTTCTAACACGGTCTCCGTTGAACTTCTAAAAGGTTATGACGAAGATATTGAAGAAAATCTCGAAACAGATCCTTGGGCTCGACGAATGGATACCCAATGGGAACTCCGATTCGAACAACGGGAACCTCCTACCGAAGATCAATTGGTTCAAATTGACGTAGGAGAAAATGGGTCACCTCGTCCAATATTCATCAGCAAGAACCTTCCAGAGGCGGATAAGCAAGAATTAATTCTTCTTATTCGAGAATACATTGATGTCTTCGCTTGGAGTTATGAAGACATGCCAGGTTTAGATCCCAAAATTGCCACTCATAAACTGAATATTTTGCCTAATGCAAAGTCAGTTAAACAGCAGCAGAGGCGGTTCAAGCCAGAAATGATGGACGCGATTGATGATAAAGTTAAAAAGCTCATAGCTTGTGGCTTTATTCGAAAAGAACAACATCTAGATTGGGTAGCCAACGTTGTCCCAGTCTTGAAGAAAACTGGCAAAGTTCGAGTTTGTATTGACTTCCGGGATCTTAATGAAGCCTGCCCAAAAGATGAGTTTTCTCTCCCTATTACAGATGTCATGATCGACAACACTTATGGGTTCGAAAGGATATCCTTCATGGATGGATTCTCTGAATACAATCAGATTCAGATGAATCCTGAAGATGAAAAACACACTTCTTTTCGTAATCCTCGCGGAGTCTACTGCTACACAGTGATGCCATTTTGTCTCAAGAATGCTGGTGCCACTTACCAATGAGCTATGAGTACCATCTTTCGAGATCATCTGCACAAGACTGTCGAATGCTATATTGACGATATTGCTGTCAAAAGCCGTTTAAAGGAAGATCACATCCAAAATTTAAGAACTATCTTTAATCTAATGCGCCAATATCAACTTAAAATGAATCCCACCAAGTCATTCTTAGGTGTCTCTAGTAGTAAATTTCTCGGCTTCGTCATTACCTCTAAGGGTATACACGTGGATCCCGAGAAGATCAAAGCCATTCAAGAGATGCATCCTCCACGCAATCTAAAAGAGTTACGAGGATTCCAAGGTCGACTTGCGTACATCAGAAGATTCATCTCAAATCTGTTTGGACGCTGCAGACCATTTACCCAGTTAATGAAGAAGGGTGTATCTTTCATTTGGACTGAAGAATATCAACGAGCATTTGATGATATAAAGCAATATCTCATGAACCCACCAGTCTTGGTGCCACCAATCTCAGGCATATCATTCTTAATGTATGTCCGTGCTATGGATCATTTATTGGGTGCTTTACTTGCCCAGAAGAACAAAGAAGGCCATGAATAAGCTATCTACTATCTTAGTCGTACTATGATTGGTGCTGAACACCGTTATAGTCCGGTTGAGAAAGAATGCTTAGCTCTTATGTTCGATGTTCAAAAGACTCGGCATTATAACATCGGCCAAACCATTCACGTCATTTCCCGAGTTAATCCTCTTCGGGTACTGATGAAGAAGCCTAGCACACTCAATTCTCGACTGGCTACATGGGCCATTTTGCTAGCCCAATACGACATGGTTTATGTTCCACAAAAATCTGTTAAGGGTCAAGCACTGGCTAACTTTTTAGCAGCTCATCCTGTTCTGAAAACATCTAAGCTTTATGATGAGATTCCAGACGAAACATTGGAATCAAACATGATCTCTGAAGAATTTCCTACTTGGCGTCTATTCTTCGATGGAGCATCCCGGATCGGACCCAATGGGACCATTGTCGCAGGAGTTGGAATTGTTCTAGTCTCTCCAGAAGGATTAGCTATCCAAAGAGCTTATTCCTTAGATCATCCATGCTCTAACAATGTGGCTGAATACAATGCCTTGCTTATCGGATTCCAATTAGCTAAACAGTTAGAGGTCGAATATCTTGAAGTCTATGGCGATTCTAAACTGGTTATCAATCAGGTTAGAGGAACATACGAAGTTCGCCATCAAGATCTAGTGCCCTATCATGAAGATACAATTTACATGGCTACATCATTCAAGGCTTTCTTTATTGAATATGTTCGACGAGCTTGTAACACTGAAGCAGATGCTTTAGCTAATCTTGCGGTAGTCTTAGCAATTCCTGTCAAAAGATAACAAGTGGTTGTTATTTCCAATAGAGAGTTGTTCTGTGTGGAAAACAATCGTAACATCGAGTTCAGTAATTTCGCTGAAGTCAATATTATCAATGAAGATTGGAGAGCTCCCTTCATCGATTTCGTAGTTCACGACATACTTCCTGAAGATCCTAAGGAGGCTACGAGTATTCGCCGACGATCTCTTCGATTATACTATAATCAGACTACCAAAACTCTCTATCGACGGACTTATGACGGCCTACTCTCGCGTGTCTTGCTGGTGATGAAGCGAAGCAAGTATTGCGTGAAGCTCATGATGGTATTTACGGAGCACATCAACCCGGCCCTAAACTGCATGATCATATCCGACGAATGGGTTATTATTGGCCCTCTATGGTGTCTGATGCCATCGAATATGCAAGGAAATGTCGAGCCTGTCAAATCCATGCAGATTTCATCCATCAACCGTCGGAATTCCTTCATCCGACTGCTGCTTCCTGGCCTTTTGAAGCTTGGGGCATGAATATTATAGGTCCTATCAATCCTCCTTCTTCTAAAGGACATCGGTTTATAGTAGCCATAATGGATTATTTCTCCAAGTGGGCCGAAGCTATACCTTTGACTGAAGTCAAAACCAGCAACGTTATCAACTTTGTCAAACATCATGTCATCTACAGATTTAGTATACCTCGACAAATCATTCATGACAATGGACCTCAGTTCATCAGTCAAAAGTTCACAAGGTTCTGTGACGATCATCGGATCGACAATGTCGCGTCGACAGCTTATAACCCTGCGGCTAATGGCTTGGCTGAAGCCTTCAACAAAACTATTATCAAGCGCCTTAAGAAGTTTGTGTCTACTAACAAACGAAATTGGAGTGAAAAGCTTGGAGAATGTCTAAGGGCCTACCGTACTACGGTTCGCAACCCCACAGGCTGTACACCTTTCTCTCTGGTATACGGTTGTGAAGCAGTTCTACCCCTGGAACTTCAAATTCCATCTCTAAGGATTGATATCGCCAATGAGTTGACGACAGAGAACAATGATCTTCTTCGACTTCAAGAACTGGAGGCACTCGACGAGAAGCGACTATTGGCTCAACAACACATAGAGTTATATCAAGCCCGTGTCTCGAAGACTTTCAACCGTAAAGTTAAAGTCAGAGCCTTTCAGAAAGGAGAACTTGTTCTTACAGTCAGACGTCCCATGACTATGACTCACATGAGCAAAGACAAGTTCGATACAAAATGGGAAGGGCCTTATATCGTGAGTAAAGTCTTCTCAAATGGAGCTTATCAACTCATAGAGTTAGATGGTCGAGTTGCAATGATGCCTATCAATGGCAAGTTCCTTAAAAAATATTATGTATGAATGTAAAAAAGATTTCTTGTAAATATGATCAGACAGTTCATAAATAAAGTTTGATTTTATTTCATCATAAACGATGTTACATAATATCAAGGACGAGAATCACTATCATCCTTCTTAAAGACAGGACGAGGACCACTACCGTCCTTTTCAAAAATATAGTCGGCAAAAGAGCCGAGAACATCCTTGCCCGATTTCACTAGAAATGCGCAAGCAGCCATCCTCATGGCCTCTTCTACTTCGGTCTCCCTTGGGTCAACCAGGAAGTCCAAGATGTTCCTTGGTGGCTTGGGTGCAGACGAACCTTCACCCGCTTTCGTCTGCTTTGGCTGGTTTGGTTCGGCTGGACGTTCCTCCGTGATTTCTTCAACCTTCGGGACCATCTCAGCCTTCTTGGATACATCTTCAGACGACATTTTTGTGTTGAAAAGTGAAAGTGATCATTCCATCTAAATTTCTGTTCTATTTATATGCAGAGATTCTTGAAACATCGAAGCGACGCGTTCTTTGCAACATTCATTCCATTTATCCGACGGTTCATCCGTTCATTACATTCCTCTGGTGGTTCACCCGTTCATTCCATTCATCTGACGGTTCATCCGTTCATCCCGACGATTCATTTTTGTTCATTCTGACGGTCCATCCGTTCATCCCGACGATTTATTTTTCGTTCATATATTTTGACGGTTCATCCGTTCATCCCGACGATTCATTTTCGTTCATACAGTTTAACGGTTCATCTGTTCATCCACATCAGCGACTTGTCACGTATTTATTACCTCTGATTAAATTGTCTACCGAAATAATGATATTCAACAAATTATATTCTGCCATGTCCACATTACCTCTGAGCAGATATAATGAATATAATTATTTTCTAAAGCAAGAAATATATTATGTCCTGAACCTCTGAATATATTTTTTATCGCTATTATTTATATCCGTAATGGGATATGCAATAAATAATAGAGCCACAAAAATAATGTCTTTTCATTGATCAAAATAAAAGGCATTACAAAAAGGCATATAACAAAGGAGAAAGTACAAAAGATTTTTACTCAATCGGTGGGGTCATCAGACTAGCTATCTGCTGCTTCAAAGTTTGAAGTCGTTCTTCACAAGAATCCAGCACCCGCTTTCTAGCTTCCTCCATTCCAGATTTATCGTCAAATGTCGGCAAGGTCACTAGTCGGCGAGCGATTTCATCTTGATGAGAAGTGACAAACTCATTCTTCTCATGGGTCAGAATGTCTAGTTGCTGGACTGCAGCCAGATGCTGTGAAGTCTCTTCCTCAAGAGCAAGTCGAACAATTCTTAACTCTTCCTGAAGTCGAGCAAACTCTGTATTTAGTTCAGCAACCTTCTTTTCTTTCTCCCCAGCAGCAGACGCTAATATCTCCAATTGGGAGTCATACTCTGAAGACTTTGTAACGAAAGTGTCCAAAAAAATCTTGAAATCAGCTTTCATAACATCCGCTTCTCGAGTCATCCTTTCAAACTCATCATTCACCAGGGGCTCTACCTCCCCCCGATTAAGATCTTTGTGAATCTTAATTGATTCCTCCAGCTCATCCAGTATATATTCAAGATAGGCAGCTTGAGCTTCATCACCCTGACTTCGGATTGTGCCGATCAGATAAGTAGTTGGACTTCTGACGGTGATGAAACCAATGCTCTCTTTCTCTATTACCCTTTCTACTAAGGGTCCTAATGAAGTGAAGAAGAGGTTGGTGAAGGAACCAACTATAAATTTATTGGTAGCCGCTGCACTGGGTGTAGCAGCTACTCCTATAGAAGTTGAAGCAGCAGAGGTCTGTAAATACGGAAGTTCGACTTCTGGAACATGGACTGAAGTCTCTCTGGACAAGGGAGCCATAGTGGAGCTAGTTGCCCCTCCCAGATGTTCCTCTGCAAAATCAAATAAACATCATCAGTTTGCTGTCATTAGCGATTATCAAAAAGGATCAAAAATAAGGGTAAGCTTACCATTGCTGGGTTTAGTGACCAAATTGTCATTTGTTGACATAGGTTGCAGCCTCGCAGAAGTAGCTTCAGACATCACTACCTGACTGCTTCCCGCTTCCGAGCCGCCCGATAAATGACGGCTACTGCTAGCTATCGCTTTTGTCTGTACTATATCAGTACATATTGGAGGAATTGGATAAGGTTGAGTTTTTGCATGAATGAAAGTTAATATGTCAGTCATTCGACCTATAAAAGAAGATTATCAATATCAGCCAATACCTCTTGGTTCAGTGATAGTAGCTTCCTCCGGTGCTACGTCATTAACAGTGTTCTGTTCTTGGGATGCATGGGCATCGGCATCCTCTTCCAGATTCAGATTGTCATCCTTTGTAGATGTTTCTTCATCATCTGTACCCTCTTCTCGTGCATTCTCGCTATCACTTGCATCGGCTGGATCTATATCATCATTGAAGCCAAAGTCACAGTCTTCCAGGGCCTCGATCATCAATCGATCCTCTTCAGTCCTACGAGATCTTGGTGTAGTTGGAAGAGGGGCAGTTTTCGTTGCAAGCGTAGGAGATTGTACTACTTCAACAGATGATCCCGACTCATTGATTGGGGTTGGAGCTACAGTTGCTTCTCTTGCTTCTGCAGCCCCATCCTTTATCTCTGCGGTCTCCTCTCTTGTCTCTGCAACCTGGTCTCCTTTCTCTGCACTGGAAGTTTCCTGCCTGGGCTCGGAAGCAGGTGTCGGAGAAGGCATCATAACCCCGGCGACAGCACTGATCAAGGCCGATGTATGAGCAGATCTCGGGGGAGTGGTTACTTTCTATCTGAAAGCTAATTTCGTCTTGCGTAGAGGTTCTTCTGGGATCTCTACGTCTGCTGTGTGTGTTTTTCTTTGAATGGAAGTAGGGGTTATTGCCTCTTCTCTATGAACCGACTCGGCCTGTTGCCGAGATTGTGAGCGAGTAGTGACTCTTTCTGAAGAGTCCACGATGGTCTTCTTCTTTAAGACAGGAGAAGATGTTTCTTCTGTCTTCCTTTTCCTCTTCTTGATCGGAGATCTTACAACTTTTAGAGAGACACGTAGCGGCTCGTAGACTTCTTCGGGGAACTTGGCTTCCCTCGAAGCTTCTAAAGGTACATCAGCTGGCTCATGCTCTTCATCATTTCCAGGAAGTACCATAACAGGTGCTCCTTTCTTAAATCGAGTTGTCGTCGCAAAGATGTCTACTAGATTGAAGTTCTTAACAAAAGTATTTGTTGATGTGTAAAAGATCAAGTAAGTATATAACATGCGAGGGCCACGATCGCTTCTTGTCGGCATCGAGAATGTCGTCCTTGTGTCACAGGCATTATAATATGCCCAAGCCCGGGCTCCATCAATTAAAAAACCTTTTCCCTGTAGGCATGTTATAGCATTACCTACGTGAAATTGGTCATAACCGAATTGGCGTACAAATCAGCTGGGGAGATAAGGCTCGAGATAACATTCATCCCCGAACCGGTACACCAAGTGTGATGGCCGAATTGTTCTCAACCAGTCAAAAGCTGTATGGCCCAACGGCTGCATCCTCGTAGAGTCGACGAGGTTTGTTGACATATGCTCATAACCAACTGGAGGGGGAACACAATAAAAGTTCCATCCCTTGACGAGATTCAGAGTTCGCCGGCAGTCTCTCAAAGTGGTGTAGATCCACTTACATCCCAAAAATCTTCTTAAAAAGCTACCGCCCACTGCCCCCATGTTAGGATTCATCAAAGAAGGATGGTGTAAAAGCAGCCATCCAAACAGATAGGTGTATGGTAGTTCCAGCCGAGGAAAACTTCCTTTCTTGCGTTTTCCTCGAATCAACGAAGAGGCGGAGGCCGGCATTCACCCTGTATGTCATTGCTGATAGCAGATCCATCCGGTAGCCGAAAACCAGACGGACAGTAGCAAATAGTATGCCGCGATAGAAGCGGTCGACTGCACTGGCTCCAGGAACGACATATCGTCGAAGCCAGTAAGTGAGAAAACCCGCCAGCTGAGCTTCCTTCGACATGGGCCTGTAGCCCATCCTCATATAGCTTTCAATGATGTCGTCCTTCTTAAAAGGAGAATATTGAAGATCATCCTCAATCTTGATATCCATATCACCATGCGTCTCCATCAGCTCTATCACTTCGCTATTGCTAAGTGGTCTGAAGAAGTTGGGATTGAAGTTTTCATGCTTTTTGGTCTTTTTCTCAATAATATGGTTGAGGAAAAGATACGGCAACCATTTGGTGGAGTAGCAGGTGCCGGCTGTGCCACTCTTGTAATATAGAGAGTAAATCTTGTAGTGGCAGAGGAGTTCTTCAAAGACAGCTACCATATCGGCATTCTCCTGGCGCAGTCTGTCCAACTCATAGTTTGTCTGGACAAACTCTTCATAGGGGATATCCTCCATTGGCAGGTGAGAGATATACTTCATCTCGTACAAAGCTAATCCAATCTCTCCGCGTGGTGTCATGAAAGTCCCAGTCTTGTAGTTGTATCTCTCTGCCAACGCGAGGAATAAATGAGGATTAGGAGGGAAGTACACTGCTTGGTACAGATCAATCTCCTTGAGTCGAGCTTCAAATTGGACCAATATCCAATTGGTTATACAGATCCATCTCTTATTATCTGGATTCACAAGACCTGTCAGCCACAGATCTTGGTCCGGATACCTTCCCTCTACCTTCGCAAACTCATTTGCGAATATTGGAGTTCTCACTGGGAGCAGCAGGGAAGAATCTTCCGACGGGATGCAATCGGGTTTTAATCCTCTGAGTAAGGAGCTATGACGCTCAGAGAACTGTAGAACATATCTTTGTGGTCTGGTCCCTTCTTAACACAGATATTTCCCGCTTGGGCTTACTGCAGCGGAGTTATGTCCCATTCCATTCTTCTAGGATAACCCGCAAAAGCATATCGGGACAAAGGAAGGCATCTGGAGATTTCTGGCAGAAGTATTGTCTTCTCACCCCTCTGGAAAATCCTCTGTTCCATGCGAGGTCTCGGCTGAAAATTCTTGTCAAGAGCCTCACCAAACAAGAACATGAAAAACAGATGGCAACTCTAGAGGGGGTGAATAGAGTTTATAGCGATAATAGCCAATTAAAAAATTAAACTCTTTTACAAGAAAAACTAATCAGAGTAAATGCGGAAATAAATAAGGAGCAAGAAAGCATACGCAAACACAGCCGATTTTAACCTGGTTTCCCTCGTGGAGGACTAGTCCAGGCCTGAGAACTCTAGCTCAGGATTAAATTCACTATTTGTGAAATAGTAGTTACACCCCGTGCCTTTTCTTCAGAAGAGCACGTCAACTTCTTACAAAGGATCGCAGTGGCGATGCTTGGAATTTTCCAAGCGACTTCTTGAACTCTTGCACAAGACTCCTAACTGAGAGATGCTGAGCACTCGAGACTTAGGAAGCTTGTGGCTAGTAGATGAAGAAGGGTATGGCTTATATTGAGTTTTAGAGAGAAGAGAAGAGAAGATGGGATGAATGAAAATGAGAGAATTCTTGGCCTACTTATAGGGTTTTGGCAGGCAGAATTCGGCCAGAATTCTGGTAGGAATTTTCAAAAATTTGGCCGTTGGACAACTAGCAACTAGCCAACCCTAAAAATTAGGGTACTGATTTTTAGGGGACAGAGTTCGGCCCGAACTCTGTGTGGAGGCAGAGTTCGGCCCGAACTCTGTCTCCAGAGCACAGAATAGGTCTTAAGGTCCAATGGGCTTATTTTGGATGTGGAGCTTTATGGATTTTGGATAGGTTATAGGTCAAGTCTCAAGAGCTCAGCACAACTCAGCTTACAACAGTCTAGACTCAATAAATATAAAAGTACAGACTCAAAAACGACTTGTATTTTACAAAAACTGAGCTGTCGTCTGGCTTGAGCTGGATGTAGTCGTCGTGTGTCGTATTGAATTATTACAAGTATTATTTAGTCAATGTTATCAATATTTGGTTGACTGTGACTTTGTGTCAATAATCTCCCCCATATTGATAATTGACAAAATAATAATTCAATATTCATACCTGGACACATGTAAAGACATAGCTCCCCCATAATTAGTGCCGAGCTTAAGAATAGCTCCCCCGTAAACAATACTGTGAATCTTGTTGGCCTGTTAATAACATTCTTCCAAAAGCATATATAGACAAAAAGAATATAGAATATACATATCTTCCCCTTTGGCATTTAGCAATTTAAGATAAATAAGTAATAACTGGCAAACACACCAAAAGATATGAGAAGAAACTGCATATAAACTAATATAACGACCAAATGTCTCAAGAGTCATAAAGACATAAACAGATAGAACTACCAAAGTCTCAAAAGTCACAACCCATAATAAGTCCAATACAAACCAAATACATAAAAGCAACTAAAAACAAAATGCATAAACCATAATCTATGATCCTCAGTAGCAGTAGCAGGGAGCAGTCCATATCCATCATCGAGTACGTGAAGGCCCAGCGTCGTCCGATGGATCAGTAAAGGAGCGACAAGGGTCCATGAAGGCTGCATCTGGATCCAAGTAGCGAATGACCCAAGGGTCATCGATACGATAGCCCTCACGACCGTGATCTCGCTCCATAGGAATGGGCATGGAAGGATGGAGAGACATGGAATACCGAATATCATGCAGCGAGTTGCTGATAGCACTCATCTGCAAGGTGGTCCGATAATCCAGCTGAGTCCATCGATCGTCCTCCAAAGTGAAGCGATCTCGGAGCATGGTCTGAAGAGACTCGAGGGTGGCAGGAGGAGGAGGAGGATCCTGTCCAAGAGGAGGGGCATCTGGCTCATCATCAGAATGCTCAGACACTACTGGTGAGCCAATGGCCACCTGAAGCCTCCTTGCCTTAGAGAGGAAGGCAGGGGCAGGTAAGAATGGACATTCATCAAGGGGTACATGAAACGCACGAAAGATCATAGGAAGGTATAGTGCATAAACCAAATATCTTGGTTTCTTCCTACAGTTAATCATCCAATCCATCATTGTGCGTGGAAGATTAAAGGGAACATGGAAGTGGAGATGGTATAAGGCCGAGATTTCAAAATAAGTGACTTCATCGGTAGAACCCGCTTTGGGTAGAATGGTGTTGAAGATGATCCGATGAAGTTCATAGAAATAGGAATTGAGGAATTTAGCCAAAAGCTTACGAGGACGTGTGTTAGGGCTACACAAGTCGTCCTTGAAGCTTTCAAGTGAAATCCCTTTGGGAAATTGAAATGATCTAGCTTCAACAAGCTTTTCCCAAGAATTAGGCTCTTGAAGCTCAAGATATTCGGCCAATTCGAAATCGTCAAAGGAGATATCAATTCCCGCAACTCGTGAATAAATATGAGTATCATCATGGGTTAAGTTGCAGTAGAACATTTGAATAGCACTACGATAAATGACCGAATTTGTGGTAACAAGTTCATCAAGGCAAAGGTCATAAAAGAGTGCATCATATTGTGAGAATATAGTAAAGTTGATGGGGTATCCCGCAAACACCGAACGTGTCCAAAAATTACTAAACCAATCATTTGATACGTCTAGTAATACAAAAATTCGGTCGTCAAAAGTGTTTGGATCATGTGGACGTAGAGGATTGAACAATGGATGGATTTGTTGTTCAATGGCCGGTACAACGGGTGGTGCAACGGGCGGTTCACCGGGAGGAAGAGCATTCGACGAGGATGCGCCCTCGGTCCGAAGTCTCCTTCTGCGGTTGAACAAATGAGGAGCCATAAAATAATAGATAATAAAAGAAATTGAGATATAGAAGAGTATGGAATTATACCTCAAACTAGTGATGAACAATGAAGGAGAATTGAAAAGGAAGCCTTCTCCTTGAGTTTGGGGAAGAATGGAGCTCTAGAAAGGAGAAATTAGGGTTAGGGTTTTGAGAGAATTGAGTAGGAGAAGTAGAAAAGGTGGTGATGAGGAAGGAGAGAGAAGAGAAACTGAAAATATGGGAAGGGTTTCTCTTGGTCGGAGCAAATAATAGCCATTGGATCTAACATTTAATCAACGACTGAGACTGTTCCCGATTCTGGAACAGTCAGGCCGAATTTGGCCCGAACTCTAATAAGGGCAGAGTTCGGCCCGAATTCCGGATCCTGGTCACAGAACAGGAATCAGGCAGAAAAATAAAAATGAATGGTTAAGTAAGAAAGACCAATAAGATATGAGTATAATTACAAGAAAGATCCAAGAAGTAAACAGATGAAATGAGTTTGAAGCAGCAATATGAAGTTGAAAAAATAGTATTTCAGCATGTAATAAATAAAAATGAACCGTATAATAAACAAGGAATTATATCATAATTCAATATTTTGAAGCTGCCATGGGTTAGCTGTAGGGGCCGGATCCCAGCTAGCGGTAGTCCTGAGGACTAGTGCACCGTGTCGCTTAGGCTTTTACGCCTTGTTGTCAGAAGGACCCTTTCGGCTTGTACCCATAGCAAGTTCATCATAAGAGAATAAAGATATACTCGATATTTACGCAGGTTTATTTTAATTTACAACAGCTTCATCTAAAATTCCAAGTTCACGACAAAGAAAATTGAACCGCTCTTCGGATAATGATTTTGTGAAGAAATCTGCTAACTGATGATCAGTGTCAATAAATTCTAAGTTAATCGTGCCATTTTGCTGATGATCAAGCAAAAAGTGATGACGTATTTCAATGTGCTTCGTGCGTGAGTGATAAATGGGGTTCTTAGTAAGATTTATAGCACTAGTGTTGTCACAAAAGATTGGAATATGCATGAAGGATAAGTTATAGTCTTCAAGGGTTTGCTTCATCCACAGAATTTGTGCACAACAACGCCCAGCTGCGATGTATTCAGCTTCTGTTGTGGATAGTACGACAGAATTTTATTTCTTGCTAAACCAAGAGACTAAAGCTTTTCCTAATAAATGACACGTGTCGCTCGTACTTTTACGGTCGACCTTGCATCCGGCGAAGTCAACATCAGAGTAACCAATGAGGTCAAATGATGTTGACTTGGGATACCATAGGCCCACTGTAATCGTACCCTTAAGGTATCGAAAGATACGCTTAACCGCGGTCATGTGTGATTGCTTAGGATTTACTTGATATCTAGTACACAGGTAAACGCTAAACATAATATCAGGACGACTAGCAGTAAGGTAGAGTAGACTGCCTATCATACCTCGATACTTACGTTGATCTACGGGTTTGCCGCTATCATCTGGTTCAAGTTTGGTTGAAGTAGCCATTAAAGTGCTGATTGGTTTGACGTTGTCAAGGTCGAATTTCTTCAGCATGTCCTTTGTATACTTCGACTGACAGATGAAGGTTCCATTTGACATTTGTTTGACTTGCAGCCCAAAAAAGTAGTTGAGCTCCCCATCATGCTCATCTCAAACTCGGTCTGTATACACTTGGCAAAATCTTGACAAAGGGTTTCATCAGTAGAACCAAATATAATATCATCTACGTATATTTGTACTAAAAGAATAGTGTCTTTAAAAGATTTTATGAAAAATGTGGTGTCAATTTTCCCTTTTGAAAAATCTTTCTCAAGCAAAAAATTGCTTAGCCGTTCATACCAAGCTCTAGGGGCTTGTTTGAGGCCATACAACGCTTTCTTTAGCTTGAACACGTGGTCGAAAAATTTGTGATTTTCAAAGCCAGGAGGTTGTTTCACATAAACTTCCTCCTTAATAAATCCATTCAAGAAAGCACTTTTAACATCCATTTGAAATAATTTGAAAATTTGAAAATTTGCAAATGCACAAAGCATCCGAATGGATTCCAATCTAGCAACAGGAGCATACGTCTCATCGTAGTCGATACCTTCCTCTTGGTTGTATCCTTGGGCTATTAGACGAGCTTTGTTGCGTGTGACTGAACCATCTTCATTCACTTTGTTTCTAAAAATCCATTTAGTACCAATAATCGAGTGATTAGCCGGTCTAGGAATGAGTTTCCATACTTGGCTCCTCTCGAATTGGTTGAGTTCCTCTTGCATAGCAGAAATCCAAAATTCATCATTGAAAGCTTCTAAAATATTTTTCGGCTCAATTTATGAAATAAAGGCAGTGCTAGCAATAGAGTTTCTTAATGATGATCTAGTAGTTACTCCACGTGAAACCTCACCGATCACCAAGTTTTCTGGATGTGATGGCTTGAAAGAGAATTTCTTTGGCAAGCCCTCCAGAGAATTGGTTTCGGTTGTGGTATTCATTGGAGTAGAAGTTGATGGCTCAACATCATCATCAAGAGTAGCTGCTGCACTGTTATCTTCATCAAAAGTCACATTTATAGACTCTTCCACAATTAATGAGCGTTTGTTAAAAACTCTATATCCCTTACTCTTGGCAGCATAGCCAAGGAAAATACCATCATCAGCTTTGGCATCAAATTTGCCTAAGTTGTCTTTGGTGTTAAGGATAAAGCATCTACAACCAAAAACTCTAAAATAAGAAATATTTGGGGTTCTCCCAAACCAAAGCTCATAGGGTGTTTTCTTCATAATAGGACGAATAAGCACCCTATTTAAAATGTGGCATGCTGTACTGACAGCTTCAGCCCAAAAGTATTTCGGAATTGAAAACTTGTTCAACATGACTCTAGCCATATCGCCAAGAGTCCTATTCTTCCGCTCCATAACACCATTTTGTTGAGGAGTTCTTGGATAAAAAAACTCATGATCAAAACTATTAGAATCACAAAACTTTTCAAAATCAAAATTTTTGAATTCGCCTCCATGATCACTTCGGATTTGAGTAATCATGTAGTCTTTTTCGTTTTGAACTTTCTTAACAAAATTCTTGAAAACCGAAATAGGATCTCTCTTATTTGTAAGAAAGAAAACCCAAGTAAATCTTGAAAAGTCATCAACAATAACAAAGGCATAGAGTTTTCCACCAAGACTGGCTACTCTACTAGGGCCAAATAAATCCATATGGAGAAGTTGTAGGGGTCTAGTAGTACTTACAGAGTTAATAGAATGAAATGAGGACTTGGTTGCCTTATTCAATTCACATTCGGCACATACCGTATCCTTTTTGAATGTGATATCGGGCAAGCCTCTAACTAGCTTCTTGGTCGATAGCCTGGATATAGTATCCATATTGGCATGACCAAGACGCTGGTGCCATAGTAATCTTTCATCTTTATGAGCATATAGGCATCTACCTGTATTGTTAGTATCTATAGACAAATAGAAAATATAAATATTATCCTCTCTTACCCCTTCAAAAGCAATGTCTCCTGTTGACCTATCATAAATAAGGCATTTGTTTTGTCCAAAGTTAATGTCATATCCATGGTCAGCAAGATGACTAATGCTGAGCAGGTTATGCTTTAACTCGGTCACTAGGCAGACATCATTTATTACGGGAGAGGGAGGATAACTAATATTACCATTACCTATAATATAACCTTTTAGGTTGTTGTCGAAGGATACATATCCTTCTCTCTTCATCGATAGCGATGCGAAAAGATTTGCATCTTCCGTCATATGCCGCGAGCATCCACTATCGAGAATCCACTTACTTTTAGTTGAGGAGGGAAGGTCCACCTACATCAAGAGTAGATGTGACCTTTGGTACCCAAGTTCTTGAGGGTCCTGAAAAGTTAGTTTTTGGAAACCATGCATATATCTTTCTATCTACTAATCTTCTAATTCTACATTATGGTAAAATGTATCCATGTAAACCACAATAAGTACATGTAGCATTCCTATTTATATTAGGAGCATGCTGATGATGTCTATAAGTAGAGTGATGAGGAAAAGTATGATGATATGTAGAATTAGCATGGTGATGATGACTATGTGTAGAGTGATGTGGAGTGGCATGGTGATATTGTCTATATGGAGTAGCATGGTGATGATGTCTATATGTAGCGTGATGGTGATGTTGTTTTTGTGCAACATGGTGATGATTGTATCTATGTGTAGCATGATGATTTTGTGATATATGATAGTTATTTCTACGTGAATGTGGTTTATGTGCTTTGTGAGAGTGTGTGTATATGTAAGCATGATTACGTGTTGCAGGTGGATGACGTGGGTGACTAGTATGAGAAGTATCATGCTTTGTGTGTGTCTCTTGGGTTTGAGGTTGAGCAACCTGTTTTCCCAATTTAGTCTCTAGTTTCTTAGAGACAGCTTGCAGTTCAGTAATCTTAGCATTCAAACCATGCATCTTAGTAATAGAAATCTTGTGTCTACTCTTTTCTTCTGCAAGCTCCGTGTTGAGTATTGTGATTTCTTGTGTTTGTTGTTCAATGCGTGCTTCGGCATCATGTAAGCTTATTTTAAGCTTAGATACCTCATCTGTGACATCCGTGGGTGAAGTGTCTCTAATGTTATCAAGTAATAGAGAAAGTCTTTGAATTTCGACTTCATGACTTTTGATTTTGTCCTTGGCATGTTTGTATTTACCAATGACCTTTTTGTGATCATTAAGTAAATCGGTGAAAGCATCGCCAAGTTCATCAAAAGTGAAGTCACCAAGAGTTTCGTTTGATACCTTGTCGGAAGTTGCCATTAGGCACATATTAGCCGTATCTTGAGGAGAGTCCTTTTCTTCCTCGGAGTCACTAGCTTCGCTTTCATGCCAAATGCTTGTGTTGGCATATTTCTTTGAGGAAGTCTTCTTGTATGGCTTCTCATAACGTTTGCTCTTCTTTAAGTATGGATAATCTTTTCGGACATGTCCTGTCTTCTTGTAACCATAGCAGGTTGGCTCTTCTTCGTCGTCTTCTTGAGGTTCCTTCTTTCTTCGGTTGAAGCAAAGGAATTTCTTAAAGTTGCGGACGAGGAGATCTTGATCGTCACCTTCCGAGTTGTCGTCATCCGTCTCTTCGGGGTCAGCCCTCCGTCGGTGAGCTTTGAGTGTGATCTCCTTTGCCTTAGGAGCAGGCTCTTCGAAGTCCTTGAGGTCAAGCTCATGAGTCATTAGCTTTTCCATCAAGGTCTCTATGGACATGGTTGTGAGATCATTTCCTTCTATGATGGTTGTCACCTTAGGGTTCCAAATCTTTGGGAGTCCCCTAAGTAGCTTGTGAATCTTCTCGTGATTTGAATATTATTTGTCGAGCGAAGACAGGGGGTTGATGATGTCGAGAAATCTTGTGAACATTTGCGTAATCGTCTCATTTGGCTTCATCTTGAAAGCCTCATATTCTTGAGTGAGACGGCTTATCTTTGATTCCTTGACTTGGGTGGTTCCTTCATGCGTCACCTCTAGAAGTCTCTATACTTCATGAGATGTGGTGCATGTAGAGACCCTGTTGAACTCATTCCTGTCTATAGCACAGAATAAAGCATTAATAGCTCTCGCGTCTAGACTTGCCTGTTTCTTCTCTTTGTCAGAATATTTGTCATGTGATTTCTCAACGAGATCACCATTGACAACTATTCTAGCGGGCTTTTTGTAACCGTCAGTGACGATAGTCCACAGGTCAAAGTCTAGCGACTTGAGATAAAAGCTCATCCTTGTTTTCCAATATGTGTAGTTAGTTCCATCAAATAGGGGAGGCCTATGAGTGGACTGCCCTTCACCATGATTGGAAATCAAGTATTGTGCGGTTGCCATGGATCAGCTCTAGGATGTTAGTCCTTGTTGAGAGAACAGAGCTCTGATACCAATTAAAAAACAGATGGCAACTCTAGAGGGGGGTGAATAGAGTTTATAGCGATAATAGCCAATTAAAAATTTAAACTCTTTCACAAGAAAAACTAATCAGAGTAAATGCGAAAATAAATAAGGAGCAAGAAAGCATACGCAAACACAGCCGATTTTAACCTGGTTTCCTTCGTGGAGGACTAGTCCAGGCCTGAGAACTCTAGCTCAGGATTAAATCTACTATTTGTGAAATAGTAGTTACACCATGTGCCTTTTCTTCACAAGAGCACGTCAACTTCTTACAAAGGATCGCAGTGGCGATGCTTGGAATTTTTCAAGCGACTTCTTGACCTCTTGCACAAGACTCCTAACTGAGAGATACTGAGCACTCGAGACTTAGGAAGCTTGTGGCTAGTAGATGAAGAAGGGTATGGCTTATATTGAGCTTTAGAGAGAATAGAAGAGAAGATGGGATGAATGAAAATGAGAGAATTCTTGGCCTATTTATAGGGTTTTTGTAGGCAGAATTCGGCCAGAATTCTGGTAAGAATTTTCAAAATTGGCCGTTGGACAACTAGCAACCAGCCAACCCTAAAAATTAGGGTGCTTATTTTTAGGGGACAGAGTTCGGTCCGAACTCTGTGTGGAGGCAGAGTTCGGCCCGAACTCTGTCTCCAGAGCACAGAATGGGTCTTAAGGTCCAATGGGCTTATTTTGGATGTGGAGCTTTATGGATTTTGGATAGGTTATAAGTCAAGTCTCAAGAGCTCAGCACAACTCAGCTTATAACAGTCTAGACTCAATAAATATAAAAGTACAAACTCAAAAACAACTTGTATTTTGTAAAAATTGAGCTATCGTCTGGCTTGAGCTGGATGTAGTCGTCGTGTGTCGTATTGAATTATTACAAGTATTATTTAGTCAATGTTATCAATATTTGGTTGACTGTAACTTTGTGTCAACAGAACAGAGGCTTCTTATGGGTGACTGCGTCAACAGTCTGAAGAGGATGCCCGTTTATCAGATACAGTAAAGTGTTATTATCTTGTGCAGTCAGAATAGCCTGCCGAGAGGACGGTAGGGCATACTGAGGAAATGACACGTGCGAGAGATCGTCCTTGTATTCAGGTTCAGACAGGGATCCTGCAAAAACCTCATAGTTGGGATCTTCTCTAAGGTTAACTGCATCAATAAAGAAGGCAAAGATCAGTATATGCAAAATTAAAAAGTTTCTTCAAAAGATCATCAATTTGTGATGTGTGAAACAAATTATCAGATTGCGCCAGCACAGTCAACATGCGCAAGTTATCAGATTTGTGCCAGCATAGCCAATGTGCACAAGACGTCAGATTGCGCTAACATACTTGCGCAAGACATCAGTTTGCGCTAGCACAACCGACTTGCGCAAATCGATGGATTGCGCCGACCATTTTGTCAGTGCTTTCCAACCGATTGCGCAAAAGTATAGTTTTCATAAAAATGAAAACTATTGTGAATGCAACCGAAACCCTAAACAGGATGGCGCAAATACCATCAATCTCTAAAAAGAGAGAGGTATGAAGGTCTGAAAACATCAAAAACCCTAAAAAGGGTTTCGATTATGGTTTGTCATTCACCTTGAAGCGCAGGATGACCCGTCTCATGACGAGATACTCGTGACGCAACATGAGTCGAGGGTTCGGCGGGGGCCTTTCCCTTCTCGGCAGTTGATCGCTTGGGTGCCATTTCTGTCGTCGACGAGAGGAAGAAGGAGAATTCGGAGTAGGGAAGGAGCTTCTGTCTCTGGGGAATTCGAAAGCAAGTAAAGGTTAAAAGAAAGAAAAATGAAACTATTTATAGTTTCAGAAGTGTAACAGTCACCCCCAATTGTGCCACAAAAGATGGAGCTAATTCCTCCAAACGCGCAATCAAAGCGCAACTTGCGCAACTTGATTTTAAATTTGAAATTCAAAGTATTTCGAAACTTTGAATAATTTCAAATTTCGAAAACTTTGAAGGGGGTCTTGTATGTCCTAAAAATCAAGTTGCATCTATCAAATAGGCAGAGAATTCTCAACTGTGCATCCTTCAAATAGACTGCACAGGAAACAAATTGTGCTACAAATCGAACGCGCGAGCTGAATTGCGCTACCACCATAGCGCGCTATGCTGACGTGGCAATGCCATCATTACCTGACAAAGATCGGATCTTTTGACAACCTGACAAGCTCAAAAAATGAGGAGTCCATTCGTTTCTTGTGCAGCACAGCGCTCGAGAACAGCTGTACAACTTCAGCGTAATCGGCCAGTCCAACCTCAGCGCAGTTTGACCAAGCCTGAATCCCAGCGCTTTCCAATGGCTAGAAGGAAGCGCAGTCTGAAGCTTGCGCTATTCGGTTAGCGCGATTCATCAAATAACTGACACATATTACGTGGCTTACATGTCATCAATTACTCGCCACGTGGCAACCGTCTGTACACGGCCAAGCACATTTCAATCAAACAATGCCACGCGTCTGAATACAGTTAGCCCACGATCGAGCAACTGCCCAATAGGCTAGCACGATTTGCTGTCTGCGCAGTCTGTCGCCAGCACAGTTCATCATGCACAATCCAGAATAACTACAAATTAGTTATTTTTAGAACTCTATAAATAGAGTTTCAAGTCCTTCATTAAAGAGATCAGATCATTATTATCATCAGAGATCAGGAGTTCTTATCCAAGTGCTGCTGCATTCTTCAGAGGCTATCGTCTTCAAAGTTCACATCGTCCAAGGAATAAAGCGATCGTCTTCAGATCGGATTCCTATAGTTTTACTTTCCCAGAATTCAATTGTAATCTTCTTACAAAGTTTGTGAAATAAAGACTTTTATTTTTGCAAACAACTGAAAAAAAACTTTAGGAATAGATAGAGAGAAGAGTGAATGAGTGATTAGAAATGAATAAATCCTTCTCTATTTATTGTATTTTTTCCTGACCGAACTCGGGCAGAGTTCAGACAGAGTTCTGATGCGAAGATCCCGCAAATGAACGTTGGATGCAGATATGGAGGGAACTATTTTTCAAAATTCTTAGACCGAAATCGGTCAGAGTTCTGTCAGAATTCTGTCAATCCAGAATAGAATTTTTTGGGTCCAAATTGCATAGGCTTTGTGGGCTGTTTGGATATGTAGAGTTTTGAGATATAGGTAGGCTTTTTGGAAGGGTGGACTGGAGTTAAATTAAGCCAGTAATATTCGATCAATTTTATACTTTTATATTCTAGACTCAATATAGGTAAAAAATACAGAAGAAATGTAAAAATGACTCGATCTAGATTTCGTTACAATTTACTTTTGGATGATGACTTGAATGCTTGTTGTAGATGCAGTACGTTCTTTTGATATTGATTTCAATGACCTGAAACATTAGCAGTTTCGTATATTTTGTGTATCGATTTAAGTTGTCGTAAATTATCGAAATCATGTGTGACCATTACGCAATGGGCCAACATATTATTGATAGGATCATTAATTAATATTTTTAACTATTATTGGTTATGATTAAGATTAAATTAATCTACTTTAGACATTAATTATTTTTTAAAGTATTGGTATATGATCATTTAATATATTTTGAATCAATTATTGATTTGGGATTAGATTAAATTACTTTGAATATTTATTTGAATTATTATTGTAACCAAATAATATATTTAGATTTGGTTGATTTTGTTTTAAAATTATTGATTATCATCTTTGACCAATAAAAATTTATTTGCTAAATTATTTTATATAAGATTTTGGATTATAAAAATATGATTTTAAATTATGTACGGTAATAAATATTGGATTAGATTTTATTAATTAGATTTTAAATATTTGTTTGATTTAAATCTATGGAAAGATTTGATCATTGGTTTCTTAATCCATATATATTTAGGAAATCTTTATCTATTTAAAGAAATCTTTTTCCCTTTCTAATCTAATCCTAATTTAATTAAGTAATGGCTACTCATTATATATATACCTTATTGTACTTATAAACATCTCTCATCTTTTCTTTTCTCAAATTTCTCTCTTTTTTTCTCGAAAATAGCCTAAAATCCGTCATAAATTCAGCCTCATTTTTTAAAGGCTGTAACAACTTCGAAGGGCCAAAACCCCCAACTCCGAACTCCGTTTGATCTTCATTTTTTTTGTTTGAACCATATTAAGGTTAGCTTCAATAATCTGTAATTTATTTAGCAAATTCGTAATATATTTTTTGTAAAATTGTTTGAGTGCCAGATGTTCGAAAATTGATACGTCGCACTATTTTTGAGATTTCGGGAGATCCCGAATTTGGTTTGGCGATCCGTTTAATATTTCAGAAAGCTGATATGATGATCTATAACATGAATTTTTTTCAGAAATTAAGTTTAAGGTTTAAATTTAATTTTGGACTAATGTATATTTATATGATTTCGTGGTATTTAAACTAAGCTTTCGCCTAAAAATATTATTGTAATATTTTCTACCTAATTAAATTATAGTTATTCTCTAAAAATGATATTCCTAGATTTTCAAAGTATTTATCTAAAATTATTTTAACTAATAAAAAGGACAGTTTCCAAATTAAAACTTATTTTCAAATATATATTTATCTAAAATATTTTGGGGTAATAAAATAGAGTTTTCAAGTATTATAAATGTTTTTCTAAAATATTATAAGTATCAATTTTTACTCAAATTCTCTTAGATTATCATCAATGATCGCGATTAATCGTAATCCCTATCTCTTACAAAATTTGTACTTTCTTATGTCGACCCTAGCTAATTGGACTGTTATGGACTCGATGAAACAGTCTGTCCGATCATCGGAGGCCATCTTGTGAAGCGTTAACACAAAAATCAATTATGTGTCATCATAGTCATCGCACCACACTAGGCGTCACACCAGGCAAGTATACCTTGCCAATATGTACAATATATTTTATATGCATATGCATGTTCTTTACTTCTCTGTTGTTCCTTTTTTTCTCATATTGTTATATCATGATTGATTTATCCCGTGTCTAGTTTTACTTATCTTGTTTCTAATTTTACTTTATCTTGTTTCTAGCTTACATGTACATACCTAATTTCTGTTTTATTTTCATTATTTGTCATATTGGTCTTCTTGTTCACATGTATCTCATGATAGAGTTGTCTAGTCCTATACCACTATTCTCTTGACTTGACATGACTTGATTATGAATTAACTTGTAATATTATATAGATTGGGAGTGCTTACTTTGACTACGGTCTATATGATTGACTTGACCTTGATACTAAAATTGGCTACTAGACCATCTCGATTGGGAGTGCTTTCCTGGACTATAATTGAGATACTATAGATTGGGAGTGCTTGCCTTGACTACATGCTATAAGTTTTCCTGACTTATATTGTTAGCCACTTCTAGTATGGCATGCCACTGGCTTAGTTTTCTTATATCTTAGGTTTCTTGTGTCTTAGTGATCTCATTGGGTCTTAGTTGATTCTTTTACGACTATTTTTTATTTTCCTTGCATATTGTGTACTGTTACATTTGGCATTTTTTTAAGTATCTTGTTGCGCCACTCTGAGTACCTATGATCTCTCCAGGTATGTGTGTGTGTGTGTTTTCTTGACTTTACGCAGGTGTTTCAGCCAAGATCGTGACCTTCTCTCCCTATCGAGGATGACTTGCTCTTGGATCATACTTCGCTGCTTGTAATCTTTATTTTGTTATTCCCTTCTTTCTAGTTACATGTTGGTAGTGGATTTGTCTCCACCAATTCATAATTGATTTATAATAACTTTATTTCCTTATTTTTTTGAATGAGATTAGTGAACCATGGCTATTTATATACTGCATTTATAGCTACATAATTTTATTATACGACTGACATATTTACGTACCAAGTCCTACATATTTTGGGACTGGAACATGACATATTTTTGTGGTAGCTCATGCCGGTCTACGAATATATTGTTTGGTTACATCACTATGCCAAGCAAGCCAGCATATAGGATTAAAGTCTAAGATCTCATGCACATGCTTGATCTCCTTTCTTGATTCCATTTTCGAACTCTCGTTTGACTGCCGTGATTTGCTTCTTACTTGATTCCTTTTATAGTGTAAATCTTATTTCTCATTCTTAATAGATGTTAGAAAGATGACCCATATTAGGTATATATGCTCCATTGTTCAATTACATTACTAGTTAAATTCTTGTAAGTTGGGTAGCATGTCTCACAACCTATCATCCTATTGTCCTTACGACCCATTAACGAAGTATAGTTGAATGACACTGAATATATGCTAGTGTAAGAAGATAGATTTACCTAGATTATAGAGATCTAGAGGTCCATACCACATTTGGTCGACCAAAGCCTTAGACAAGAATATAGTAGAACAACTTTGGAGGCACAAACACCGGACGAGTCTTAGACTTTAATGAACTTGAACTATTTATACCTCAATCATAATATCTCGTAGTTATATTTTGGACGATCTTGACTAATGCTGCTATGATAGCCTAGTTTTGCAAGCTTTTCCTTTTATTGAGCTTATTCAGGATATTTATTTTATTATTGGGGACGCCCACTAACATATTGTCTAATTAGAATCGGCGTATTATGGTATGATCAACCTTAGTGGACTTGGTTCGCTCTTTATATGACTATTCTATATGGATTAGAATATAGTTGACTTAGCTTATTAGACCAATACTTGCCCCCTAGACAGGTCGGAGCATATTTAATCGGTTACATAACTATACTGATATGAGCCTGTATATAGAATTAGAAATTAGGATCTCATCACATTACTTGATTTTCTCATTTGAGTTTATTTCGAACTCTCATTTGGCTGCTTGATTTGTATCCAGTTTGATCATTTTCTACCGTAATCTTATGTGATCGTGCGTCTCATGATCCTTACTTGATCGCGCGTTCGATAATCGTGATAAGATATCGCATCCTTGATTCTTCTAACTTCGTTATTCATAAATCGTGCTTTAGTTTTATTTTCGATAACGAAATTCTTTTAAGGTGGGTAGAATGTAAACTCCCAAAAAATTTAATTAATATTTTGGGTGTTTTTCTGATTATTTTATTTATTATTATTTATTTTAAATATTGTGCTTTTAAGATGAAAATTTTCCTTTAATTTCTATAGAAAGGAAGTCACAAGTATTTTTGAATATTAAAAAGGTTTGCCAATTTTTTTAAATAAAGATTTTGAATTTATATAAATATACTTTAATTTACCTGGATAGCATCGAATATTATTTAAATTACTTTTAATATATTTTAAAATTATTAATGTGATCGATTATTGATTAGATTTATTAAGTTTTAAATTTATTGATTTAAATTTCCTAATAAGTATCAAATATGGCTTAAATTATTTTGATAATATTAAATATTAATTTGAACAATTATTCAATATTTGATTAAGGTGACATTGATTTAAATTTTAATTGCTTTTGAATTTAAGGATATTATTTACACTACTTTGATAATATTAATATTATTATTGATAGGATCATTAATTAGTATTTTGAACTACTATTGATTATGACTAAGATCTGATTAATCACTTTAGATGTTAATTATTTTTTAAATTATTTGTATTTGATCATTTAATATATTTTGAATCAATTATTGATTTGGGATTAGATTAACTTAGTTTCAAATTTTTATTTGAATTATTATTGTAACCAAATAATATATTTAGATTTGATTGATTTTGTTTTGGGTCTGGGACGTTACACTTCTCATTTAGCTTTAACAGAAATTATTAACATTTGTCATTTATTTTTTAAATATAAAACGGTCCCTGGTTTTGATTATGTTGTTTCCAAAATGGAAACAAAATTTCGAAAATATTAGGGTGAAATACCTTTTATTGTTTGGATACAACCGTTCAAGGTAGTATGCAGCTCCAATTTTATGTCTAAATTATCACATGCTAAAAATGTACTGCAAAGGAATAAGAAAAAACAATCTTTCCTACCCACTCAAAATTGTCTTTATATTTAAATTATTATTATGAAGAAGATGATGATTCTTCATCTTATTTTTCAATTTTAGAATGGTAGAAGAGACACGAAAAAACATATCATATATTTTCTTCTATAGCACTCGATATCCTAATGGTCCCCGTGTCCAATAGTAGCGTCAGAATCTTATTTTAGTGCAAGTTCAAGGATGATAAGCAAAAGAGTAGCAGGATGCTGACAGATATTTTGGAAGCTTGTGTTTGCGTTCATGATTGAGTTTATGCGAAAAAACGAACTCAAAACTCAAGAGGTTAAAGTGCCGATATCAGTGAGCTGCACTTTCAGTCTCTTACTTTGGAGGACACTATTGGAGGAGGAGCTGAGCAATAAACTTGAACGAAAGACGAACGACAGAAAAAAAAAAAAAATACTTGTACATTTTATTACAAATTTTATGAAAATAAATATGAACTTGCAACTTTCAATTTTGTTTTTTTAGTTAATGTTATAGTAGATTTAAATTATATAATTAATAAAAAATTAACAAGTTTTTCCTTCTCAAAATATTTGGCTAGTTAATGTTATATTATATTTAAATTTTAATAACATTAATATTTTTTTTTCAATTTTTTCTTCGCAATTTTTTTTTTCAATTAAAAAAAAAGAAACGGATCGGACTGGACCCAATCTTGAACCGGCTCGGACCTAGCCCAGTTCTGCCCGGCCGGGTCATGGGTCCAGGCTGGATTTCTCTTCTTTTTTTTCGGCTCAGTCCAGCCCGGACCGCTTCTTCCCGTGGGTTGAGTCCGGTCCGACCCGGCACACACCATGAATGAAACTACCTATTTTGTCCTCCGTACATCATTTCCACATGACTGGTTGTTGGCACAACGAAATGGGCATTTTAGTCATTACAGTGCCACACCCATAAAGAGACCTCTATATAACAGACATTTAGGGGTCTATGGAGAGGTCTTGAACGGGAGGCAATAGCCGCCGAGTGTTTTAGGGTAGAGGATAAAATCATCAATCAAGGTCAGCTGCTGCTACCACTACCACTCTTTAGATTTCAATTTCAATTTCATTTACTTTGATGTTCACCACCATTATATATATTAGAGTTCATTTTCATTTACTTTGATGTCCACCATTATATATTCTCGAATATATATTTTTCCCCTACAGATAATAATAATTTTTTGTGTGTGTTGTTTTGTTAGTGTATAGTTTGTGAGCAGCAACATTTTTGGTTGGTTGGTTTCAGGAAGAAGTAAGGATGTCTCACAGGAAATTTGAGCACCCGAGGCACGGCTCGCTTGGCTTCCTCCCCAGGAAGAGGGCAAACCGCCATCGAGGCAAAGGTATGTCTACCTATCCCTTCTATTTGATTACAACTTTTGAGTATGTATCTATCTATCTTGGGACTGAACTCATATGTTAACTTGTGCAAAAAAAGACAGTTTGATAGATAGAATGGAACTAGAAGAGTTATCATTAAGATCGCTGACATTTGGCTAAGTTGTTTGGTGTTTGTGGAGGCTTAACTCCACAAACCCAAGGCCTTGCAGGTTTTATCATGATCTTCTCAGGAGAGAGAGAGAGAGAGCGGAGACAGGAGGGAATATATATATATATATATATATATATATATATATATATATATATATATATATATATAAGGATCCCCAACTATCTGCTATTAAACATCTCCGAATGTCCCCGAAATAGTTAATTTTGGACCAAATTAGTTTCTTTACTACCCAATTTCTTGCGAGATTTTGAACAAATTTGTAAGTCAAATCCAATGACTGCTATATATATATATATATATATATAGATCCTATGTAAAAATTTGTATCGATACATTCTAAATCTGAATCATTGGGTGTTGATCCAATGGTTCAGATTAAAGCCGAAGTCAAAGTAACAGGTAAAGTCAAAGTCAAAGTAAACATCTTTCACAATTTCTAATGCATTTTCAATGCAATTGTTTGGGATGTATTGATACATCCCATGTACTGTAGAAGGACCCATATATATATATATATATATATATATATATATATATATATATATAATTCAGCAAGTATTGTGTTCTGAATGTGCTGCACTTGGCCCTTAGACGGCTAGATGCCAGCTAGCTGTGTAAGATTGTTTCAGAACACATTTCTACTTTCTAATATTAAATAGTTAGCTCTTGGTCTCCACTATTTGTTTGTTCCATCTTTCTTTTGCATCTTGTTCTCATTAGTATGATATAGTTATTGAATTCTTAAAGTGCAAAGTGGAAACACAGTCAGACATCTAAAATATGTTATATTTTGATCTTTTATGTGTAATTCCCCCCTCCAATCAGTTTAATCATCAGTTTCTATGAATTATTGTGATAGTTTAGTGCACGATTTATTGTTGTTGTTTGTCCTTGCAGTGAAGTCTTTCCCCAGAGATGACCCAACAAAGCCTTGCAAGCTCACTGCATTCCTCGGGTACAAGGCTGGCATGACCCACATTGTACGTGAGGTCGAGAAACCTGGATCAAGTAAGTTGCTGATTCCTAACTATTCTATGCTGTTTACTATTTGTTGCATATTGTCAACATGGCATGTTGGCTTCTGCTTCACGGTTCCATCATGCATAATCAGTATAACTATGAACTTGGTTATCCGTATAAATCTTGCGTGTCTTTTCCATAGACCATAAGATGCTTAAAGAAATTACAATGGTATTTCTCATCTGGAAGCCTTGATTTATCTGCATGATTTAGTTATCTAATGCTCCTACCATGTGTCATTTGGACTTTGGATATACATTTGTATGCTTCTGCTTTTTTGTAATTATTGATGTTCTTTAAGAATCTAGAAGAAGTAGGCTGTTTGAGTTTTGGAACATTTACTCGAGATATATACTTTCAAACATGAAACATTTACATTTTCAATATATAGAAACATGAAGCATTTACATTTTTAATTTAATCAACTTAATCAAATAAAACTTCGTTTTGAACTACATAATTTAACAACAGATTTATCCTCTGCCCATATGTATATGGGCCATTCTTGGACAATCAGTAGTCATTTCTTTCTTTCTTTCTAGAAAGATATTTGAAGCACTTAATGATGTGATCTCACCTGTCCATTATCAATTTATACATAAATGTTTAGCATATTGAGTAGAACCTATACTTATTGTGCAACCTAGGTTCTGAAGTATGTCTTGACTGTTACTTTATTAGAGCTTCACAAGAAGGAAACATGTGAGGCTGTCACAATTGTTGAAGCTCCTCCCATGGTTATTGTTGGAGTCGTTGGTTATGTGAAGACGCCGCGTGGCCTTCGCTCTCTCAATGCAGTATGGGCTCAACATCTCAGTGAGGAAGTTAGGAGGAGGTTCTATAAGAACTGGTACCGTGCCAAGAAGAAGGCCTTTACCAAATACTCAAAGAAATATGAAACCGAGGATGGGAAAAAGGAGATCCAGTCCCAGCTTGAGAAAATAAAGAAATATGCGACCGTTGTTCGTGTGCTAGCCCACACCCAGGTACTTTATTCTGATATGCTCTCTTTTCTCATCATAGTGAATCTTTTCTACCTTGCAGTTATTTTCACTTATCTCAAGTATATGAACTGTCACGTTTTCTACCTTACATTTATCTCAAGTATTTTGGTCAATGTTGTGCGGACAAGGCAAAATGGCATCCGTGTCATGTTAGTGCCCATATAGTGTCTTATGTCCATATTGTGCCAATATAAATGACTACTCATTTCACCTATCTGAAAAATGTTTATTTTATTATCTGTATCTTGTCCTTATTCTTAGCTGTGTCTGTATTCATGCAACATAGTTTTTAGTTCATCTTTCTTAGTTCTTTCAGAATGCTTGCTGTCAAATTTGTATGTCAGCAACCAGTTTCTGTCTATTGGCTAGATGAAGTATTTGGAAATTGAATTTCATTTTTTTTTATGAAAGGAGAAGTTCAGTGTCATATGACTTTGAAACTGAACTTGTTTTGACAATACAATCTAAACTACGTCTAATGATCTAGAATGTATGATGCTCAATATTTACATCTTTATATATGTTCGTACTGATCTAGTGTGTTCAGAGAAGTGGACAGTTTACTCGATGTAGATTTGGTATATGTTTCCCGCATTGTCAAGAGGGATAGTTTTGTAGAATTAGATGTTGCTAATTGGAAGATGTTGACTGAGTTATACTGCAATGTTAACATTCTCTGGGTGACAACTAGTTTCTTTCTGATTATACTTATGTTTCATTGTCCACAGATTAGGAAGATGAAGGGTCTGAAACAGAAGAAGGCCCACCTAATGGAGATCCAGGTCAATGGAGGCACTATTGCAGAGAAGGTGGATTATGCATACAGTTTCTTCGAGAAGCAGGTCCCTATAGACGCTGTATTCCAGAAGGATGAAATGATTGATATCATTGGTGTGACCAAGGGTAAGGGTTACGAGGGTGTTGTGACTCGTTGGGGTGTGACTCGTCTTCCCCGCAAGACTCACAGAGGTCTCCGCAAGGTTGCATGTATCGGTGCGTGGCATCCTGCTAGAGTTTCCTTCACTGTTGCCCGTGCTGGACAGAATGGATACCATCACCGTACTGAGATGAACAAGAAGATCTACAAGCTTGGCAAAGCCGGAGACGAATCACATACCGCTGTAACTGAGTTTGATAGGTCAGCTCTTTTCTCTGAATCTACACGTGAATACGTTTTGACACATCTGTTCTCCTAAATGTGTGGTTTTGTTGAAACAGGACCGATAAGGATATAACCCCCATGGGTGGCTTTCCTCATTACGGTGTGGTGAAGGATGATTACATTTTGATTAAGGGTTGCTGTGTTGGACCGAAGAAGAGGGTTGTCACACTTCGGCAATCCCTGTTGAAGCAGACCTCTCGTCTTGCCATGGAGGAAATCAAGCTCAAGTTCATCGACACTTCATCCAAGTTTGGGCATGGACGCTTCCAGACTACCCAGGAGAAGCAGAAGTTCTATGGAAAGCTGAAGGCTTAGTAATGCTGTTATGTTTAGTTTCTGAGTTCTTAGTTTACTTTTATTATGAGGAAATACATGGTTCCCAAATTGCTGGGGTTTATGGCATTTTTTCTACTCTAGTTTGGTTGATGAGGACATGCTCTGTTATGAATGAAATTAATCTGGAATTTTGGACCTAGAAATACTTTCTGTTTTTATCTAACAGTTTCATATTTGTAGTGGCTATGGTTTATTTTTAGGTTGCCCGACATTAATACATTCTGTTTCAATACAAAGGTAAGTTCTGCAAGTTGCGGCCCAAATCAAGCAAAGGCCTTGAAATACTTCGAGAAGTTTGGATTTGTGTGGTAGTCTAATATTGGTTGTTTGCTATGACAATCTGAGATTCTTTGTTCTCATTGATGGTTACCACTTTCTATTAGTTGTATCAGCAGGAGGAATAAAGGATGGTTTGTGGATTTGTTGTCTTGATTAAATTGATATGAAAGTTAACCTCTTTAACTACTGTACACGACAGTCTCGAGTATTTTCCTGAATTTTTTTTTTTTTTGCAAATATATAGTATTTTTCTGAATTGATTGGAGAATGGATGGATGGTAATAGTTTGTACTTGGAGGTTTGTTGCAAGCTTCTCCAAGGAACATGCTCAACTACTATATTTGGTTGCATAAATGGTATTACGGGATTTTAGTCTATACAACATATGTTGTACAAATTCCACTGTAAGATGGTGCAATATATTTAAGAGGACATGTTAATATTGTTGTTTTGTTACACAGAATGGAGATTCTGAGGCTGGACTATATTGTTTGGGAGCAGTAATGAAATCTACTGCAGATCTCAGAATGTGCTTTGTGATGAAAACTGGTGCTGGGTTTGAATTGGCCCCAACAAAACCTGCCAACTTGCTGCCCAGACAGAATAGGTAGTAACCACTGGTCCACTGCACTGTTTCTACTGAGCGGCCATTAGGATCTTCTGCGAACAAAATATGCAGAATCTTATAGGAGGCCGGCCGAACAATGTTTACCATTTCAAGATTCATTTACTCTTTATATAAATATAGAGATCGATGCATGCGTATGTCATCCAAGTAAACTCTCTCTCTCCATAATGGTCCTGAATGGTGGTGGTTCATCGTCGCTACTCATCCTTGTGCTTTTGTGTGCCATGCCGATCGTCATGGCCTCGGTGCTTGAGGTGTGGGATAGTCCGGCCTGCGAAGCTACCGAAGGTGAGTCCGACACTTACTTCGAGTGCACCCGCTGTATCGACATCAATAAGCATGGCCGCTACAAGTTCACCCACGATGGGGTCGATGCCGTTCTCTTCAACGAGCCAGGCTGCGGGGGACAAATCCACACCGTTCTCAGTAGCGACTCCGAGCAATGCAATATCAGTGTCGCCTGGATGAGTGTCATAATAAATTGTTAGATTCAACCATCTCCGATGTCTTTGAGGAAGAGGAATGTGTTATGTCTAGCTAAGCTATTCTAAGTATCATCTGAATAAGACTTTTTATTTTAAGATGACTATGATGTAATGCAGGGCCGGCCCTGGGGTAAGCCAGACAAGTCTTGAGGCTTGGGCAACCCCCCTCCGCTAGGACAATCCCTCTCTGCTAGGGCAACCCCTTAGGCTCAGCATAACCCCACCAAAGGGTTAAAGGGCAACCAAAATTAGCTCAAGGATAGGGCAACCTAAACCTCTGGGCCGGCTCTGATGTAATGCACACGCAATTTGTTATTACTTATTAGTCCTATATTCTATATATAACTCATTTGCGATTCTGTAGATTCTATGCTAAGCCTACATTGGAGCAAGTTGTACTTGACCTCGATACAATAGTTAATGCAAAGCTACGATGCGAGGAGCAGGAGTGGATCCAAGCATTGGTTGGGGTGGGCTCAAGTCCACCCGAATTTTTTTTTATATACTTTTTTTCTTCATATAAATTTTACTTTTGATTTTTTTATATATATGTTAGTCTACTTGTAGCCCATCCAAATTTATGGTAGTCCACCCTAGCTACAGTTTTTAGATCCGTCCCTGACGAGGAGGCTTCTAGTCTACCTCCAGACAAGTTCAAGCGACCTCCGGTCTCACTCCTGGATTTCTCCAAAGAGAACAAGAACAAGAACAAGAGCAAGAACCAGAGGAAGATGAATTGAAGAATGAATGAAGGAATGACGGTTTGGGGGATTTTAATAACCCCCCAATTAATGGATTGTTGACATCTTAACAATCCATGGCCTAAACCAGCCAATAGTGGTCCTTAAAACCGGATCCAATGAACAATAACCATGGGCTAAGCGCCAAGCCGGCATGTCACGTACAATACTTTGTGGTCCACCGAGATCTTCGCATCTTTTCTTTCTAGAAACTTCATTTTTAATTATTTGGCATTAAGAATAATGTATAAGAATATTCTTAGGATACAAAATAATTTCTAGAATAATTCTTGAAATATTCATATTCCAAAAGCTTCTTGTAAGCCTTAGAGGCACTACAAATAAGGGGGTAGACTCATTTACACCTCACCACCGAACTTGTAAGCTTTCTTCATATTAATAAAAGGCTTTCAAGTTCCACTCTTGCTCCACTATTCTCTTTATTCTTTTAGCAATAATGTAGCTTAAAGCGTTCGGGAAGGCTTGCACGGGTCTTCGAGGATGAAGCTTGTGCACCGCACGAGTCGAAGTGTAGCCTCAAATACTATGTCCTTGACATGTGGTATCAGAGACAAGTTCGATTGGTGCCATGTCGACATCCGAAAACGTCTAGGAGGGACCTGCGTCGCCTAAGGAGAGGCACGCCAAGACCAACAAAGAAAGGCATGAGCAAGGAGCCTACGGCAGAGCGTAGCTTTACCGATCATGTGGAGCTCCTCGAGGTCTTAAAAATGGGTTCGAGGGACATAGAGATGCGCATGGGCTCCATGGAGCAAAATCAAGCGACTTACGAGGAGTTTTCCCATGGATTAGAGAGCGATACCGCCAATGCCATGACGTTGTATCGGGAGCAACTTCGAGAGATGCAAGCCGGATTCGAGAAGGAATGCCATGCTATGAAGGCGGAGATTGTAGAACTGTGTGAAGAACTCAAGACCAAGACCGCTATTCTTGCCAAGGCTACTACGAACGGTGGACCTTCGAGTAGGGAGGCACCAAAGAGATGGAAGATCATATCACGACCCGCTCCCGAATAATCGGATATGAGTCGGACACGCCTAGCCTACGTTGTAGACTCAACGTAGTAAGCTGTACTAAGTATCTAAAAAACTTTACAAGATAGATAGAATCCAATCACAGCATCTATTACGTTCCCAGAGTACACCATAATACAATGATACAAAGTCCAAAAGTAAAGTCCACTATACAAAATAAAACTAAAATTAATTGTCAGCAGCAACTCCTAGGTCCTGAATCATAGTGTCGTCCGCTCAACTAAAGTCTCGGGCTCCAGCCCATAAAAGATAGAACATATAGTCTCAAGTTCACCTACAACATATCCAGTCATGAGCGGAGCAAAGTACATTCTATAATAATGAAACAAGTACAACATGTGAACAAGAGACAATGAACATGATGAACATGAAAGTAAATGCATAATCTAAACTGAACATGAAACATGTAGCAAAAGATCCTGACATGTGACTTGAAATAGCTACTAGAATATGTGACCGGCTGGAAAAAGATCATGAAAGCACAAGTAATGGTACGACTTAGAATTCCACGTGCACGATGTGAGACCTAAGCTATCAATATGAATTCTAAGTTGGACTTTGGTCACATATCTGTAGTATTTCTCCTCCCCCAATTACCAGTAAAGATTATGAACCAGAGTATAAGATCATGTCGTGTAACAATGTGTCTAATATGAAAAGAACATGACATGAAGTAAATGAGTCAAAATCATAGAAGTACTTGCCTTGTCCTTGCAAATCAATGCATCTCAAAGTCTCCAGCTAGAGTTGCAGGTTAGATTCTAATAATGACACTATCTAGCTATCTTCTCACAAGCTACTTCACTAATATTCTAGCTAACTATAAACTAACTATCTATAAACAAGCAAATTAACTATATATATATATATATATATATATATATATATATATATATATATATATATATATATATATATATATATATATAATAGCTTTTATATAGATACTAGCAATAGAATAGTGTTAATAAAAGCTAAATTCTACATTAAAATATTTATAAATACAATAACTATATTATAGTATGCATAATAGTTTTAACCATATAAAACATTTTGGAGTAAAACACTTTAGTTTAAATACTATACACTAGCAAAATAGTTTTAGAGTATAACTTGTATCAACATCTATAAGTTATCAACATAATTAAAACAATTAGGGCCCGTTTGGTTTGCAGGATTGGACAACGTAATGTAATTGGCATTACGTTGTCAATCTAACTCGGGTGTTTGGTTGGACAAAAAAAATTAGATGTAATGTAATCGCGATTACAAGTTTGATTACATTACATCAGTTTCTTCTAAACTCAATTACATCATAAAACCTATGTAATCGCAATTACATTACAACTTAAGCGGAAGGTTGGTATGCTATAATTTGGTCTTTTTGTTCGTTTTTGGTCATTTTTTGTTGTTTTTGTTTGTTTTTGGTCATTTTTGTTCGGTTTTGGTCGTTTTTGTTCGTTTTTGTCATTTTTGTTCGTTTTTGGTCATTTTATGTTGTTTTTGTTTGTTTTTTGTCGTTTTTTGTCGTTTTTGTTCGTTTTTTGTCTTTTTTGTCGTTTTTGTTTGTTTTTTTTATTTTTGTTCGTTTTTGGTTGTTTTTGTTGTTTTTTTTTCGTTTTTTGCCCTTTTGTGTTGTTTTTGTCCGTTTTTTGCCCTTTTTGTTCGTTTTTTGTCATTTTTGTTCTCTTTTTTTTGTTTTTGTTTGTTTTTTTTGTCTTTTTTTGTTGTTTTTGTCTTTTTTTGTCGATTTTGTTCTTTTTTGTCATTTTTGTTCGTTTTTCGTTGTTATTGTTTGTTTTTTTGTCGTTTTTGTCATTTTTTTGTTGTTTTTGGTCCTTTTTTGTTCGTTTTTTTGTCGTTTTTATTCGTTTTTTATAATTTTTGTTCGTTTTTTTTTCATTTTTGTTCGGTTTTTTTGTCGTTTTTGTCCTTTTTTGTTCGTTTTTTTGTCGTTTTTGTTCGTTTTTTTTGTCATTTTTGTTCATTTTTGTTGTTTTTGTTTATTTTTTTGTCGTTTTTGTCGTTTTTTGTTGTTTTTGTCCATTTTTTGTCGTTTTTGTTCGATTTTTGTCATTTTTGTTCGTTTTTTCGTTGTTTTTGTTTGTTTTTTTTGTCGTTTTGTCCTTTTTTGTTGTTGTTGGTCTTTTTTTTGTAATTTTTGTTCGTTTTTTTTGTCATTTTGTTCGGTTTTTTTGTCGTTTTTTGTCCTTTTTTTGTTCATTTTTTGTCGTTTTTGTTCATTTTTTGCCATTTTTGTTCGTTTTTGGTTGTTTTTGTTTATTTTTTTGTCGTTTTTGTCCTTTTTTTGTTGTTTTTTTTCATTTTTTGTCGTTTTTGTTCTTTTTTTGTCATTTTCGTTCGTTTTTGGTTGTTTTTGTATTTTTGTCGTTTTTGTCCTTTTTTTTTGTTCATTTTTGTCGTTTTTGTTCATTTTTTGCCATTTTTGTTCGTTTTTGGTTGTTTTTGTTTATTTTTTTGTCGTTTTTGTCCTTTTTTGTTGTTTTTTTTTTTCCGTTTCTTGTCGTTTTTGTTCATTTTTTTGTCATTTTTTTTCGTTTTTGGTTGTTTTTGTATTTTTGTCGTTTTGTCCCTTTTTTTTCTTTTTGTCCTTTTTTGTCGTTTTTGTTCATTTTTTGCCTTTTTTATCTTTTTTGTCAATTTTTTACGTTTTTTATCTTTTTTTGTCGATTTTGCACATTTTTTGCCATTTCTGCATGTTATTTATCGATTTTTGTCGATCTTGTACGTTTTTGACCATTTTTCACGTTTTTATCGTCTTCTATCGTTTTTGGTCGATTTTGCATATTTTTGTCGCTTTTTTATCCTTTTTTGCTTTTTTTGGGGTCTTTTTTCACTTTTTTTTGGTCGTTTATGCTCGTTTTTTCTTTTTGTTTGTTGTTTTGTCGTTTTTGTTCCCTTTTTTATCGTTTTTGGATTTTTTTTTGCAAGTTTTTTTAATCTTTTTGTCGTTTTTTTGCTCGTTTTAATTCCCTCTTGTTTTTTGTCTTTTTTCATATTTTCGTTTTTTGTCATTTCTGTTCCTTTTTATCGTTTTTTTATTATTTTTTGCTCTTTTTTATCGTTTTTTTGTCATTTTTTCCTTTTTTTTGTCGTTTTTGTTCATTTTTTGCCCTTTTTTTGTTTTTTGTCGTTTTTCGTCCTTTTTTTCCCTTTCATTTATTGTTGTTTTTTGTCAATTTTTTTGTTTTTAGTCATTTTTTTTATCATTATTGGTCACTTTTTATGGTTTTCACATTTTTGATCTTTTTTTTTTTTCGTTTTTCTTTTTTATCGCTTTTTCATTTTTGGTTTTTTTTCCTTCTGTTTTGTTCGTTTGTCATTTTTGGTATTTTTTATTTTTTGTCTTTTTTTCGTTTTGGTCTTTTTTTAGCAGAAAACAAACCATTTTCCCCCTTTTTTATTATTTATTTTTAATTTATTTTTCTTTTTTCTTTTTAAATTTTTGAAATTTTGTATTGATCAACTTTTAAAATTTTATGTTGTATTTTAAAAAAATATTAAATTAAAAATTCAATTACATTACATGGTAAACCAAACACATGAATGCAATTAACATTACATTACATGGTTTGATTACATGTTTCAACCAAACATAGTAATGTAATTGTAATTTCATTACATTACAAACTCAATTACATTACAAACCCAATTCCATTACGATTACGATTATATTACAATGAACCAAACGCAACCTTAGTACATTAACAAGGAAAAATATTTGCTAGCAATAAAATGATTCAGCCCACAAAATATATTCTAAAAAAACCTTATCTGGCTTCAGTCAAAACCCAACAGCAAAAAAAATATATGTATAAACAAACCTAACTGGGCTTGAGGTCCAGTCCAACAATTAAATGTTTAAAACAAATGCTAATGGGTTGATACCCACAGCCCAACCACAAAATAATAAACAAGTGGTTACTGGGCTTGAAACTCAAGCCCGTGGGATAAATATCTTAATTCTTCAATTAGATAATGGGCTCCAGGCCCATTCGAGCCCGCAGGGAATATAACCAAAGTTACTAAATATAGTGGGCTTATGATATAAATATAGATATACATATAAAACAATATACTAAAACATAACAGTGTAAAATTCAGTACAACATACATGACAATATATATAACATTATTTACTAATATTCTATTGGTCAATAGTACTAATACAATATAACACCACTGTACACGCAAGCCATGTCAGCCTGAGTCCTCAATTTGTGAAGAGCTCAGCCATGAAGGATGACCGACTATTCAATTCTCGAAGGGGTGGAGCACAGGTTGGCTCCTCGATTCTCGAGGAGGCGAGATGACGCATGCTAGAAAGTAAAGGAGAGAAATAAATGGATGGTAAAAAGAGTCCCATCTATCTCCTTTCTTTCCATGCCTCAAAGCATGACATGTAGTAAAGCAGGAGTAAACTCTCACCGAGCAGGAAGTCACTAGCGAGGGGGTTTCACAGGAACCCGAGTCCGTGTTGGCGTTCCTCGAGATCTGACTGAGCGCGGCTACATCTATGGACGGCATGGCGCTCGCGAAGCGACTGGCGGTCTCGAGAAAGCCGATGAAGGCAAATCGGCCGGGGGTCGCCAGAATTGAGGTCGAGGCACCGTGGATCGACCGAATCTGGATGATGGCGACCGATCTGGCCCGGTAGTCAACAGATCTGGTAGGCATGGGGTTACGACAGAGTTGTGGGTGCAACGTCGGAGTTAGCTCTACAATGGCTGGTCGTCGGCACAGGCTCGGGTGAGTGGGGCGATGGGGTGTTGTGGTGATTCCAATGGTTATGGTGGGGTTGAAAGGCCAGTGGTGGTGGCTTGGTGGTGGTGGACGACGGGGCAGTGAGGGAAGAGTTAAAGACTGATTATTGTGGCGGCGAGGGGTGGAGTCGTGGGGTGGAGTAGAGATGGTGGCGGTTGGTCGTGAATGTTGTGGTCATGGCGGTGCATGTGGTGATGATGAACAGTGCTAGTGGTGGACTGGCGAATGTGGAGGCCAGGTGGAGCTCATCGTCGGAGTAGGCGTAGCAGAGGCTGGGATGGTGGCGTGACAGAAATTCGACGAGTTCGCTGGAGATAGATGGTGGGGCATGGCGGAGCTAGGCGGTGATGGTCGGCATGGCTCGGTCGGACAGAGTGGTATGGATCTGACAGGAGAGAGAGTGTGTAATATTATGTAATAAAATATTAGGAGTTCCAATATTTTAAAGAGAGGAAATAGAGTCTTGTCGGCATAACTTCCTTCCTACGGTGAAGTTCTGTCTGGGCATACATAAGTATGATACATTGTCCGCTTTCATTGGGGCCGCTGATGCTGCTGAAAATGACGTTCCTAATCTGAAACTACTCGGGTTGAAAACATCCAAATCTGAAGACAAGGGCAAGCATCCACAAACTATCCCTGTCCGTGGAGGTAAAAGGAAAGAAGTCCTGAAGGTCGACACATCCAAAGGGGCTTCCAATTCTCAGGGCACCTCCGACAAGCCTAAGGAGACTTTCTCCTTTGACGAAGAAGATGTCATTACCATCTTTCACACACTGACGAAGGGTAATAAACTGACATTACCTTCACCACGATGTCCTGCAGAGGCGAACCAACTCAACGATCCCAAGTACTTGTCTCTATCATCAGTACGTGCATCATTCCACCAAGGACTGCATCGTCCTGAAGAAGAAGATACAACAGCTTATCGACAGCCAAGTGATCAACCTCGAAGCTGAAGACAATGTCGTATCTTCTAACATGATCTCTCTTCAGTTTGGTGACTTTTCTTTCACAGAAGTCCCAGACGGCGTGGTCCCGATCCCCAAGGCAATAATGGAAGTCGTCAACCTACCGCCAGCTCGCAACTCAACCTTGGTGCCACTCATAACTGAACATGGTGAGATTATGTGGGTCCATCCGGATCTTGTGCAAGAAGTGATGCAGGGGGTGGTACCTCCCAAAGCAAAAAGGGGCAAGAAATACAAGCCATGCCATATGGTGTCTTCTCCCATCTACGAGGTTCTATCTGGCGAGACACGATCGGGGAAGACTTATCTTCGGACGTACGATCCCGCACAAGAAAAAGCAGTACCTTCTCAAGCTCCTGCTACCCCCACAAGCTCAGAAGTCGGCCCAGCTAAGCCTTCAACTACCGAAAAAGCCAAGCAGAAGGAGACGCGGTTTGACAAGTCTCTGAAGGTACCAGCTCCCGAAGGTATGGACCGGCCCTACAACTTTGACATACTGGCACAGCTGGCCAATACACCTGTCAGATTGTCTCTGTTCGATCTATTGCGACTCTCCAAAGAAACGCGGAAGGCCTTAAGTGAGGCATTACTACATGCCGACTCTTATCTCGCTAAAGTCAAAGCCCCCGCTGAAGACCCTGTCTCTTGTCCCCACTGCCACAGTATTATGGAAGTGGTGCCCAACATCATCTTTTCACAGGAGGACATGCTACTCAAAAATAATCGCCATGATAGACCCCTGTACTATACAGGATATTTCGGAGCAATCAAAATAGACCGTATGCACATCGATCCAGGATCCTCCCTCAGCATCATTCCTAGAAGTTTGCTTCAAATTCTAGGAATCCTTCTGCACAAGCTATCTGCAACCAATACAACTATCATGGCTTTCAATGCTAGTCGAAGCCACCCGCTGGGCAAGATCCGTCTCAAGTGCCAGATCGGTAATCTCCGAACGGAGGTTTCCTGCTATGTGATCGATGCCAATGTATCCTACAACGTCTTGTTGGGACGTCCATGGATACATGAGAACATGATCGTTCCTTCCACACTTCACCAGTACTTCAAGTACGTCAACAGCAACGGTGTCGTGAAGATGGAGTTTGCCAATGTCGATCCTTTTAAGGGCATCGAAGCCAACTATGGAGATTCGGTACTTTGCCAATCTCAGCCCCCCAAGGATGACGGCAACGAAGCTGACAATGAAGCTGAAGCAAGTTCATCCTCCAATGATGGTCCCCTGATTATCCGAGTCAAAGAACGTACTACTCCAAAAAATACTCCGAAGCCTCTCACAATCTGGGTAAAAAAGAAGAGCCCTGACAAGGTCAAACCATTGACCATCACTCTCCGCAAGAACCCTGACAAGGTCAAACCTCAGGAGGAACCTGCTGAAGTCCGTCCTCCCAATCCTGAAGAATTATCCTACGTGGTGAACTTGGCCAAGACTGTGGCTCCTCTTCCAGATGATGATCTTCTCAATGAGTATATCAATACTCATAATAATGTACCTTCAGCGGATGATGTTATCCCTGAAGAAGAACTTGCGTATTTTCTTAGTAAAGGTTTATCTTTGAATTACTCCGATGTCTATCAGACTGTAAACCACTACATAGATACGATATACGCTCTAGAGCACGGCATAGTACCGCACCTCTGCATGCCGATCACGATGCTTCACCTGCGAAAAAAAGTTTACCCAGAAGATATCCACTACTTTATCGTTCCAGCCAGAAAGAAGGATGAAGAACTAATCATCTTCGGTTGTATAATTGGCGAGAGAAAGTTCGTTCCAAACTCTACTTCTTCCAAGCACAACACAAAAGCTGAGTATGACTCTGGGAAAATGTAACTTTTTCGGTATAGTTGGCAGGCCAAGAACATCATCCAGAACATGGGATATGACATCCAAAGCGACCAGGGGCTAAATTACGGCCGGGGACGACGGTTGCCAATACGACACTTCGCTCCTCCCGGCAAACCCGAGAACTATTATCAATAAAATGGTGTTGGTTTGGGTTATGTTACTCCTCCAACAACTCCCGAAAGATCATATAATGAAACAGATCGTTGTTCTCATTCTTCCAATTCCTTCCTCTGGGACTCAAACTCCAGCATTGGCGACATGTTCAAAGCAACTCTGTCCGTCAACATGGTTTCCGTTGACCAAATTGCGGACGATGTCCAATCAATCGAGCTTGAACAATAGGCTCAAAAGATGAATACTAGGTGGGAGCTGCGCTTCGAACAACGTGAACCACCTACCGAAGATGAAGTCGTCCAAGTCAATTTAGGAGATGAATCATCTTTTAAACCAATCTTCATCAGCAAAAGTCTATCTGGCGATGAACGCCAATCTTTTATACAGCTTATAAGAGAATACATCGACGTCTTTGCATGGAACTATGAAGACATGCCAGGCCTGGACCCTAAAGTCGCCATGTACCGCCTGAATATTTCGTCTAAAGCTAAGCCAGTGAAGCAGCAACAACAACGATTCCGACCAGATGTCATGGAGGCCATCGAGAATGAAGTCAAGAAGCTCATTGCCAGTGGATTCATTCGCGAAGAACAACACCCTGACTGGGTTGCCAACATCGTTCCAGTAATGAAAAAGAACGGTAAAGTTCGAGTCTGTATCGATTACAGTAATTTGAACTCTGTATGCCCGAAAGATGAGTTCCCTCTACCGATCACTGACGTAATAATCGATAATACTTGCAGCTTCGAGCAGATGTCCTTCATGGATGGATTCTCAGGCTACAACCACATCAAGATGTTCTCCGACGATGAGAAGCACACATCTTTTCGAACACCGTTGGGGGTATACTGCTATACGATGATGCCCTTCGGATTGAAGAATATAGGGGCGACATACCAGCGAGCCATGAACACAATTTTTTGTGATCATTTGCGTAAAATAGTGGAGTGCTACGTAGACGATATCGCAGTTAAAAGTCGTCTCAAGGGGAACCATCTCCAAGACTTGAGAACAGTGTTCGAACTAATGCGTGCACACCAACTCAAGATGAATCCAACCAAGTCTTTTCTGGAAGCCTCCAGCGGCAAGTTCCTTGGTTTCGTCATCACTTCAAAGGGTATACATCTTGACCCGGAGAAAGTGAAGGCTATTCTCGATATGCATCCTCCAAGAAACCTCAAAGAGCTACGCGGACTACAAGGAAGGCTAGCCTACATCAGACGATTCATTTTGAACCTTTCTGGAGGATGTCAACCATTCACTCATTTCATGAAGAAAGGCGTATCTTTCGTCTGGACTGAACAATGCAACGCGCATTCGACGACATCAAGAAGTATCTCATAAGCCTCCTAGTATTGTTAGCTCCAATAATGTGGAAGCCCTTCTTACTATATGTCCGTGCTATGGACCATTCTCTTGGCGTCCTATTAGCTCAGAAGAATGAAGGCGGCCATGAACAGGCAATCTACTACCTCAGCCGCACAATGGTGAGTGCCGAGCACAGATATACACCTGTGGAAAAGGAATGCCTTGCACTGGTATTTGCCATCCAGAAGATACGCCACTATGTGTCTGGACAGACTATCCACATTATATCTAAGGTCAACCCTCTCAGAATACTCATGACTAAACCGGGCTCTCTCAATTCCCGTTTAGCTACATGGGCAATGCTGTTGACTCCATACTATATGCTCTTCGTTCCTCAGAAGGCAGTAAAAGGCCAAGCATTAGCTAATTTCCTAGCAGCTCATCCGGTGCCAGAATCTTCCAAACTCTATGACAAAATCCCCGATGAAGTAGTGGAGTCTAACACTGCAACTGAAGAAATCTCCATTTGGTGAATGTTCTTTGACAGTGCATCAAGAAAAGGACCAAAAGAAAATATTGTGGCCGGAGTTGGCGTCCTGCTCGTGTCACCTGATCATCTGGTTATTCATCGTGCATATTCTCTCATGGAACCATGCACCAACAACGTGGCCGAATATAATGCCCTATTAATCGGTCTACAACTGGCAAAATAATTGAAAGTTGACTATCTAGAAGCTTACGACGATTCCAAGCTAATAGTTAGTCAGGTCCGAGGGGATTATGAAGTTCGTCACGAAGATCTCATTCTCTATCATAGAGAAACAATCGAGTTGGCGTCTACGTTCGCTGGATTTTTCATCGAGCACGTGCCTCGACTACAGAATATAGAAGCAGATGCTCTAGCCGGTCTCGCTGCTTCCTTGACCGTTCCTACCAATACTCAGCAGTCGATCACAGTGTCTGGTCGAAAACTATTCTGTATGAAAAATGCCTTGCATATTCATCATAGTTATACAACGAAAACAAACGTCGATGTTAAAGACTGGAGATTTCCTTTCATAGACTACGCCGTCTATAGAATCCTCCCCGAGGATTCGAAAGAAGCAGTGTCTATCCAAAGGCGATCCCTCAGATTTTACTACGACACAGCTACCAAGATGTTGTACCGACGCTCTTACGACGGGCTACTGTTACGATGTCTATCAGACACAGAAGCCAAACATGTACTCCGGAAGGCTCACGACAGAGTTTGTGGTACACATCAACCAGGCCCCAGATTACAAGATCGCCCCAAATTAATGGGTTATTACCGGCCCACAATGATAGCAGATGCCGTTGAATATGCAAAAAAGTGTAGAGTCTGTCAGTTCCATGTCGATTTCATTCATCAACCTTTGGAGTTTCTACACCCGACAGCAGCATCTTGACCTTTTGAATCCTGGGGCATGGACGTCATAGGACCAATCAGCCCGCCGTCTTTCAGAGGATATCGGTTCATCCTAGCCATAACCGATTACTTCTCCAAATGGGCAGAAGCTATACCGCTCACAGAAGTGAAGGCGTCAAACGTGATCAGTTTTATCAAACATCACATTATCTACCGCTTCGGCCTACCTCGCAGGATCATCCATGATAATGGTCCACAATTCACAAGACATGCATTCTATCGGTTCTGCGATAGGAATCGAATCCAGAACATAGCCTCTACTGCTTACAATCCAGCGGCTAACGGGCTAGCAGAAGCCTTCAATAAAACCATCATAAAATTTCTCAAAAAGTTCGTGTCTTCAAACAAGCACGATTGGAATGAGAAGCTCGACGAGTGTCTATGGGCCTATCGTACAACGGTCCGGACTCCAGCAGGCAGTATGCTATTCTCTCTGGTTTATGGGAGCGAAGCAGTTCTTTTCCTAAAAATCCAGATTCCTTCTCTTTGGGTAGCCTTAGCCAGCGAGTTGACTACCGAAGAAAGCTACCGTCTACGACTCCAGGAGCTCGAAGCGCTAGATGAAAAATGCTTGTTAGCTCAGCAGCGTATTGAGCTATACCAAGCACGTCTTTCCAGAGCCTTCAATAAAAAGGTGAAGGAAAGAATCTTCCAAGTCGGTGATCTAGTCTTAGCAGTAAGAAGACCAATGGTCATGACGCACAAAACAAAAAGGAAATTTTAGCCTAAATGGGAGGGTCCTTTCATCATAGAATCAATGTATTCTAACGGTGCGTACCGACTAACCAAGCCTGATGTTGACTTGCTCATGATGCCTATCAACGGTAAGTTCCTGAAGAAATACTATGTGTAATCTTTTTGTTTATATATGTTCAGTCATGTAAATGTACAGTGCGATGTTTATGTGATTCAAAAATTATCTAACTATTATCCGTATTTCAAGAGTCCTGAATACGCGTTGGATAATAGGTCCTCTAAAATATTTCCCCAGTGAAATCATTCCTATTTTTTACTCTGTCCGAACTCGGTTTGACAAAAACAAGTCACGTCCCTATTACCTCTGAATTGTTTTCCGATAATTATTTCTCCAGTGGAATCATTCCCGTTTTTGACTCTGTCCGAACTCGGTTGACGAAAACAAGTCATGTCCCTGTTACCTCTGAATTATTTTTCGATAATTATTTCTCCAGTAGAATGATTAAGAAATGTTTCGCCATGTCCATATAACCTCTGAGCAAAGCATTCATCAAGGATAATCACGTCCTTACTACCTCTGAATTATCCACTCCCACCTAACTTATATATCTTTCCACGTCCATACTACCTCTGGTCAGATATAGAACATCCTCTGCTATTACGTCCATATTACCTCTACTAGTAGCTTTGTTCAACTTATTATCTATATTCAAAAAAAATTTGAATATAAAACGGATAATAGGTCAACATCAAAATTTTCTAGCAGGAATACCCACCAAAAATATTCTTGCTACGTCCACATTACCTCTAGTTCTGATATTTCACAAAACCACATTCACTTTGAAAAAGATTCTTTATTCTTTACGTCCATCAAGAGACGGAAAAAAAGGTACAAGAGCCGTGACGGTTGGAAGAAAAAAAAGAGTTACAAAGAATCTAAGGGATACATAGGCGATTGATGATGTCCCTTAGAGCCGCAATTTCGGCTTCAGACTTCGCGGTAGCTCGACGACGCGCCTCTTCTTGGCGAGCAGCTTCATCCTCGAAAAGGATCAGACTCAGTTGCTCTCCCTCCAACTTTGACAGCTGTTCTTCTAAATAGGCAAAAGTGGTGGCAGTCATGGCAGCCTGAGCCAAATAATCCGCATGTTCAGATGTTGTCGTCCTTAAGTCGGTTTCCAGTTGGGCGATCTCGTTCTGGATCTGCACAATGTGATTATACCTCTCGGTGATCTGTGTAGCCAGTTTGTTCTTCGAGGCGGCACGCGCCTCACTTGCAGCGTTGAACTGACCATACTGGTCAGCCAATTCGCCGATCTCTCGAACAAGGGCGTCTTTTCTTTCTTGGAAAGTAGCCTTCTCCTCCGCAAGAGCCGTGATCAAAGCCTCGTCCTCTGCGCGGAACATCGACGTCGGGCTTTGCTGTTTGTGTAATGCCTGTAGTTCGTATTACGTATCTTGGAATACGTGTACGTATTTTATCTTGTATCGCATATCTCATGGCTTGGCTCGGTTTATTTTGGGTTGGTTCGGCTAGGCTTGGGTTGCCTTGGTTCATCATGAACCAAGGGGAGAACCCCCACCTACCTCCCCCATCATCCTTTATTAACCCATTCCTTCATTCTCTCTCTTCATTTACTCTTCTTCTTCTCCATATTTACTTCTACACCTACCAGGAAGGGAGAGAGCTTAGGCAAGTGCAAACTTGCTTCATGATGGATCTCAAAGTTTATTGTTCCATTCTCTTTCTCACTTGATTCTAAGATACTTTAGAACTTGGCATTTTCCATTTTTATGGTTATATTTTTGTAGATCTAAGTTTTAAGTCCCTTCTTGTTTAGTTTTCTTGGTTTTGATCTCTAAAAACTTGGTATTTCCAAAAACTAATGGTTCTATGTTGTAGAGAATTCAATTTCCTTCAGTTTTGGCTTTTATTTCGCTTGATTTCGACTCCGGATGAGAAAGTTATGGCCATGGCAAGTTTTCAGAATTTGCATGGCTGAACTTGCTGTTTGGGGACGACGAACCCCATGCGCCGGGAGGCCATGCGTCGGGAGGCCATGCGCCGATTTGTGCAGAAATCTCATGCGCCGATTTGTGCAGGAATCCCATGCGCCGATTTGTGCAGAAATCTCATGCGCCGATTTGTGCAGAAATCTCATGCGCCGATTTGTGCAGAAATCTCATGCGTCGATTTGTGCAGAATTCTCATGCGCCGATTTGTGCAGGAATCTCATGCGCCGATTTGTGCAGGAATCCCATGCGCCGATTTGTGCAGGAATCTCATGCGCCGATTTGTGCAGAAATCTCATGCGCCGATTTATACAGGAATCCCATGCGCCGATTTGTACAGAAATCTCATGCGCCGATTTGTGCAGAAATCTCATGCGCCGATTTGTGCAGGAATCTCATGCGCCGATTTGTGCAGAAATCTCATGCGCCGATTTGTGCAGAAATCTCATGCACCGGAATTGCCCTATTTCGATGTTTTTGCCTGTTTAAGTTGTTTTGTAGCTAGAATCTCGAAAAAACTCAAAACATAAAAGTTGTAGATCTTTTCATTGCCTTCAAGAATATGTCACTAGTTGTTTTATGCAAGTTTCTCTCATTCATGATAAGGTACGAATAGAACACGATAGTGGCCCGCTGTGGCGCACTCTTGACAAGTAAACTGACATGATATATCTCGGCATACTGTTACGACAGCTAGCCTGACATGACCAGTATGAAAGACTTGGACACCGTGGGCGATTGTGTTTGTACAAATAAACTAGTACTGTGTTGCATCATGTCTAGGATGGGGACCCCTGAGTACCACGGTCAGGGACACCTACTGAAATTGACTAAGGATAATTAACTAGAATGATTCAGTAGTCATGAAGAGATTCCCAGCTACAGGTAATCCCGTTATCTGGGCGCATTCAGTGGACTTGTAGCCTACCGACGAGTAGGGCACATTTCCAGCACACAGTTACGTGTTGCATTCTTCCTAAACGGACATTCGACCTGGATAACCGAATGGTCTGCAGGGCTTGTGGTTGTTGGGATAATTTCATTGCATCTTGCTAGTAACTAGGCATGTGATAACCCTAGTTAGTTAAAGTATCAAGCAGTACTCCTTGCTTGGCCGTGATTGATTGAATGAAGTTTATTCCAGCTTAGTCTTATCCTGATCCTGTACAAGATTGTGACAGGACATGATTATTGATGCTTGCCTTAACAATAACGATCGGGGGTTCAGTTCTGTTCAGGCGAAGGGTTACAACCCCGGTCCTTATTTGGTTTAAGGATTGTAACCTGGCTCCCGGAGCAGTTCTGTGTCCTCTCTTCGTTTATTGTCTTATTGCGACCCCTGTCATGCTCGTCATGTTTTACCTTACTTCAATACCATGATTATTTATACTGGCCTTAACAATAAAGATCAGGAGTCCAGTTTTGTTCAGGCGAAAGGTTACAACCCCGGTCCTTGTTTGGTTTAAGGGTTGTAACCTGGCTCCCGGAGCAGTTCTGTGTCCTCTCTTTGTTTATTGTCTTGTTACCTTATCAATAGTAATTGAGGCGGGTTTCTATTCAGGCGAAGGATTGCAACCCCGGTCCTTGTTTGGTTTAAGGGTTGCAGTCTGGCTACTTGAATTGTTTCTCCGTGCTCAATATATTATTGTTATCTCAGTTATTATCAGTATCTTTTAATTACCTTAACTATTTATTTGTGATATGCTGGCTTTAGTTCCTAAGTGAAGCCTCCTTTGTGGCACTTGCTCTTTCTGGGGTCTGATCCAGCTGGTTTTGTGTGGCCAGATATCGGAGCAGCAACAGAGGATCCACCTGTCTTTCAACCCGATGGTGACCACCAGGCGTAACCAGGACAACAAGTGGGTTTCTTTTGTCCTCCCACTCTATTTGTAAAATTATTCTTTTAAGGCGTTTAGCCGGCGAGCACGTGTTAGCTCGTATTGTACCTTTATTTACTGTCTGTCTACGGGCTGTAACATGATTGACAAATCCTAGGGTTGATCATGTATTGACTAAAAACTCTTGCCAGTCCTGACATTTTGTACGACTAGCTTCATGATCATCCAATATGTAATGTATGGGACGCCTTACTATTGTATATTGATGCTCTAATATCTTGTGACTGTTACTACTTGCTTGTGATTGAGACAATAGGCTTGTTCTTGACCATAGGAGACTGATGGATTGTAGTTAAACCCTCATATATCTAGACAGCCGTGATCGTATAGTGACGTGGATTCCATTTCATTATACGTAGCTGGCTATGTATGTCCCCGCTCTCCAGTATTCTGGTTCTGGGGCGTGACATGGTTTTAGTGGTGGCCCATGCAGGTCTTGTGAATCAAGATATGTGAGGGTTTACCAAATAGATGTCTCAATCAGTATTCGCCCTTGAATCTCTGCTCGTGTCTTCTAAATCCCTGTAATCTTGACCTGATCACATGCTTGTATCGTTGATCTGTCATGGTCCTTCCTTATTGTTCCCTATGTCGTCTTCTTCAGCGGCATTGTTCCTGGACCTGCCGATCAGCAAGGCGGTGCACCTCCAGCGGACCAGCAGCAACTTGGAGATCAAGTCCAACATTCAGGAGTAGCCTCCAGAGTTATGCCTACCGAAGGAGAACCACCAGTTCAGCCCGTCCAGCCTGCAGAGCCTAATGATGGAACTTTGGCGGGTCTCATCAGGTCATTATTAGCTTCCCAAGATCGTCGAGGAGATGCTTTACACCAGGCGGTGGCAGACGCTTTGACCAGAGGAGGTCATCAGGGTAATAGCGCGGCCAACAGCTTCAAGCGCTTGAACCCTCCCTTCTTCGACGGTAGTGAAGATGCGATCGCTGTAGATGCTTGGCTTCAGGACACAGAGGTGATTCTAGAAGCAGTCAGGACTCCAGAGAACGAGAAGGTAGTCGTAGTGCGCCTGCAGTTACTAGATCTTGCCCGCAGCTTGTGGGCAGCGCAGGCCGACGGATTAGTGGCCCCTATTTTATGGACAGTATTCAGGGAGAGATTCCAGACCAAGTATTTTGATGCTGTAGCTCGGTATGATCTACAGACGAGGTTCACCAATCTGAAGCAGATGGGCAGGACGGTCGATGGATATGCGGCCGAGTTCTCCAGGCTTAGTCGGTTTGCTCCCACCTTGGTGGCGACCGAGTTCGATAGAGCCCAGCGGTTCCAGCAAGGGCTCCACCTAGAGATTTTATTGGCGGTGGAGCAGTTTGAGCATCAGACTTTTGATGCAGTGTTAAGAGCATCCCGGAGGCATGAATACACCTCCCAGAGGATCGTGGATAGGACCGGAGGTCGGAAGCGATCTCACGGCCAGATGAATCAGTCTTCAGCACCAGCCCCGGCAGCCAGGGCTTTGACCATTGGAGCTCCGAGGAGGGCGGCCTCAGTGACGTTGGTTCAGCATTCCACCCCGACGTACCCTCAGCAGCAGAAGCAGAAGCAGTCTTCCGCAGTGGGATATTCACACTGCGGGAAGCCAGGGCATGTGGTATCGGAGTGTCGCAGAGCATAGGGTTTGTGCTTGGTTTGTGGTGCCCCGGACCACAGGGTTGGGAATTGTCCGAGCAGGGGGAGTTCATCCGCTTTCTCTAGTCCTTCAGTTAGAGGACCAGCACCAGTCCAGCAGCAGCAGCAGCTGCAGTACCCGTTCCCGAGGCCATTACCGACGCAGGCCCAGGCATTCCAGCAGCAGAGACCGCAGCAGTATGTCCAAGCCCAAGCCCTGATCCAGAGCAGGCAGAGGAATTTTTAGCAGAGGGGACCCGCACCCAGAGGACATGGTCAAGTGCTGACTTTGACCATGGGAGAAGAAGGAATAGCACCAGGTGAGGTGGTGGCAGGTACTATTCTCGTCAACACCTTTCCAGCTTCAGTATTATTTGATTCTGGTGCCTCGCATTCATTTATGTCTGCAAGATTTGTGACACGGGTAGGACTGGAGCCCGAGTCATTATCAGTAAGGCTCAATATACTTACTGGTAATGGACTTATGGGAGTAGATAGAGTATTTTCCTCGTGTCGGATCGTAGTTAGCGGTAGAGAATTCCCCGCTAGATTGATAGAGTTCCCGATGGCCGATTATGATGTGGTCTTAGGGATGGATTGGTTGAGGGACCCGTATGCTAGGATAGACTGCCACATTGGCAGGGTTATTTTTAGCATTCCAGGCGAGCCGGAGTTTTCTTTCTCCCGAGGCGAAGTTGAACCTTCTCCTTCAGTGTTGCGGATGGCAGTGGCAGTGGTACAGTTACCTCAGATAGTCGAAGAGTTTCCAGATGTTTTCCCCGAAGAGCTTCCAGGGATGCCGCCAGAGCGGGAGATCGAGTTCACCATCGACTTGATTCCCGGAACAGCTCCAGTGTCAGAGAGAGTCTACAGGATGGCGCCGTCAGAGTTAGAGATATTATACAAGATGATTGAAGAACTCAGAACCAAGGGATTCATTCGTGCTAGTGGATCGCCTTGGGGAGCCCCGATGCTTCTTGTGAAAAAGAAGGATGGTACGTCCAGATTGTGTGTTGACTATCGTACCTTGAACTCGGTGACAATCAAGAACAGATACCCTCTCCCGAGGATAGATGACTTGTTTGATCAACTCAGAGGGGCGTCAGTATTTTTGAAGATCAACTTACGGTCAGGATACCACCAGATCAGAGTCAGAGAGCAGGACATCCCGAAGACAGCTTTCAGATCTAGGTATAGGCATTGGGAGTTCCTTGTGATGCCATTTGGAGCAACCAATGCGCCGGCCGTATTCATGGACCTCATGAATCGCATCTTTATGCCCTATTTGGATCAGTTCGTGATTGTGTTCCTAGATGACATCCTGGTCTATAGCAAGAGTGAAGAGGAGCATGAACAGCATCTCCGAGTTGTCCTCCAGATTCTCAGAGAGCACCAGTTATATGCCAAGTTTAGTAAATGCGAGTTCTGGCTCGATCGCATTTCGTACTTGGGTCATATCATCACCCGAGGAGGAGTTGAAGTGGATTCCCAGAAGATCATGGCCATTAAAACATGGCCAGTACCTAGCACGGTTGCAGAAGTTCACAGTTTTCTTGGGTTGGCCGGCTACTACCGTCGATTTGTTTCGAATTTTGCTCAAATTTCAGCGCCATTGACTCGGGTGACCCGCAAGGATGTGCAATTTGCTTGGACAACAGAGTGCCAGGATTCTTTTGAGAAGTTGAAGCGAGGCTTGATGACGGCTCCTATTCTTACGCTTCCAGATGGAACTGGAGGATTCTCAGTGTATTGTGATACTTCGGGCAGGGGTTTAGGATGTGTTCTGATGCAGCATGGGAAGGTAATAGCTTATGCGTCATGGCAACTTCGTGATCATGAGAGGAATTACCCAACCCATGACTTGGAGCTGGCAGCAGTAGTGTTTGTACTTAAGTTGTGGAGGCACTACCTATACGGAGATAGGGTGGAGATCTTCACCGACCACAAGAGCCTGAAGTATGTTTTCACCCAGAAGGATCTCAATATGCGTCAGAGGAGATGGCTAGAGCTGCTTGTGGATTATGATGTCAACCTGCAGTATCACCCAGGGAAGGCCAACGTTGTTGTAGATGCATTGAGCAGGAGGGCAGGAGTTTATTTCCTGACAGCGCAACCAGAACTGTTAGCCGATCTTCAGAAGATGGGTATAGAAGTTGTCCTCCCTTCCAGTGTGGCATTGATGGCCAGCATGCAAGTTCAGTCCACTATAGTCGAGAGGATCCGGATGGCGCAGTCAGTAGATTCCAAGCTTCAGCGACTCAGAGCAGAGTGTGTTGAAGGACGAAGACCAGAGTTATGCATTCATGAAGATGGTACACTTCGACATGGTAAGCGTCTTTGTGTACCCAGTAGAGATATTAGACAGGAGATCATGACGGAGGCTCACAGTTCGCAGTATTCCATTCATCCCGGCGGTACGAAGATGTATCGTGATATTCGTCAGCACTTTTGGTGGAATGGCATGAAGAGGAAGATAGCCCGGTTTGTCTCTCGTTGTTTAGTATGCCAACAAGTTAAGGCTAAACATCAGAGACCAGCTGGACTACTTCAACCATTGTCGATTCCCGAGTGGAAATGGGAGCATATAACCATGGATTTTGTGACTGGATTGCCTAGATCACCGGCGGGCAGAGACGCTATTTGGGTTGTCATAGACAGGCTCACGAAGGTGGCTCACTTTCTTCCGTTCAGAGTTGGTCAGTTGACGGCTCAGCTAGCAGAGATGTATCTCCGGCAGATTGTCAGGTTGCACGGTGTACCAGTCAGTATCACTTCAGACAGAGATTCAAGGTTTACGTCGCACTTTTGGCGTAGCTTGCAAGAAAGTTTGGAAACTCACCTCCAGTTCAGTTCAGCTTATCACCCGCAGACAGATGGCCAGTCAGAACGTACGATCCAGACTCTTGAAGATATGTTGCGGTCATGTACGCTCGACTTCGGTGGTTCGTGGGAAGATCACGTGCACCTGGTGGAGTTCTCGTACAACAACAGTTTCCAGGCCAGTATCCAGATGGCACCGTTCGAGGCACTGTATGGTAGAAAATGTCGATCCCCTCTACCTGGGATGATGTTGGAGAGAGGCAGATGCTTGGTCCGGAAATGATTGCTCAGACTGTTGAAGTGGTCAGGAGAGTCAGAGATCATCTTCGAGTTGCCCAAGATCGCCAGCGTCATTGGGCCGATTCTTATCGACGACCCCTTGAATTCTCGGTCGGCGACCATGTATTTCTGAGGATTTCGCCTAACCGCGGCGTCATTCGTTTCGGCGTACGAGGAAAGCTTAGTCCTAGGTATATAGGGCCATTCGATATTCTGGAGCGAGTAGGTGATGTGTCATATCGTCTCGCTCTTCCGCCGTCGCTACGTGAGGTGCATGACGTATTCCATGTATCTCAACTACGACGGTATATTCCGGACCCGAGCCATATCCTAGATCATTCGGAATTGGTTGTTGGTACCAACCTTTCGTATAAGGAGAGGCCCGTGTCTATATTGGACCGAAGAGAGAAGACACTCAAGAACAAGACTATCAAGTTAGTCCGAGTTGCTTGGGGTTATCACTCTTTGGGTGAGTCAACGTGGGAGCGTGAGGATGATATCCGATCGCGATATCCCGACCTGTTTGACTCGTAAGGTATAATGTCTTCCTTATGCCTTATGCTTTCAATTCCTTGCTTGAATAAATGACTGCATGATAGACTGCTTGTTATAGCTTACGATTAGTATAGCTTGTCCTTGCAATTCTAGCCTCTTGATTAAATTTCGAGGACGGAATTCTTTTAAGGTGGGTAGAGTTGTAATGCCTGTAGTTCGTATTACGTATCTTGGAATACGTGTACGTATTTTATCTTGTATCGTATATCTCATGGCTTGGCTCGGTTTATTTTGGGTTGGTTCGGCTAGGCTTGGGTTGCCTTGGTTCATCATGAACCAAGGGGAGAACCCCCACCTACCTCCCCCATCATCCTTTATTAACCCATTCCTTCATTCTCTCTCTTCATTTACTCTTCTTCTTCTCCACATTTACTTCTACACCTACCAGGAAGGGAGAGAGCTTAGGCAAGTGCAAACTTGCTTCATGATGGATCTCAAAGTTTTATTGTTCCATTCTCTTCCTCACTTGATTCTAAGATACTTTAGAACTTGGCATTTTCCATTTTTATGGTTATATGTTTGTAGATCTAAGTTTTAAGTTCCTTCTTGTTTAGTTTTCTTGGTTTTGATCTCTAAAAACTTGGTATTTCCAAAAACTAATGGTTCTATGTTGTAGAGAATTCAATTTCCTTCAGGTTTGGCTTTTGTTTCGCTTGATTTCGACTCCGGATGAGAAAGTTATGGCCATGGCAAGTTTTCGGAATTTGCATGGCTGAACTTGCTGTTTGGGGACGACGAACCCCATGCACCGGGAGGCCATGCGCCGATTTGTGCAGAAATCTCATGCGCCGATTTGTGCAGGAATCCCATGCGTCGATTTGTGCAAAAATCTCATGTGCCGATTTGTGCAGAAATCTCATGCGCCGATTTGTGCAGAATTCTCATGTACCGATTTGTGCAGGAATCTCATGCGCCGATTTGTGCAGGAATCCCATGCGCCAATTTGTGCAGGAATCCCATGCGCCGATTTATGCAGGAATCTCATGCCCCGATTTGTACAGAAATCTCATGCGCCGATTTGTGCAGGAATCCCATGCGCCGATTTGTGCAAAAATCTCATGCGCCAATTTGTGCAGAAATCTCATGCGCCAATTTGTACAGGAATCTCATGCGCCGATTTGTGCAGAAATCTCATGCGCCGGAATTGCCCTATTTCGCTGTTTTTGCCTGTTTAAGTTGTTTTGTAGCTAGAATCTCGAAAAAACTTAAAACATAAAAGTTGTAGATCTTTTCATTGCCTTCAAGAATATGTCACTAGTTGTTTTATGCAAGTTTCTCTCATTCATGATAAGGTACGAATAGAACACGATAGTGGCCCGCTGTGGTACACTCTTGACAAGTAAACTGACATGATATATCTCGGCATGCTGTTACGACAGCTAGCCTGACATGACCAGTATGAAAGACTTGGACACCGTGGGCGATTGTGTTTGTACAAATAAACTAGTACTGTGTTGCATCATGTCTAGGATGGGGACCCCTGAGTACCACGGTCAGGGACACCTACTGAAATTGACTAAGGATAATTAACTAGAATGATTCAGTAGTCATGAAGAGATTCCCAGCTACAGGTAATCCCGTTATCTGGGCGCATTCAGTGGACTTGTAGCCTACCGACGAGTAGGGCATATTTCCAGCACACAGTTACGTGTTGCATTCTTCCTAAACGGACATTCGACCTGGATAACCGAATGGTCTGCAGGGCTTGTGGTTGTTGGGATAGTTTCATTGCATCTTGCTAGTAACTAGGCATGTGATAACCCTAGTTAGTTAAAGTATCAAGCAGTACTCCTTGCTTGGCCGTGATTGATTGAATGAAGTTTATTCCAGCTTAGTCTTATCCTGATCCTGTACAAGATTGTGACAGGACATGATTATTGATGCTTGCCTTAACAATAACGATCGGGGGTTCAGTTCTGTTCAGGCGAAGGGTTACAATCCCGGTCCTTGTTTGGTTTAAGGGTTGTAACCTGGCTCCCGGAGCAGTTCTGTGTCCTCTCTTCGTTTATTGTCTTATTGCAACCCCTGTCATGCTCGTCATGTTTTACCTTACTTCAATACCATGATTATTTATACTGGCCTTAACAATAAAGATCAGGGGTCCAGTTCTGTTCAGGCGAAGGGTTACAACCCCGGTCCTTGTTTGGTTTAAGGGTTGTAACCTGGCTCCCGGAGCAGTTCTATGTCCTCTCTTTGTTTATTGTCTTGTTACCTTATCAATAGTAATTGAGGCGGGTTTCTATTCAGGCGAAGGATTGCAACCCCGGTCCTTGTTTGGTTTAAGGGTTGCAGTCTGGCTACTTGAATGGTTTCTCCGTGCTCAATATATTATTGTTATCTCAGTTATTATCAGTATCTTTTAATTACCTTAACTATTTATTTGTGATATGCTGGCTTTAGTTCCTAAGTGAAGCCTCCTTTGTGGCACTTGCTCTTTCTGGGGTCTGACCCAGCTGGTTTTGTGTGGCCAGATATCGGAGCAACAACAGAGGATCCACCTGTCTTCCAGCCCGATGGTGACCACCAGGCGTAACCAGGGCAACGAGTGGGTTTCTTTTGTCCTCCCACTCTATTTGTAAAATTATTCTTTTGAGGCGTTTAGCCGGCGAGCACGTGTTAGCTCGTATTGTACCTTTATTTACTGTCTGCCTACGGGCTGTAACATGATTGACAAATCCTAGGATTGATCATGTATTGACTAAAAACTCTTGCTAGTCCTGATATTTTGTACGACTAGCTTCATGATCATCCAATATGTAATGTATGGGACGCCTTACTATTGTATATTGATGCTCTAATATCTTATGACTGTTACTACTTGCTTGTGATTGAGACAATAGGCTTGTTCTTGACCATAGGAGACTGATGGATTGTAGTTAAACCCTCATATATCTAGACAGCCGTGACCGTATAGTGACGTGGATTCCATTTTATTATACGTAGCTGGCTATGTCTGCCCCCGCTCTCCAGTATTCTGGTTCTGGGGCGTGAGAGTTTGGCATCCCGGAACCTAGCCACCCGATCTTCCAGGTCATTCAGAACTTTTCTCAGAGTATTGGCCTGCTCTTCATAACCGACAATTCTCTCGAAGGCCGCCACTTGGCATTCGGCAACAGCCTTTACAGGGCCAAAGGCAGCATTCCGATTCAGGACTCCAGGAAGCTTCACTTTCAGCACAGAGTAGAAAGCTTTGACGACTTCCTGGGCCATCTCGTCATCTTCAGTGGAGGTCGCCGGAGAGGTGGCTTGTAGAGTTTCTTCTGCTCCAGGAAGGGGTACCTGACAAGAAGTCGAACCTGACAAGAAAATCCATTCCACCAAAAACTACTCTTGATTATCATTTGTCACGTCCATATTACCTCTGATACCGATAGTTTTTCGACTTGACACCTATACCCAATCCGGAATAAAAGACACGGTGTCAAGACCACAAAACCTATCACGTCCATATTACCACTGTTGGGTTTTGTTTCAAATCTATTTGCTTGTATTCCCAGATGCACAAAGGGACAATAGGTCCAAGAAAAAAAAAAGAGGGGCCCCCCAGCGGGATACCCTTTACACAAATGCTGTATTAGGCCCTCTAATACAAGCACTACAAATACCACAAGCAAAGAATGGAGTGAATGTATTCTATTTATTCAATATCAGTTACATTCATAGGACTACATCAGTAGCAAAAAGAAAGGAAGGAAAAATCCACTACTCATCAGCAACACATAGTTTGGTCAGTTTGGAAGCACTACGCCTTCGTCAAAAAGCTATTTTGTGGCCCTCGAAAGAAGTCATATTTTACTGCTGAGAAGCAAACAAGTCTGTTGAACCTTCGAGAAGCTACACGGAGGAGGGAAAATATATCATGCTAAAAACATCTACAAATGGTGATCTTCTCTCCTCCGTATTGCAGACGTCCTAGGCCCGTTCCTCCAAAAGGTCATACCTTCAAAAAAAACATCTCTAGTGTTGCTTTTGCCTACTTGAAGAACCGTAAAAATAGAAATTTTACGATGACGCCCAACCACCGTCCGACTCTCCGATGTATAAAGGTTATTCCTACCATCTGAGGAAAACCCTTCCAAAGCACAAAGATTTATGAGCTCTATGATGTGTGTGTGTCAAGTATTGTATCTTCACCATGCCCAAAATAGTCGATACCGGTCCTGGAGAAATTTGCTAGCCGAATCCCAACAAAATATGAAAAGGACAGAAGAGAAAGTCAGACTCAGAAATCCTCAGGAAAAACTAAGTTCTGAAGGGCTCTTATGCGTCCAAGACAAATATGTGGGCACATAACATACAACAGTACGTGGGCGCATAACATGGCAAAACGTGGGCACATAACACACCACAGTGTTGGCGCATGACTTCTGTAGGCGCATAAGAATACCCACAGAAGCATGTTGCCTTAGGCGCATGCGTCCAGGCCGAAGAAAAGTCTGAGGGTCGTAAATTAACGTTCGAGACTTTGTTTTTTGAGGCATGGCCTCACCCAGAATTGGGTCCTGGACTGGTGAAGACGCTTCCGCATGAGGAGAGTCACTCGGTGCAGCCCCTTGCCCTTTGCAAATCTCTTGGCGACATTGGGAGACATGATTCGTTAAAGAAATGAGAAGAAGAGTCTTTTGAAAGTTCTAAGAGAGAAGAATAATGAACTTTCTCTCTCCTTTAGAGCCTATTTATAGACATGGGTCACTTCCTATGCGCCCACTATTTTCTATGCGCCTATGCGACCGTTGCGCAGTATGCGCCCACAATAGCCTATGCACCCACGTGAAGATCCAGCCTCTTGCGCACTATGCGACTGCCACTTGCTGACGTGGACGACGTATGAAGGATAGACCTCTTCAAATTCTACTCCGATGAATCTGTCAGTTCAGATTTTTGAGGAAGATCTCAACAGTCGTCTCTCTGACAAGCTGGCCAAACATTATGTGCCCAAAGAGAGAGCCGTACTATGCGCCCACTGCCTCACAAGAAGAAGGTCCATGCTTCTTTCAAAGTATTTCGAACTCGTTCAAGTATCGAAAACTTTGAAGGGGCTTGTAGAAGCATAAAAATTTTAGCAAATGAAGCCTTATGCGCCCAAGCCGATGAGGACATTTGTGCCCAGGTCATCCTATGAAGCTCTATGCGCCCAAGTCATCCTATGAAGCTCTATGCGCCCAAGTCGTCATGTGAAGCTCTATGCGCCCAAGCCACCCTGTGAAGGAGGGCACATAGCCTGAAACAGGGCTATGCGCCCAAGCCTGATTCGGTCAAAGTCATGATCAAAACGTGCACCGAAGCGCACGGCCACGTCAGTCTCCACGAGCAGTCGTGCACAGAAGCATGCGGCCATGTCAACACCACGACCAACCTACGATCTCACAGCCTGCATGCGCCTATACCCTATGCGCCCAAGGTAGGACTCTGCGCCCACATGAAAACCAGTGTATTTTCCTCACGTGGGCGCATAACATCATTCCGGCTCAGAAACTACTATAAAAAGGGGGTCTCATCCCTCTTCAAAGCACAGAACGGAGAGCATTTTAAAGAGCCAAATTGCTGCACTTCTTGCCAGTGAGCCGAGAGTTAGCAATTTTCTTAGGTTTTCTCCCACTTTTGTAATCGGAGTGTCAACGAAGTAAAGGAGCAACTGCCGTTCGATCTCCATCTTTCCATTCTCCAGAATTCTTTTTTGTATTCGGGGATCCTCAGCGCAGGATCTCTCAAGCGTACTGATTTGTGGTGCCTTACGCCAATAAAGAAAAGACAATATTTCTTCTTCTTTTTGTGTATGTCCCACAATGTCGACCACGATATTTTAAAACACATTATTAGTGTCATGTTTAGGACTCATCTGGATATTGTCTGGACTCACACATGACTCATACTGTCTGGACTCACATGTGATTACACTTGGTTTATTTCATACAGTCTGGACTAATATTACTCTAGTTTAGCTAGTTTACATTACAGTCTTTATTGCCATGATTCTTTGATTCTTCGCTTTACTTTCATTGTGCTAACTGTCATTCCATTTACATTAACTGTTTAAACTGCAAGTTCATCAATATAACTATCTATAACTGTTTTAGAGTCTTTGTCATTTATTTAAGTTTTCTAGATAATTTTGTGCTTATTCCTGTCCTGACTGGACCTGTTGAAAATATTACAGATGCTTGTCCTGAGGTCACTTGCCCTACTTACTATGGACCATGAGATATTTTAGCTACTTTTAGCCCCGACACTCAGGAGTGATCAGGAGACTAGCTAGTAGACTTGCTTTAGATTCATGTTTAGAACTTGAATTGTAATAACTTGAGATATTGATTTTGTATTTGAGTTTGTTTGAGATATTATTATTAAGTAGTTTATATTTGTTGTTGTTGTTGTTGTTTAGTCTTTAGTTATAAACTTTTGTGTTATCTTATCGTGCTTAGACTGTGATTGAGATTTCATTATATCTATACGTGTCCTCCGTTCGGAGTTGAGATTTGACAAGTATACTATATAATTGTGTGAGTTATTGATTAGATAGTAACCTAGAACAGCGTTCTACTGCCGACACTGCGGCATAAGCTGGACGTACCCACTTCTCGTGCCCCTACACTGGGTGCGGATCGTGACACATTTTTAGTGGTGGCCCATACAGGTCAAGTTTATATAGTGGTATTCGAACTAGAGTATCACCACAGCCTGCGATAGGATTGAGACATAGGCTTTAACGGAGAGGTACTCAATCACAGTTAGAAAAACTTTGCTTCAATTCATGCCATCTACACATTGTACTGATTTGCCTTCTTTGAAATAAATTGTCCTCCTTTGATTATATCGCTTCCTGCTCAGTATTGACTTCCTTATTGATCTGTCTTCTGGATGGTGGAGACACGATCACGTTGTTCCGACACAGGAGGTACCGCAGAGGGGTCTGCCACCTCTCGTCCGGTTCAGCCTATAGCTGGAACAACACCACTCCCTATGACTGCTCACGTAGGAGTATCTGCTGCTTTTGGGGGTCCTCCTCCACCCGTTCTGAGGTTTTCTCCAGTTGTTTCTGATGTTTTTCAGCAGCAGCCGCCGCCTACTGGGTATGTGGATGTAGCACAGATGTTTGCTTATTCCAGAGGATGATTGAGGTGCAGCAGCGTCAGACTGCAAACATGCGTCAGGGTATTGACGATGCACATAAGCTGGCATTGGCAGTGGTTAAGAGAGGAGGGCAGCAGCAGCAGCAATAACAGCCTAAGGTACCGGGCATCCAGGAGTTCCAAAAGATGCGGCCGAGGGACTTCAAGGGTACTAAGGGCATCTTGTATGCTAATGATTGGATAAAGAACATCGAGGAGATCTTTCGCCTTTTTTTTATACCAGCAGGTCTTCAGATCAAGGCAACCGGCAGTCAGATGCAGGATTTGGCTCATACTTGGTTCCACACAGACCCCATGGTTGGTACGGAGGGCCAGACTTAGGAGGCATTCAAGAAGCTCTTCAAGGGGAAGTTTTTTTCCGGATACAGCACTTGGAGCATTGGAGACACAGTTTGAGAATCTGGCCAAGGGGAGCCAGACAATAGAGGAGTAAGTCGGAGAGTTCTGCCATCTGGGTAGATCCGTCAAGGGGCTTAGCGAGGTGGCGAAGGCCAGACGGTTCAGGAAGGGTTTGGTCATGGAGGTCAAGTCCTTGACCAAGAGCGACAGAGTCGCCACCTTTGAGCAGATTCTGGTAGGGGCCATGGTGGCAGAGGATGACTTAGAGCTGAAGACCAAGAAGGGCCGAGATGTTTCAGGAGAGACCAGTGGGAGCACGAAGAATCCCTGTGTGCAGAGGGCAGCACAGCAGCCACAACAGATGCAGGCACCAGTCAGAGTTCAGCAGGCTCAGCATCAGCCTAGGGGACAGGACCGCAGGGTGCCGACTTGTGCCTACTGCAGGAAGGCATGGAACAATTAGGATTCTTGTAGGAGGAGGCTGAAAGTTTGTCTATTCTGTGGGTCTGATGCTCACCGGATGATAGATTGTCCCGTTGCACCTCCTTATGAGGGATCTAGGCCACCTGTAGCACAGCACCCTGCCCAGCACCAGAGGGGTGGAGCTTTTGCGTTGGAGGTCGAGGAGACCGATGCTGCAGGTGATGGGTTAGCATGTTTAACTTCCTGTTCTTCTTTCCCATCTTGTCATGTTATTTCGTTAGTAACTGTCAAGATGTATGATTGTGCTGTGCTAGATAGTATAGTTACCATGTTCGAGACTATGGTATCACGACCACTAGGACCATAATTGCATGTTATTATATATAGATATTTGGACCTTGATTGTTGGGGGTTTGACCTGTAGGAGTATGACCATCTTAATTTCGAGGACGAAATTTTTCTAAGGAGGGCAGACTTGTAACACCCACTTTTCTGGAATGAGGGTAATTTTGAACTTTTGTATATATTTTTTTAATGTGATTCATGATTTATGGTGATTTTTAAATATTTTAAAACTATTTATTATATGGTATAGTGATTTGGCCTCTAGCTAGTTTAGCCTTAGTAAAACCTAGCCTAGTATCTCACCATAACTTAGAGACCTTGTTATCATGGTTAGTTAGTGTTAGTAATTCCATGAGAGTTAGTTTCAATTTAGAAGCTAATTTGCAAGTTTAGTTAAGGAGCTAGTTGGGCCCTTTGTTAGATGTTAGATTTTGACTTGTAGAGAGGCACATTGATTGTGAAACCCTAATCCAACCTATTGTAACCAGCCATAGGGGTTCCCAAGCCTCTATTTAATCCCTTTTCAAGAACACTTGCCTCTTTTTACACCTTTTTCTTCATTTGGCAAAACCAAGGTTTGTTCCTCCTTCAAAATTCCTATTTTATTCATTTTTCCTCCTTTTTAATCCTAGTCTTTTGCATTGGGTTCTAATTTGTGTTTGTGGATTGATGGTGGAGAGCAATCTCAATTTTGGGGAGCTTTGGAGCTTGGGAGTTGCAAGGGGGATTTATTCTTTTGGGGCTTTTTTATTGAGTGTTCACTCAATAGGTAAAACCCTTCAAATTGTTTCCAAATTCTGATTTCTTTCCATAGTTGCATTCATTTAGGGTTTAATTAGGTGTCCCTCAAGTTTGGTTCGATTTGGAATAGGATAGGTATGCGTATCGATTGCGTATCAATATGTATGTTTACGTGTTCGACGAAATATCGTAATGGAGCTTTTATTCGTATTTTTGAAAACTAATTTCACATAATTATAGCCCTATATGTGGGGAATGGATTTTGAATTTACTGGGTCAATTTCTGTACTGTTTCGTGTTAATTTGTGGACACACACGCGTACACGAGGCACTACATTGTGCCCGTACTGTCCCCTGCTACTCGGGTGTCCTAGCGGACACAACACGGCACCCCGATACCTGAAATTTGGTGTGTGGATGTGGGCAAACACTGATAGCATGCACACAAAATTTGAGGAGATTTCATCAAGTGGATTGTGAGAAATTCCACTTGTACTGAATTTACACACATGCACACACGCGCACAGATACATTCTGATACACTTTCCTATCTTGGACACGACATAGTTTGATGGCAATGCAGACACATAGACACACACCCCTATACTTGACCTAACCTTAGACATGAGCACGAGGCTCGAGGGTGGACACACGAGTCCCTATACCCCTCGACACGTCAGCACAACACTTAGTTCACTGTTTTGTGCACTGTCGACTGATACATTTTGTTTTGCACATTTCGACACTTTGTATCCTTCGATTTGGATACGTATGGACACGAGGGGTTAGTCCCCATCGATGTACACGTGTCTCACTATTTTATTTCATATTTTATTGTTTTATTTTGTTTTCAAGTTGATATTTTATATGTGAGCATGATGTTCCAGGTTTTGGGTTGTTGGACACATTTGACTTGATGATTTTCGTGTCCAGCACTTGGACACGGCCACTATGACACCTTGGACATTTGATACAGTTATCTGTACACTATCCTCCATATATAATTTGAGTTTTGTTTTGATTTATATATATATATATATATATATATATATATGTATGTATGTATGAAAAAAAAAAAAAAAATATATATATATATATATATATATATATATATATATGTATGTATGTATGAATGTTGGGATTCCTGAGATTTGATGAGGGTTGAACTGAGATTTGAGTTATGTAATGTATTGGTGTTCGAAAGTTGGAAATTGGTTTGAGTCAACATTTTCTAGTACTTTGAATAAGTTAACTATATGTGGATACATTATATAGATAGGTGTTAGATAGAGAGAGGGGAGAGGGCATCTGATGTTGATAGCAGCAGGAGTCAGGGGAGGTAAACCCTTCCCCTTTATGCAGGTAATTTGTGTAGAAGTGTAGGTGTGTTAGCGATGGCTTGGCCACTATTCATTGCCACTCCAACTTGAATGTTCAGTCCTTGGAGACATATTTCAGTCCCATTAGTATTCAACCCTTTCTCCCTCTTAGTATCAGTAAGTTAACTTAGAGTATCCTATAAGCAGGTCCTATTGTTCAGTTAGGCAGGGGTTTTGATATGTTGTGGTGAGCAGCAGTTTATTGGCAAGTGGTGAGTGGTGAAGAAGTGACAGGTGAAGAGGGTGAGTGAAAAAGAAGTAGGCCAATGGGCCACCTGCTGTGGGCATTGGGGCATGGGTCTTGACCAAGGGCCAGTGCACACCCTTGGCAGTAGTAGGAGATTGGCTTCCTATGTGAATAGGTTAGCAAGGAATGAAGGAGGAATGATTAGGAAGGTAAGTAGCAGTCCAATTAGAATAAAAAGGAGCTTAGATGTTTAGGTTGGGGATTTGGGAAGTACCTTAACATGTAGTTCTGTCCAGTTCTTAGAATATCCTATAAGTTGTCCTACTGTTCATATTGAGAGGGGACTTGAGAGCAGTTAGCTCTGTTAAAGGTTAAAAATAGGGAGGAGTTAATGTATCTATGTGTGCCTATACGTTGATAACCTTGTGAATTAGTTAAATATTAAGTAGTATACTAGTTAACATGGTGTTAGAGAGGGGCCATCTTGGCCTACAAGTATCTATATATAGGTATTTGCATATAGGTGGAAAAGGGTATAGAAATAGTTAGGGTGAGGGTACCATGTTGGCCAAGCCAAGGTATCCACTTGGTATTGTTTAGCTACCATACCATATATATATATATATATTATATTAGAATATCCTAAATGATACCTTCATATATAGTATCTTAGGATATAGTATAGTATTATTGCTCTAGTATCCTGTTAGGGCGAGTATGGCCTAGGTACATAGCATATGGACTCATACAACCTAGAAACCCTAAGTTTGAACAAGTTTGACTAATATAACCTAGACTAATTGACCTAGTTTGACTAGAGTTGACCCAAAACCCTAAAAGTTTAACCTAGTTTGACTTGAGGGTTGACCAAGAGTTGACTTTGACCTAGATTGACCTAGAATCATATAGTTCGTATTGTAAACTTCATTTACCTTATTTTAAACACATTATAACCCATATTGCTCTATTTAGGACATTGTGACTCCGATACAGACATTTGATAGTACACTACTCTCTTCAGAGTGTCAGGCGAGTACATTATCTGATAGTTCCCTCATTTATTTGTCGATTACTGTACTTCAGTTGTAGTTAGTTCTGTAACACCCAATTTTCCAGATGAGGATAATTTTGAAATTTTGTAATTATAATTATTATTTATTGATATTTATTTTACATTATAATTTTTGGTAATTTTTAATCATTTTAAAACTATTTTAAGTCATGACATATGATTTTGGTGTTGCTAGTGTGACCTTACAGACTGTTTGACTAGAGCCTAACCATGTGGGTATAGGTTCAATTTAGTACATTTAGCCTAGAGAGTATTTTGGTCATTTTTGAATTTATTTCAGCTTATTGTGATTTATTATAATTATTTGGCATTTAATATATATTATTTTGAATGGTGTGATTTTAATATTATTTAATTGATTGCCATGTGATTGTGATTAGCCCTAGCCTAGATTGGACCTAACCTAGATTAGTCATAGCTAGTCTTAGTTAGTCATGGTTAGTATTAGTTAGTTATGATTAGCTTTGGTATAGCCATGATTAGTTAGAACTAATAGATTGCAACTTGATTAAAGGGGAAACCTAGATTTTTGACCATTGAATAAACTAGATGGAATGAGAGCCTTAGATCTAAGTCCCAAAACCCTAACCCTAGCTTTATGGCCAGCCTAGGGACCCCCCCCCCCCCCCATCACTATAAAATCCCTCTCAAACCACTTGCCTCTTTTTGTTCATCACTTTATTTTGCAAGAACAAGGTTAGCCTCCATTGAAACTCCTTCCTATTTTAATCAATATTAATCCTTTTTTATTCAAACTTCTTCCATGGTGACCTAATTTGTGTTTTTCTACTGTTCAAGGAGGCTAACTACAGATTTGGGATAATTTGGAGCTTGGGGCTAGCTAAGAGAAACCCTATTTTTGAAGTTTTTCCTTGAGAAGAACACCTATAGGTAACTTCCGATTCCCTCTATAGATTTTTGACTTCTTGGCATGTATGCATAGCCCTAGGTGTCCTCTCACTGTAGAAATAGGATTTGTAAAGTTTTGTGTCCTTAACGTGTCCGTATCGGACACGTATCAGTGTGGTTTTCTTAGTTTTCGACGAAATACCACAGTGGGCATTTCGATCGAGTTTTCAGAAAATATTTGAATAGAAAATTAGTTTTTCATGTTGCTTATGGGATTCTATACGACTAAGGTGATTTTATATCGTGTCTGAGTCACACTGGACTCGAGGACACAGCCCCGTGCGCAGCTAGGGCTTCCCCTGCTGCTCGAGGTCTCGTGCTCAGTGCACAGGCCACGTGGCAGGCTGTGGTTGGACTCAGAGGAGGGGGCAGTATCTGCGAACCTGTCCCCCAAGTCTCGTGTCCAAATGAGTCATGTCGGACACACGAGGTCACGCGCACTGGTCCCACGCGCGCGCCGCATTCAGTCAGATCGCGTTCTGATATGCAAGTCGTGTCCACTCTGGACACGACGTGGTCGTATCGTGTTGGGTCATATGTGTAGCCTGATACGTGGGCTACACGTGGGCATGACCATGAGACCCCACGTATCGTGTGTCGTGTCCTACACACACGTGCACGTGTGCACGATACTGTGCAACACTGGGTGCACCCCACGTGTTTACAACGTGTTGGACATACTTGTGTCGTATTTTCTGGACACGTGAGGACACTCAAGACACGTGTACATATACTACACTAATTACCAACCATTGTTTGTAATTTTTATGATAAATTTTAGGGTCGAATCATTGAATTCCCAATGGGACTGATACCCGACTGTCACTGTTGGCTGAGATGAATTTTCTTGAGTTTGTGATTATTTTCTAACTGATTTAAATCATGTTAAGTAGTTGTTTGATTCACCTACATGTGTTAGAGTTGTAGTCCATGTTAAATTCGATTTGTGTGAGGCTATAGGTTGTTGGAATCAAGTTTTGGTGTGATAACTGTCAAGTTGATTTTTGGTTTAAAATTGCTTTTAAACTGTCAAATTGATTTTTGTTTCTTGAGTTGAATGGCATTCCTGATTTTGTGATTTCTTACATGTTTGATTAGTTCACTTGTTATGTATTCGGCTATGGGATATGAGTTTAGGTTTGGTGTTGACAGTTAGGTTATGGAATCGATTTTGAATCCTGAGACTGTCTTGGTTTGTCAAAACCTGAGAAACACACACACCCCCTATCCTTAGTTCCTATCATCCACACAAATCCTGTTACACACACACACACACACATTTGGGACCTGTCACACAGGTTCCTCACATCCTGTCACACTTGAACTCACACATACACTCATACTTTCAAATACACACACATTCCCTTTAGCCCATACACACACATACGCACACACACACATTAGTTCACCCCCACACATTTTCCTATCATTCTAACACACATTTTACACTCACACACAAACTGAAATCTGTCACACACAGGACACCCTCTTATGTTCACAGTCATACACATTCCTATCTAAACACACACATACACATGTATTCATATCACTGTTGGCACAATACACACACATATGCACACCACACTCTCACACACACACCCCCTACATGACACTGTCACCCTCTATGACACATTACACTCATACACTCTATCACACACACATTGTCTAGAGCACACATCTATCTCTATATGCCTTTGTGTATGTACACACGCACACACACACACACACACACACACACACACACACACACACACACACACATATATATATATATATAATATATATATATATATATATATATATATATATATATATATATATATATATATATATATATATATATATTATCTAACCTATGGGTAATGTAATATATATATGTGAAATGTGTAGTGTGATAGTGTAGTATGAAATAGAGATTTCATTAGCCTATATGTGTTTGGCCCATGGCCTAGGTAGAATAGCCTATGGCATGCGGGGTGATACACTTGTGTATCACTAGGCTAGTGTGACTTGTATGGTATTTAGTTAGTTGACCTAGATTGACTTGTTAATCCTAGGTTTGACCAACCTAGACTAGTTTGACCTAGTTTAACCCTGTTTGACCTTGTTTGTCCTAACTAGACTAGAGTTGACCTAGTTTGATTGTTAGGATTGACTAGAGTTGACCAAAGGTTGACTTTAGCCTGGATTGACCCCAAACATCATGTAGATGCATTGTAGCAGTCTATTTTATTATTTTAGACATGTTGTGACTTGTACTATTCTGATTAGGAGCCAGACACCACTCCTCAGACAGTATTTTCTTCCGGACATTTAGGATATCAGGCGAGTACATTCTTCGACCGTTTCATACTTGCTATTTATATTCTTGCTCTAAATTACTTTACTTGATGCTGACACATTGGTAGCACAGATTGGTACTATATGGATCTTTTCATGAGATGTTATCCCCCTCGGGAGCATTGGATACTGTATATTTTGTGCGTTTCACGAATCATCACGTATCTCTATGCTTCTACTGATTCACGAATCGCTTGTGACACATGTACTTTTATGTTCACAGAGCCATCATGAATCAATTCAAGTATTACTCATTTTATGAGCCATGTGAAGTTTTACGAATCTTAACATAACTTGAACAGATCCTTGTGTATTGATTGGAGATGTGGGAGTGGAAATAGGCATGTGAATAATATCCAAGTAGCTGTAGTCATGAATCACTCTTAGCTGTAGTCATGAATCTTCCTATGCCATTCACATGTCTATATTTTACTCTGACTCACTAGTCACTGCTAGTTCTCTATTTATAGTATATATTTCCTTACAGTTATCTCCTTTACTTCATATATTCTCTTTTCAGTGTTTCATGTATCTTACTCTATTGTATGCTTTATTTTTCCTAACTTGATATGAACTGCGTGAGATGTATTGTGCTCGCTCCTGTCCTGACTGGACCTGTTGAAAATATTACAGAGGATGAGGATGAGGCCCTATGCACCACCTATTACGGAGCAGACTTAGACGACACCTGCGACCTGGTTCCTCTGGAGGACCCAGCTGCAGTACAGGATGCTACTTCCATAGTCTAGGCTAAATAGTTAGGCTTTATCTTTGTTTTTAGCATTGTTCATTCGAATTTCAGTTGTTGTTCTGAGATGTTATATTTATTTAGAGACTTGTGTTGAGCTGGATGTTTCTTGAGTTGTTATCTTAGACACTTAGATTCTCTCTCTTAGCTGTATGATATTGTGGTTTTGATCTATCTATCGAACTTTACTATTCTGTATCTGCCTTAGATGTGATTGAGACTATTCTGTTATGTCACCTCCATTCGGAGTGTATATACTGTTCAGGTACCTTATATTGTTAGATGTTGTGACCTAGGACAACGTTCTACCGCCGACACTGCGGCATAGGCTGGGCGTTGTTATGATCTCGTACCCTCACAGCGGGTGCGGGTCATGACACATTTTTAGTGGTGGCCCATGCAGGTCGAGTTTATGTAGTGGTATTCGAACTAGAGTATCACTACAGCCTGTAGTAGGATTAGGATATTTTTTAAAGGTACTCAATCACATTAGGGAAAAACTCTTATCTAATTCATACCATCTCAGTTCTTGCTGATATTGTTCTCCTTTGAATATAACTGTCCTCCTTTGCTATTTCGACTCGTTCTTAGCAATTGTTTCTTTTGATCTGTCTCCAGGATGGTTGAGACGAGATCATATTGCCAGGGCCAGGGGGACGCCGATGACAGGTCTGCCACCTCTCATACTCAGCAGCCATCCCCTGGTACCGCAGCCCCAGTCATGCCAGCTGGGGTAAGCGTTGCAGCTGCTTTCGGAGGAGCTCCTCCACCATTAGAGCCCAGGCAGAGCCCGGTGATTCTGGAGGTACTCCAGAGGCAACAGCCGCCATCGGGGATAGTTGACGCAGTTCAGCTGTTCACGTTCTTTCAGCAGTTTATGGAGAGCCAGCAGGCCCAGCACCAGAGGCAGACAACAGAGATTAGTCGAGGCATTGATCTGGCCCTGATTATAGTGGAGAGAGTAGTAGCTCAGCCAGCGGCAGTCCAGCAGCCACACCCTCCGAGGGAGAAGGGCATCCAGGATTTTCAGAAGATGCACCCGAGGCACTTTCGAGGGACAGAGGGGATTCTGTATGCCGACGAGTGGATCGAGCACATGGAGGAGATATTCAGATTGGCTGAGATTCCGGTGAGGATTCAGATTGAGACAGCGGCCAGCATGATGCAGGATCTGGCCCGCACATGGTACCAGACCGATCTGCAGGTTGGTACTCTGGGGCAGACACGGGCAGCATTCAAGAAGCTGTTCAATGATAAATTCTTCTCGGATGCAGCGGTAGGAGCCCTCGAAACTCAGTTCGAGGCTCTAGACCATGGGAGCCAGTCTGTAGAGGAGTACTCAGGGGAGTTCTGCCGTCTGGGCAGATTTGTGGAGGGACTGTCCGAGGTGACGAAGGTCCGGAGATTCAGGAAGGGATTGGTAAAGGAGGTCAAGTCCTATACCAAGAGTACTCACAGCGCTACCTATGAGGAGATCCTAGTGGATGCATTAGCCGCAAAGGATGATCTTGAGCTTAGGCTCAAGAGGGGACGAGACATCCAGGGAGCTAGTAGTAGCGGAGGACCGGCCATGAGGCCGCACATTCAGTATCAGTTTCAGCAGTAGTTCAAGGGTTAGGGCCATCAGCAGGGACAGCAGCAGCCCAGACAACATTAGGCACCCAGACAGCAGACGGTCAGTTGTCCCTACTGCAAGAAGCCGGGGCATGGATGGGGTGAGTGCAGGAAGAGGCTGGGCAGGTGCCTACTATGTAGAGCAGCGGACCACCAGCTGAAGGAGTGTTCCCAGTACATAGGCAGAGTAGCACAAAAAGCAACACCAGGAGGAGGAGCCAAGGCTCCGATAGGTCAGCAGTGGGGAACGTTACAGACACAGCAGCAGAGATTTGTGCAGTATCAGCATCAGACTGGAGGAGGCCAGTAGGGGCGAGCTTATGCCATGACAGTCAAGGATGCTCAGGCAGTGGGAGAGGTGCTTGCAGGTTTTGTTTTTTTCGATTCCATTCCCACCTTGCCTCATTATATCTATCTTGAAATTCAATTCCATCTGTTCTTATTTGCTTCCTTATTGTTGATAAGTTTTGATCTTTGTAACACCCACTTTTCCAAAATAAGGGTAAATTTGAAATTTTGCATTTTAAATCATTAAAATATTGATTTTTAGTCATGATATGATTTTTGGTGATTTTTAGTTAATTTAAAACTATTTAATTGAGTGAAATGTGAATTGGTGTTTTGCTAGTGTAACATTAGTCATACATGACCTAGAAGACTAATCATGACCAATGAGACCTAATCATGTGTTTAGGATTTCAAATTTCTACTTTTAAGCCTAGGGGTATTTTAGTCATTTTGACACCTTTGTGATTTTGTGAATTATATTAATTAAATATGTGTTAGTTAAATTGTTGAGTCATGACCTAGAAGTTAGCCTAATCTAGATTGTTAATCATGACCCTAGAGACTAAGTTAGAGGGTTTCATTAAAGTAATTACCTTAGTGAAATATCTAGATATTGTTGAAAGATATTTTAGACTAAAGGCTTAAGGAGCTACTTTAATTGTGAGCCCTTAGATTAGCTAGAAATTGTTGGAGAAACCTTAGCCCCTCATCCTAAACCCTAACCCTAACTTAATGGCAGCCAACACTCATCCCCACCCCCTATAAATACATCCCATTAATCATTTACATCATTTTTAATTCATTCTATTTGCCTCTTTTGTGTTCTTCCCTAAACTTCTCCCCAAATATCCAAATCACCTCCAAATTGAGCCAAACTTCTTGCATTGGGATCCCCTACCATTGAGGATGCTAAGGGGAGCTAGCTAGCAAGGTTGCACAAGCTTTGGGCATCATCTTTTGAAGAAGAACACCCCCCTTTCCTTAGTTTTCATTGAGTTTTCACTCAATAGGTAAAATGCCTCAAAACCTATTAATATTGTGATTTCTCTTCATGAATGCATGCATATAGGTACCAAGGATCTATCGGCTAAGTGTTGTAGGAATTTGATAGGGTTTGGTGTCCGTATCGGACACGTATCTATGTTAATATTCAAGTGTTTGGTGTTTTGCCACAGTCAACAAAATGTTCTTTTTTTTGAAGACTAATTACACAAATTTCTAGCCCTATAGGTGTAGATCACAGAACCATAGCTCTGAGCACGAGACTGTGTCGTGTCCGTGTCCAAATCGGACACGAACTCGCTGCACGATGCACGTACACAGTCCCCTGCTCACGCACTCCTCGTGCTCGCTGTACACGCCACGTGGACAGCTGCAATTTGGCATGAGAAAGGGGGCAGTGACTGTCAGTGCACCCCTCGAGTTTGATACGAGATCGTGTCGTATCGAGGAAGCACGGACACACGCATTGGTTTTACAGTACGCAGTAGCAGTCGAGAAATAGCGTTCTGATACGCGTCTCGTGTCCTTTATACATGACACGTGGACACGTATCAGGGTGTAGAACACGAAGCCTGACCCTAGGTGTACCTACACGCGTGATCACGAGATACGAGGACACGCGTGTCGTATCCTACACTCGTGTGAACCTATGCACGATACTGTGTTGTTTGTGACTGTGTGTGTGTGCCTAGATCATGTTTTGTTGTGTGCAGACACGTTGTTTCTTGCTGTATGGACACAAATTTATTTGAGAGACACGAACACATGTGACACATTGTTTAACAACCTTTGTATTATAATTTTAGTGATTAAATTGAGTTCAAATTCCTGGAATCCCAATTTAACTGAACACATTCACTGATACCATGCTTAGTTTCAGTTTTCAGAGTTCTTTGGTATTCAAATTGTTAGTTAAATATTAATTAAATGTTAATACATGATTAACATGTCAGTGTTAAGAGTTTAAATAGATAGGTTCATTGTATGCATGTTGGGTTGCTATGAAATCGTAAAGGGGTTCATACCTGTGGTTAGATGTAGGTAAAACTGAGATTTTCAAACTGGAAACCTGAAATTTCCTGAGTTTTAAATCAAATTGGGTTCATGGGATAAATGTGAACCTGGGTTCTTTCACTTAACTGTTAACCTGTGCACATTTCTTTTAAACAGAGAATTTTGGGTTGTTATGGTAACTGAAATCTAATGTGGAACTAAAGTGAATTCCTGAGAATTCCTGTGCTGTGAACTGAATTTGGTAATGGTTTTGAGTTCAAATCTTTATGAATGTTAACTAACTAACTGAGGTTCACACATTGATTTTAACTGAGAATTACCTATGATTATAAAACTGAGATTAGTTAATACCTGAGTTCAAAAGTAAAATACTGAGATTTCCTTATGGTTTAGTTATGTTTGAATGTTAAATCATGCTCTAACACACATTCCCTAATCCCTGTTGTTAATCATACATGCTAGGATAAGTCTTGATTGATGAGAAATGCAATACTGTGGAGTTGGGTTCGAATGTGACTGATTTTTCTTTTTCCCATTTCACAGTGATTTGGTTACCTTTCCTTAACTAGTTTGATGCTAATTATTACCTGTTTTCCTGTCACTCACACACCTATCTAGCTCACACAGTCCCTACACACACATTCTAAAAACTATCAATGCCTTTCCTGAGAACATTTGGGGTCCTGAGAACCTAAATGTTAACCTGTTTTTCACATAATTTCTGAGAACACAGGCTACCCCTTTTTCCTCCCTGTCACACTACAATCTCTTATACACACAGGTTTTGGAGACACCCTATTTTCCTTTCCTTTACCTGTTTTGTTTCCTGAGATTGGTTTCTTTACAACTGAGATTTCAGTTGTGCATTGATTTAGATTGAACAGTTCATGTTAACTGATTGGTGTGTATAGGCACACTGTTTTTAAACCTGAGAATCTATTACAATGTTTTAAACTGAGAATTGTTTAACTTATAACTGAATTTAAGTCCTATTTTGAATGATAGAAGCTGGTACTTGAATTTCAACTTATTTTACTGTTGTAAACATGTAATCTGAGTAGTTCCTATGTTGCAAAAACCTGAGTTTGATTGCTTGTTGAAACTGAAATGTAATTTCTGAAAACTGTTTGAAACCTGGAATTGTATAATGAAATGACTCCTTTCTTTTTCCTTCTGTCCAGAGTTGGACTGCTGCTGTTTAACCCTCCCATACTCTCAAGTTCACATACACAAACCACAGAAATCTGAGAATCATGTACACATATTGATTGATTTAAGCTTTACACACTAATTCCTGAACACTGGTACACATGTCATGCTTAGTTCACACCCACATGTGAGGCCATATAGACACATTCACATTCCTGCCACATGTTAGAACACACACAAGGCCACATATATCCCCTTTCACTGTTACACTTATACCCACACATATATAACATTAACACCCTCACACCATATCTCTATTCCATGTTTTACTCATGAACACATGTACCTTCCCCTTTGTTCCATGTTTTCTATCTATATATATATATGTATATGCTATGGTTATATTATAGGATGAGTAATATGTAAATATGCAAGTATGTATATCATGTCATATGCACATGAATGTAAGAAGGTAATATACATGATGTTTTAGGATAATGAGTGTTTGGTATTTGTAGTTGAGAGCTTGCCTTGGCTCATTTGCTTCTTGGTTCTTTGTAACCCTACACATGCTCTTCTCTATCTCTCTCTCAATATATATATGTATATATATTATATATGGCTAATGTGTTAATATGGTAAATAGAGATTCCCTATAGTTATATACATATATGTGTGTATAGACATATATATATGTGGGTATAAGATATATGGCCTAGTGTTGATTTCTCTTTTCATGTACACATCCATGTTCACACACACACATAGCTTACATGTTAGTTCCTTCCTCTTTTTTTTATATATATAATGTTGAAAATGCATGAATAGGATGTGCCTTGATATGTGCTTGTGTTTGGCTTGTATAGCCTTGTGATTGGTGTGTGATTTCTAGATTAGGCTTGGTTAGGCCTAGTGAGACTTGTTAGACTTGTTTGGGCTAGGACTTGACCTAGGTTGACTAGTGGGTTGACTAGAGTTGACCAAGTGTCGACTTTAGCCTAGTTTGACCTAGACAGCATGCAGATGCATTGTACATTTCATATATCACCCTCTGTATACATCTTGACTTGTGTTGCTCTAACTAGGAGTCAGGTACCTCATCTCGGACAGTACGTTTACTTCAGACATTCAGATACGAGGCGAGTACATTCTCTGATCGTTTCATACTTGTCACGATTTATATTCTCGCTCTAGATTACTTTTACTTGATGCTGTCACGTTATCATCACGGATTAGTACTATACGGATCTCTTCTTGGGATGTTATTCCCCTTAGCGGGAGCATCGGATACTTTATGACATGTGTTTCATGTACATCATGTATTTCTTGCTTCGACGTTATTCATGTACACTCATGTTCTCTCATGTTCTTACATGTACGTTCATGTACTCTCATGTTCTTTCATGTACGCTCATGTTTCCTCATGTGTTTCCTGTGTAACCAAAACATCATGTATGTAACGTAACTTGAATAGATCCTTGTGTACTGATTGTGGGTAGGGGTGAGTATAAATGGTCATGTGATTTATCCATCATGTTCACTCTGTTACTTTTCATGTTTTATCATGTACGCATCAGCCATATTGGCTGATGTCCCACATGTTCACTCATGTACATCATGTTCAACCTAAGCCAATTACATGCCATCTCGTACTCTAAATCACTAGTCACTTACTGTTCTTACTTATCATGTATATATTTCCAGTTATCAAATATCTCTCCTGTTTCATGTACATCTTCTTACAGCGTTTCATGTATCTTACTCTATTGCCTGCTTTATATTTCCTGCCTTGATATGAACTGCATGAGATGTACTGTGCTCGCTCCCGTCCTGACTGGACCTGTTGAAAATTTTACAGAGGATGATGAGAAACCCTGCACCCCCTTACTTGGAGCTTGCCTAGATGACACTCGCGACCTGGACCCCTGACGAGGTTCAGGCAGCTGCTCAGGATGATACCTTGTATAGAGTAGATAGCTTAGACTATTTCTTTTCATGTTTAGCTTATGTCTTTGTTTCAGAGTTGTATGTTGTAGAGATGTTGAGACTTGTATTTAGTTTCTGTTGTACCTCAGTTGAGGATTTCCTTATCTATTTTATCGTACCATTCTCTATCTATAGATTGTGATTGAGTTATACCTCTGTGTTGGCCTCCTTATGGAGAGTATTCATATTATGTTAGTTATAGTTCATGACCTAGAATAGCGTTCTACCGCCGACACTGCGGCGTAGGCTGGACGTACCCACTTCTCGTGCCCTTACTCTAGGGTGCGGGTCGTGACACGTTTTTAGTGGTGGCCCATGCAGGTCGAGTTTATGTAGTGGTATTCGAACTAGAGTATCACTACAGCCTGCAGTAGGAGTAGAATATTTTGGGGTACTCAATCATAGTTAGAATTCCTTGAGAGATTCCTGGGATGCCCCTTGAGAATCTCATTCCGAACTTCTAATTTGAATTCCTTTTCTCTTGTTTTGATTTACCCTTACTCCTTGATATTTGAATTTGAATTGATAGATCGTTGTTGATTTGATTTTCTTATCGAGATGAATTTTATGACCCGAGTTACGGTATCTTCTGATAACATATGTTGACGGAAATAACAGGGATGGTAAAACGTCTACTTTATTATGGAACCTAGAGTTTACCGCAGCTATATTAGCCGGCGTGGCAAGAACATAGGGACCTGACTTCGGATGTACATATCTTGATCATGAGATTGGAATTTCTCGCAGCTATACTAGTTGGCATAGCGAGGATTCCAGACGACTTGATCATAGAGATGCATACCCCAGTTATGGACTCTACCGTTCATTGCAGCCTTGCTTACTAGCGTGGCGAGGATTCTGAGTATCATGATTCTGGACAGACGCATGTGATTATCAGATTATATCTTGAAGGTTTTTAAAGTATCACCTCTTCCATTTCTTTTCTGTAAAAAAAAAAAATTTTGTTTCCATCATCAAATAACTTAGGAGTAGGGATAACTTTAGTTGACTAGTCTAATTCCTTGTAAATTTTTATTAGTTATAACTCTTTCTTAGTATGATGATTTGATGAGTTGTGATTTGGCCTTTATCTTAGGAATGATAGTATAGCCCTGGCTTTAGAGTAGGGACCCTGGTAGCTGGTTCTCTGTTGTTTATATTTACCAGTTTTCATATAGAATAATAGACTGCATTACAGCCTTGATGATTTGTTGTTTCTGTAATTTTTCCAGTTTAGCACCCCAGATTGCTTTGGTTTAGCTTGACTAGTATACCTAGATGGGACCTTCAACTGCCACCGTATGCCATGACCCTGTATGTCATTCTTTTAAATTATAGGATTTAGGTAAGTTCTGAGACCATGATTGTTGGGGACGAGACTCTAGAAGAAGTACGACCATCTTAATTTCGAGGACGAAATTCTTTTAAGGGGGGTAGACTTGTAACATCCACTTTTCCAAAATAAGGGTAAATTTGAAATTTTGCATTTTAAATCATTAAAATATTGATTTTTAGTCATGATATGATTTTTGGTGATTTTTAGTTAATTTAAAACTATTTAATTGAGTGAAATATGAATTGGTGTTTTGCTAGTGTAACATTAGTCATACATGACCTAGAAGACTAATCATGACCAATGAGACCTAATCATGTGTTTAGGATTTCAAATTTCTACTTTTAAGCCTAGGGATATTTTAGTCATTTTGACACCTTTGTGATTTTGTGAATTATATTAATTAAATATGTGTTAGTTAAATTGTTGAGTCATGACCTAGAAGTTAGCCTAATCTAGATTGTTAATCATGACCCTAGAGACTAAGTTAGAGGGTTTCATTAAAGTAATTACCTTAGTGAAATATCTAGATATTGTTGAAAGATATTTTAGACTAAAGGCTTAAGGAGCTACTTTAATTGTGAGCCCTTAGATTAGCTAGAAATTGTTGGAGAAACCTTAGCCCCTCATCCTAAACCCTAACCCTAACTTAATGGCAGCCAACACTCATCCCCACCCCCTATAAATACATCCCATTAATCATTTGCATCATTTTTAATTCATTATATTTGCCTCTTTTGTGTTCTTCCCTAAACTTCTCCCCAAATATCCAAATCACCTCCAAATTGAGCCAAACTTCTTGCATTGGGATCCCCTACCATTGAGGATGCTAAAGGGAGCTAGCTAGCAAGGTTGCACAAGCTTTGGGCATCATCTTTTGAAGAAGAACACCCCCCCTTTCCTTAGTTTTCATTGAGTTTTCACTCAATAGGTAAAATGCCTCAAAACCTATTAATATTGTGATTTCTCTTCATGAATGCATGCATATAGGTACCAAGGATCTATAGGCTAAGTGTTGTAGGAATTTGATAGGGTTTGGTGTCCGTATCGGACACGTATCTATGTTAATATTCAAGTGTTTGGTGTTTTGCCACAGTCAACAAAATGTTCTTTTTTTTGAAGACTAATTACACAAATTTCTAGCCCTATAGGTGTGGATCACAGAACCATAGCTCTGAGCACGAGACTGTGTCGTGTCCGTGTCCAAATCGGATACGAACTCGCTGCACGATGCACGTACACAGTCCCCTGCTCACGCACTCCTCGTGCTCGCTGCACACGCCACGTGGACAGCTGCAATTTGGCATGAGGAAGGGGGCAGTGACTGTCAGTGCACCCCTCGAGTTTGACACGAGATCGTGTCGTATCGAGGGAGCACGGACACGCACATTGGTTTTGCAGTGCGCAGTAGCAGTCAAGAAATAGCGTTCTGATACGCGTCTCGTGTCCTTTATACATGACACGTGGACACGTATCAGGGTGTGGAACACGAAGCCTGACCCTAGGTGTACCTACACGCATGATCACGAGATACGAGGACACGCGTGTCGTGTCCTACACTCGTGTGAACCTATGCACGACACTGTGTTGTTTGTGACTGTGTGTGTGTGCCTAGATCATGTTTTGTTGTGTGCAGACACGTTGTGTCTTGCTGTATGGACACGAATTTATTTGAGAGACACGAACACATGTGACACATTGTTTACCAACCTTTGTATTGTAATTTTAGTGATTAAATTGAGTTCAAATTCCTGGAATCCCAATTTAACTGAACACATTCACTGATACCATACTTAGTTTCAGTTTTCAGAGTTCTTTGGTATTCAAATTGTTAGTTAAATATTAATTAAATGTTAATACATGATTAACATGTCAGTGTTAAGAGTTTAAATAGATAGGTTCATTGTATGCATGTTGGGTTGCTATGAAATCGTAAAGGGGTTCATACTTGTGGTTAGATGTAGGTAAAACTGAGATTTTCAAACTGGAAACCTGAAATTTCCTGAGTTTTAAATCAAATTGGGTTCATGGGATAAATGTGAACCTGGGTTCTTTCACTTAACTGTTAACCTGTGCACATTTCTTTTAAACAGAGAATTTTGGGTTGTTATGGTAACTGAAATCTAATGTGGAACTAAAGTGAATTCTTGAGAATTCCTGTGCTGTGAACTGAATTTGGTAATGGTTTTGAGTTCAAATCTTTATGAATGTTAACTAACTAACTGAGGTTCACACATTGATTTTAACTGAGAATTACCTATGATTATAAAACTGAGATTAGTTAATACCTGAGTTCAAAAGTAAAATACTGAGATTTCCTTATGGTTTAGTTATGTTTGAATGTTAAATCATGCTCTAACACACATTCCCTAATCCCTGTTGTTAATCATACATGCTAGGATAAGTCTTGATTGATGAGAAATGCAATACTGTGGAGTTGGGTTCGAATGTGACTGATTTTTCTTTTTCCTATTTCACAGTGATTTGGTTACCTTTCCTTAACTAGTTTGATGCTAATTATTACCTGTTTTCCTGTCACTCACACACCTATCTAGCTCACACAGTCCCTACACACACATTCTAAAAACTGTCAATGCCTTTTCTGAGAACATTTGGGGTCCTGAGAACCTAAATGTTAACCTGTTTTTCACATAATTTCTGAGAACACAGGCTACCCCTTTTTCCTCCCTGTCACACTACAATCTCTTATACACACAGGTTTTGGAGACACCCTATTTTCCTTTCCTTTATCTGTTTTGTTTCCTGAGATTGGTTTCTTTACAACTAAGATTTCAGTTGTGCATTGATTTAGATTGAACAGTTCATGTTAACTGATTGGTGTGTATAGGCACACTGTTTTTAAACCTGAGAATCTATTACAATGTTTTAAACTGAGAATTATTTAACTTATAACTGAATTTAAGTCCTATTTTGAATGATAGAAGCTGGTACTTGAATTCCAACTTATTTTACTGTTGTAAACATGTAATCTGAGTAGTTCCTATGTTGCAAAAACCTGAGTTTGATTGCTTGTTGAAACTGAAATGTAATTTCTGAAAACTGTTTGAAACCTGGAATTGTATAATAAAATGACTCCTTTCTTTTCCCTTCTGTCCAGAGTTGGACTGCTGCTGTTTAACCCTCCCACACTCTCAAGTTCACATACACAAACCACAGAAATCTGAGAATCATGTACACATATTGATTGATTTAAGCTTTACACACTAATTCCTGAACACTGGTACACATGTCATGCTTAGTTCACACCCACATGTGAGGCCATGTAGACACATTCACATTCCTGCCACATGTTAGAACACACACAAGGCCACATATATCCTCTTTCACTGTTACACTTATACCCACACATATATAACATTAACACCCTCACACCATATCTCTATTCCATGTTTTACTCATGAACACATGTACCTTCCCCTTTGTTCCATGTTTCCTATCTATATATATATGTATATGCTATGGTTATATTATAGGATGAGTAATATGTAAATATGCATGTATGTATATCATGTCATATGCACATGAATGTAAGAAGGTAATATACATGATGTTTTAGGATAATGAGTGTTTGGTATTTGTAGTTGAGAGCTTGCCTTGGCTCATTTGCTTCTTGGTTCTTTGTAACCCTACACATGCTCTTCTCTATCTCTCTCTCAATATATATATGTATATATATTATATATGGCTAATGTGTTAATATGGTAAATAGAGATTCCCTATAGTTATATACATATATGTGTGTATAGACATATATATATGTGGGTATAAGATATATGGCCTAGTGTTGATTTCTCTTTTCATGTACACATCCATGTTCACACACACACATAGCTTACATGTTAGTTCCTTCCTCTCTTTTTTATATATATAATGTTGAACATGCATGAATAGGATGTGCCTTGATATGTGCTTGTGTTTGGCTTGTATAGCCTTGTAATTGGTGTGTGATTTCTAGATTAGGCTTGGTTAGGCCTAGTGAGACTTGTTAGACTTGTTTGGGCTAGGACTTGACCTAGGTTGACTAGTGGGTTGACTAGAGTTGACCAAGTGTCGACTTTAGCCTAGTTTGACCTAGACAGCATGCAGATGCATTGTACATTTCATATATCACCCTCTGTATACATCTTGACTTGTGTTGCTCTAACTAGGAGTCAGGTACCTTATCTCGGACAGTACGTTTACTTCAGACATTCAGATACGAGGCGAGTACATGCTCTGATCGTTTCATACTTGTCACGATTTATATTCTCGCTCTAGATTACTTTTACTTGATGCTGTCACGTTATCATCACGGATTAGTACTATACGAATCTCTTCTTGGGATGTTATCCCCCTTAGCGGGAGCATCGGATACTTTATGACATGTGTTTCATGTACATCATGTATTCCTCGCTTCGGCGTTATTCATGTACACTCATGTTCTCTCATGTTCTTACATGTACGTTCATGTACTCTCATGTTCTTTCATGTACGCTCATGTTTCCTCATGTGTTTCCTGTGTAACCAAAACATCATGTACGTAACGTAACTTGAATAGATCCTTGTGTACTGATTGTGGGTAGGGGTGAGTATAAATGGTCATGTGATTTACCCATCATGTTCACTCTGTTACTTTTCATGTTTTATCATGTACGCATCAGCCATATTGGCTGATGTCCCACATGTTCACTCATGTACATCATGTTCAACCTAAGCCAATTACATGCCATCTCGTACTCTAAATTACTAGTCACTTACTGTTCTTACTTATCATGTATATATTTCCAGTTATCAAATATCTCTCCTGTTTCATGTACATCTTCTTACAGCATTTCATGTATCTTACTCTATTGCCTGCTTTATATTTCCTGCCTTGATATGAACTGCATGAGATGTACTGTGCTCGCTCCCGTCCTGACTGGACCTGTTGAAAATTTTACAGAGGATGATGAGGAACCCTGCACCCCTTACTTGGAGCTTGCCTAGATGACACTCGCGACCTGGACCCCTGACGAGGTTCAGGCAGCTGCTCAGGATGATACCTTGTATAGAGTAGATAGCTTAGACTATTTCTTTTCATGTTTAGCTTATGTCTTTGTTTCAGAGTTGTATGTTGTAGAGATGTTGAGACTTGTATTTAGTTTCTGTTGTACCTCAGTTGAGGATTTCCTTATCTATTTTATCGTACCATTCTCTATCTATAGATTGTGATTGAGTTATACCTCTGTGTTGGCCTCCTTATGGAGAGTATTCATATTATGTTAGTTATAGTTCATGACCTAGAACAGCGTTCTACCGCCGACACTGCGGCGTAGGCTGGACGTACCCACTTCTCGTGCCCTTACTCTAGGGTACGGGTCGTGACAATCTTGCATTTCTTTTTTATTTGATTTTCTTCCGAGATAAGTTGTATGGGCTAGGTCGCCTAAGTTATGGGATCTAGAGTCTTCTATAGTCATGTTAGCTGGCATAGTGAGGACATATAGTCAGATTTTAGATGTATTTCTCAGGTGTGGAAATTTAAGGTTTTTGCGGCCAAGCATGCAATAATGCAAAAATTTTAAATACCATAATTCTAGAGATATGTACCTTAGTCGAGGGCTCTGTGATTATCGTTTCCTTGCTCACTAGCTTGACGAAGATTCTGAGTATCATGATTTTGGACAGACGCATATGATTATCGGACTGTGTGAATTGAGACTTTGATTGTGGGGTGTTTGACCTAGAAGGATTACTAACATTTTAATTTCGAGGACGAAATTTTTTAAGGGATTAGGATTGTAACACCCAGTTTTCCAGATGAGGGTAATTTTAAAATTTTATAATTATTATTATTATTTATTGATATTTATTTCATATTATGATTTTTGGTGATTTTTAATCATTTTTAAACTATTTAAAAACTATTTTAAGTCATAACCTATGATTTTGGTGTTGCTAGTGTGACCTTACAGACTGTTTGACCTAGAGCCTAACCATGTGGGTAGAGTTTCAATTTAGTGCATTTAGCCTAGAGGATATTTTGGTCATTTCTGAAGTTATTTGAGCTTATTGTAATTTATTATAATTATTTGGCATTTAATATATATTATTTTGAATGGTGTGATTTTAATATTATTTAATTGATTGCCATGTGATTGTGATTAGCCCTAGCCTAGATTGGACCTAATCTAGATTAGTCATAGTTAGTCTTAGTTAGTCATGGTTAGTATTAGTTAGTTATGATTACCTTTGGTATAGCCATGATTAGTTAGAACTAATAGATTGCAATTTGATTAAAGGGGAAACCTAGATTTTTGACCATTTAGTAAACTAGATGGAATGAGAGCCTTAGATCTAAGTCCTAAAACCCTAACCCTAGCTTTATGGCCAGCCTAGGGATCTCCCCCCATCACTATAAAATCCCTCTCAAACCACCTGCCACTTTTTGTTCATCTCTTCATTTTGCAAGAACAAGGTTAGCCTCCATTGAAACTCCTTCCTATTTTAATCAATATTAATCTTTTTTCATTCAACTTCTTCCATGGTGACCTAATTTGTGTTTCCCTACTGTTCATGGAGGCTAACTACAGATTTGGGAGAATTTGGAGCTTGGGGCTAGCTAGGAGGAACCCCATTTTTGAAGTTTTTCCTTGAGAAGGAACACCTATAGGTAACTTCCTATTCCCTCCATATATTTTTGATTTCTTGGCATATATGCATAGTCCTAGGTGTCCTCTTACTGTAGGAATAGGATTTGCAAAGTTTCGTGTCCTTCACGTATCAGTGTGGTTTTCTTAGTGTTCGACGAAATGCCACAGTGGGCATTTCGATCGAGTTTTCAGAAAGTATTTGAATAGAAAATTAGTTTTTCATGTTGCTTCACACTGGACTCGAGGACACAGCCCCGCGTACGGCTAGGGCTTCTCCTGCTGCTCGAGGTCTCGTGCTCAGGGCACAGGCCACGTGATGGGCTGTGGTTGGACTCAGAGGAGGGGACAGTGTCTGCGAACCTGTCCCCCAAGTCTCGTGTCCAACGGAGTCATGTCGGACACATGAGGTCACGCGCACTGGTCACACGCTGTGCGCCGCATTCAGTCAGATCGCGTTCTGATACGTGAGTCGTGTCCACTATGGATACAACGTGGTCGTGTCGTGTTGGGTCATATGTGTAGCCTGACACGTGGGCATGACCACGAGACCCCACGTGTCGTGTGTCGTGTCCTACACACACGTGCACGAGTGCACGACACTGTGCAACACTGGGTGCACCCCACGTGTTTGCAACATGTTGGACACACCTGTGTCATATTTTCTGGACAGTGACGACACTCAAGACACGTGTACATATACTACACTAATTACCAACCATTGTTTGTGATTATTATGATGAATTTTGGGGTCGAATCATTGAATCCCCAATGGGACTGATACCCGACTGTCACTGTTGACTGAGATGAATTTTCCTGAGTTTGTGATCATTTTCTAACTGATTTTAATCATGTTAAGTAGTTGTTTGATTCACATACATGTGTTAGAGTTGTAGTCCATGTTAAATTCGATTTGTGTGAGGCTATGGGTTGTTGGAATCAAGTTTTGGTGTGATAACTGTCAAGTTAATTTTTGGTTTAAAATTGCTTTAAAACTGTCAAATTGATTTTTGTTTCCTGAGTTGAATGGCATTCCTGATTTTGTGATTTCTTAAATGTTTGATTAGTTCACTTGTTATGTATTAGGCTATGGGATATGAGTTTAGGTTTGGTGTTGACAGTTAGGTTATGGAATCGATTTTGAATCTTGAGACTGTCTTGGTTTGTCAAAACCTGAGAAACACACACACACCCTATCCTTAGTTCCTATCATCCACACCAATCATGTTACACACACACACACACACATTTGGGACCTGTCACACAGGTTCCTCACATCCTGTCACATTTGAACTCACACACACACTCATTTTCAAATACACACACATTCCCCTTAGCCCATACACACACATACACATGACATACACACACACACACACATATTAGTACACCTCCACACATTTTCCTATCACTCTAACACACAGTTTACACTCACACACAAACTGAAATTTGTCACACACAGGACACCCTCTTATGTTCACAGTCACACACATTCCTATCTAAACACACACACACACATGTATTCCTATTACTGTTGGCACAATAAACACACATATGCACACCACACTCTCACACACACACACCCTACATGACACTGTCACCCTCTATGCCACATTACACTCACACACTCTGTCACACACACATTGCCTAAAGCACACATCTATCTCTCTATGCCTATGTGTATGTATATATATATATATATATATATATATATATATATATATATATATGTGTGTGTGTGTGTGTGTGTGTGTGTGTGTGTGTGTGTGTGTGTGTGTGAAATATGTAGTGTGATAGTGTAGTATGAAATAGAGATTTCATTAGCCTATATGTGTTTGGCCCATGGCCTAGGTAGAATAGCCTATGGCATGTGGGGTGATACACTTGTGTATCACTAGGCTAGTGTGACTTGTATGGTATTTAGTTAGTTGACCTAGATTGACTTGTTAAGCCTAGGTTTGACCAACCTAGACTAGTTTGACCTAGTTTAACCCTGTTTGACCTTGTTTGTCCTAACTAGACTAGAGTTGACCTAGTTTGACTGTTAGGATTGACTAGAGTTGACCAAAGGTTGACTTTAGCCTATATTGACCTCAAATATCATGTAGATGAATTGTAGCAGTCTATTTCATTATTTTAGACATATTGTGACTTGTACTATTCTGATTAGGAGCCAGACACCACTCCTCAGGCAGTATTTTCTTCCGGACATTCAGGATATCAGGCGAGTACATTCTCTGACCGTTTCATACATTCTAGGATTTATATTCTTTCTCTAGATTACTTTACTTGATGCTGACACATTGGTAGCACGGATTGGTACTATATGGATCTTTTCATGAGATGTTATCCTCCTCGGGAGCATTGGATACTGTATGTTTTGTGCGTTTCACGAATCATCACGTATCTCTATGCTTCTACTGATTCACGAATCGCTTGTGACACATGTACTCTCATGTTCACAGAGCCATCATGAATCACCTTTATGTATCACTCATTTTATGAGCCATGTGAAGTTTCATGAATCTTAACATAACTTGAACAGATTTTTGTGTATAGATTGGGGATGGGGGAGTGGAAATAGGCATGTGAATAATATCCAAGTAGCTGTAGTCATGAATCACTCTTAGCTGTAGTCATGAACCTTCCTATGCCATTCACATGTCTATATTTTACTCTGACTCACTAGTCACTGCTAGTTCTCTATTTATAGTAGATATTTCCTTACAGTTATCTCCTTTACTTCATATATTCTCTTTTCAGTGTTTTATGTATCTTACTCTATTGCATGCTTTATTTTTCCTAACTTGATATGAACTGCGTGAGATGTATTGTGCTCGCTCCTGTCCTGACTGGACCTGTTGAAATATTACAGAGGATGAGGATGAGTCCCTATGCACTACCTATTACGGAGCAGGCTTAGACGACACCTGCGACCTGGTTCCTCTGGAGGACCCAGCTGCAGTACAGGATGCTACTTCCATAGTCTATGCTAGATAGCTAGGCTTTATCTTTGTTTTTAGCATTGTTTATTTGACTTTCAGTTGTTGTTCTAAGATGTTGTATATATTTAGAGACTTGTATTGAGCTGGATGTTTCTTGAGTTGTTATCTTAGACACTTAGATTCTCTCTCTTATCTGTATGACATTATGGTTTTGATCTATCTATCTACCTTTACTATTATCTGCCTTAGATGTGATTGAGACTGTTCTGTTATGTCACCTCCATTCGGAGTGTATATACTTTAGGTACCTTATATTGTTAGATGTTGCGATCTAGGACAGCGTTCTGCACCGATACTGCGATGCAGGCTGGGCGTTGTTACGTTCTCGTACCCTCACAGCGGGTGTGGGTGTGACAAGTTCTATTTGATCTCTGTTACAAACACGGTTTCATCTGGATCCATTACATACGACACTCATCTATTACTGTCTGGCCTTATTTACTGGAACCACCTCTGGCATCACTATCTGGCATCTTTCATGTGCTGGCTGGATCATACTGGTTAGTGTTGGGATATGGATTCATCTGCTTGTAGGCGAAGAAATACTGGAGTAGACATGTGAACATTCTCAAATCTGGAACCACTCCCTTGGAATTATTCTGGAATGATAGCCATCTCACACTTGGCCAGTGTGTGATGTGCCGTATTACCTACAACCGTTTACATGTCGACCTCGGTATTTTAAAACACATTGTTAGTGTCATGTTTAGGACTCATCAGGATATTGTCTGGACTCACACAGGACTCATACTGTCCGGACTCACATGTGATTACACTTGGTTTATTTCATACAGTTTTGACTCATATTACTCTAGTTCAGCTAGTTTACATTATAGTCTTCATTGCCATGATTCTTTGCTTCTTCGCTTTACTTTTATTGTGCTAACTGTCATTCTATTTACATTAATTGTTTAAACTGCAAGTTCATCAATATAATTGTCTATAACTGTTTTAGAGTCTTTGTCATTTATTTGGGTTGTCTAGATGATTTTGTGCTCGTTCCTGTCCTGACTGAACCTGTTGAAAATATTACAATGCTTGCTCCGAGGTCACTTGCCCCGCTTACTATGGACCAGAAGATGGTTTAGCTACTTTTGGCCCCGACACTCAGGAGTGATCAGGAGACTAGCTAGTAGACTTGCTTTAGATTCATGTTTAGAATTTGAATTGTAAAAACTTGAGATATTGAGTTTGTATTTGAGTTTTTTGAGATATTATTAAGTAGTTTATATTTTTTGTTGTTGTTTAGTCTTTAGTTATAAACTTCTGTGTTATCTTATCATGATTAGACTGTGATTGAGATTTTATTATATCTATACTTGTCCTCCGTTCGGAGTTGATATTTGACAAGTACACTATATAATTGCGTGAGTTGTTGATTAGATAGTAACCTAGAACAGCGTTCTACCGCCGGCACTGTGGCATAGGCTGGACGTACCCACTTTTCGTGCCCCTACACTGGGTCGGGTAGTGACAGTTGGCTATATGATACGAAAAGAAGAAATGAATGAAATGAACGTGTCGTACATATGTTAAGACACGAAATGAATGTGTCGTACATCTGCTAAGGCATGAAATGAACGTGTCGTATATCTGGAAGATCTGATCAAAATCTATTTCATCTGATAGAAGTTTTAGAGCATATGCATTGGTCTCGGACAACTTGTGCACAAGTATCGTCTCTCGGGTGGATTCTTGGGGCGCCTCGAACCACTCAACCTAGGAGTGATTAGGCACCCTGAGGTAAAAGAGACCTCACAATCAGGGGGTGTGTGTCCTTAGCGACAAGCTGAACCAAAGAGTCACAACGGCTAATCATGTGAATACCCATGGACCATCATATAGATAAGTGTTGATTTGTACAGAGCTGAACCGGAGAATCACAACTGCCAATCGAGTCTGCATGTGTCAAGAATGTTTTGCTAAGAGCTAAAATGCAGAGACGAACAGAGAATAATGTCGGTTATATCCTATTATGCTAATCCTTGTCTTGTGCAGGGATGGACTGTCGGCTATGATAAGAATTTTTTGAAAATGTGATACATGTGTTGCTTAAGTTTCTGAAAATGAATATGCTTATAAAGAATAGTCTATGCCAATGAATTGCTAATGTCGCGATAACTGAACAAGAAGTATGACACTTGGAATATAATTTGTATCAAAAAACAATTTGTTGCAAGGAATATATTATGTCCCATAAGAAGAAAACATCTGATATTGTGCTTGTAATCTGACTCTGAGAATGTCTTGAATAAGAGAAAAAGAATGCTAATGTTATTGTCCCTGAGAATAAATTATGACTCATGAAACACGCTGCACACTTCACAAGAAAAGAATAGTCATCGTGCATGAAATGAATAGTCCCTTGTATGCTTGAAATGAAAGAAATGATATGTTGGATTTTCGAAAGTGTTTTCAAAAGATGTAATCTGATTCTGTACTGCATAAAATAAATATAGGTAAAAGTAGCAAGATCAACATCACAGAAATATTTTCTTACTAAATGAATTAGTGATCATTTCAGACGATGTAGCCTTAGATCACAATCACCAGTATGTTGATATACTGACCCACCATCGGTCTACACGCAGGTGCAAGATGCATCAAGATGAATAGTCCGAAGCGATAGCCCGAACCTCATCCTCAGGAGCCAGAAATCAGAAAAGATACCAAAAGATGGACATCTGTTGCAAAGAGTTGGTTTTGTATATAAAGGGATGTAATGTATGGAACGAGATTTTGTAATTCTGTAATGTTTTTGAGAGAATGTAAGCCAAGTATGATATTGTATCAGAGAGAAATGAGAGCTTTGTAATCTGTTCAAAAGATATAATAAAGAGAATTGTTCTTGTTATTATTGTTTTTCAATTCATTTCAGAAAAATGTCCGTTGTTGTTTCAATTATTTGTATCTTGTTCCGCTGTGCTATTATTTATCTTGTTTATTTTCTCATTGTATAGGTTTTGGCCTTGTGCAAGCACAACTTAAGCTTGCACGGCATCACACCTAAGCAAGGATGAACGGTTCCACAGTCCGAAGCGAGGACGAAAGGACTCTGCGGGATTGGGACGTGACAGTTAGGTTGGAAACCCTAAAAAAATAGATAGATCTGGGGTTGGGACTGAGAAACTAGGATTTTTAAAGGAGTTTTTGGAGGTTGAAGAGGGGTTCTGTTCGGCTAAAACAACAGATGGGTCTTATAAAGAAGTTAGGAGCAAAACAATATGTGGTCCAGCTCTCGGATTGCTCTGGAAATAAGTGCACTAAACTCCTTCTGAACTCGACCCGAGTTCGGTCCGGTTATGTATGCCTATTTCTTGAGAAGCATAGGTTGATTTATGTTCTTAAAAATAGCTTAAAACTATCATTCATTGATATAACGAATCTTTAGTACTTTGGATTAGCTGTAGGGCCGGATCCCAGCTAGCGGTAGTTCGAAGACTAGTATACTGTGTCGCTTCAGATTATTTACATATGTATGACAAAATGGCCCTTTCGGCTTGTACCTAAAATAACTTTGATTTAAAACATCATTGAATAAAGTCTAAAGTATTTTACTAAAAATTAAGCATTATGCTTCCGAGAATTCAAGAATACCTAATTCACAATGTAGATAGTTAAATCGGTCTTCAGCTAATAGTTTTGTGAATATATCTGCCAGCTAATGATCTGTCTCAATAAATTCTAAACAAATATCCTCGTGTTGTCGATGATCACGTAGAAAATGATGACGTATCTCAATGTGTTTAGTGCATGAGTGACATACAGGGTTCTTAGTCAGATTTATAGTGCTAGTGTTGTCACAATATATGAGAATCTTAGTAAAGTACAAATTATAGTCTTCTAGGTTTTACTTTATCCATAAAATTTGTGCACAACAACGACCTGCAACAATATACTCGGCTTCAGTCGTTGACATGAAACAAAATTTTGGTTCTTGCTAAACCATAAGACTAAAGCTTTGCCTAGGAAATGACACGTACCGCTGGTACTTTTACGATCTACTTTGCATCCAGCAAAATCAGCATCAGAGTACCCAATTAGGTCAAATGATGTAGTTTTGGGATACCATAAGCTGAAAGTAGAAGTTCATTTAATGTATCGAAAGATACGCTTAACTTTGCATAAATGTGATTCCTTATGGTTAGCTTGATATCTTGCACAGATACAAACGCAAAACGTAATATCGGGTCGACCAATAATTAAGTACAATAAACTATCAATCATACCTCGATACTTATACTGGTCGACTGGTTTGTCACTTTTATCAAGATCAAGTTTGGTTGATGTAGCCATAGGAGTCCTGGTAGGCTTTACATTGTCAAAGTCAAAATTCTTTAGCAAGTGCTTCGTGCACTTAGCTTGATTGATAAAGGTTCCCTGAGATTTTTTTTGATTTAGAAGTAGTTTAGTTCTCAATCATACTCATCTCAAACTCACCCTGCATACACTTAGTAAATTCTTGACATAGATGTTCGTTAGTAGAACCAAATATAATATCATCTACATAAATTTGCACTAGTAAAATGTCATCATTTGAAGATTTGATAAACAAGGTAGTATCAACTCCTCCTTTTTTTGAAAAACTATTTTCAAGTAGGAAAGTACTAGGCGATCATACACGAGAGGCTTGTTTGAGTCCATAGAGTGCCTTACGTAACTTGAAAACATGATCTGCAGATTGAAATCTTCAAAGTCAGGGGGTTGTTTCACAAAAACCTATTCTTTATAAATCTATTTAAAAATACACTTTTTACGTCCATTTGAAAAAGTTTAAAATCGTGAAAACATGTGAATGCACAAAGCATGTGAATGGATTCTAGTCTAGTAACATAAGCATAAGTCTCGTCATAATTAATTTCTTTTTTTATTATAACCTTGAGCCACTAGACGTAATTTGTTGTGTAGAACTTGTCCATTCTCACTTAATTTATTTCGGAACACCCATTTGGTACCAATTACAGATTGACCAATAGTTTTGGGAACAAGTTCCCAAACTTGGCTTCTCTCGAACTAGTTTAGTTCATCTTGCAAGCATAAATCTGAAACTAATCTAAGAATGCATCTGCTACTGATTGAGATTCTACTTGAGAATGAATGCAACATTAGCATCTATATCCCTAGTAGAAGAACGTGTACCTACTCCCTTTGATACATCACCTATGACAATGGTCTCTAGATGGTCTTTCATGAATTTCATCTTCTTCGCTAGACTCTCTAGATAGTTCTTGTCAGTCATAGTATCTTCATATGCTTTGGATGTGTTCCTTGCATCTCCATCATCGATGTCACTAGATACTTGACTATTGAGCTCATCAAATGAAACATTAATCGATTCATCAACAATCATAGATCTTTTATTGAAAATTCTACATCTATTACTCTTGACAACATAACCAAGGAATATCTCTTCATATGCCTTCGAGTCGAACTTACCGGTCAAACTTATCCAAGTTATCCCTGGTGTTCAGGATAAAACATCAACATCCAAAAACTTTTAAAATATGAAATATTTGGAATGCGATTAACCTACGGTTCATAGGGAGTCTTTTTCGATATAGGTCGAATCAGAACCCTATTCAAAATATGATAAGTTGTACTTACAACTTCAGCCCAAAAATATTTCGGAAGGTTGTACTGGTTAAGCATGACTCTAATCATATCGCTTATAGTTCTATTCTTTCGTTCAACAACACCATTTTGTTGGGGAGTTCTAGGACAGGAAAATTTATGAGAAAAATATTTGTTTCGTAAAACTTTTTGAAATCAGAATTTACAAATTCGCCTCCGATCATGAAACCTTTTTGATTTTGAACATTTTTACAGAAAATCTCAAATTCAAAAAGTGCATCATTTTTATTTGATAAAAAGAAAACTCATGTATATCTAGAGAAATCAACAATAACAAAAGCGTAAAGATTACCACCATGGCTGGCATTTCTACTAGGTCCAAACAAATCTATGTGTATCAACTGCAAGGGTCTACAAGTTTTTACAAAGTTGATGAATTTAAATGGGGATCTAGTTGCTTTATTTTTCATGTAATCGGCACATACTATGTCTCTTTTGAACGATATCTCCAGTAGTCCTTTTACCAATTTCTTTGTTGATAGCTTGGAAATGGTATCCATGTTTGTGTGTCATAATCTCATATGCCATAGACAACTATCTTCTTGGTTGACTACTAGGCACTTACCTGCACTGTTAATATTTTTTAAAAAGAAAACATAAATGTTATCCTCCCTAATTCCTTCATAGACAGGATAACCAGTAGACATATCATATAGAACATTTGTTTTTAACAAAATTAATACCATAACCATTGTCAGTAAAATGACTAATGCTTAGAAGGTTATGTTTTAATTCAGTTACAAGACAAATATCTTTTATTTCTGGATAGTGAGAAATACCAACAGCACCATTACTTATAATGTTACCTTTCAGACTATTACCGAATGAAACATATCCTTCTCTTTTCATCGATAGCATCGCGAATCGAGATGCGTCACATGTCATATGTCGCGAACATCCGCTATCGAGGATCCATTTGTTTCTAGTATGAGAGGGTTGGCCCACCTACAAGACGAGTAGATGTGACATTTAGTATCCATTTCTTTTAGGGTCCAGTATTTTTAGTTTTAGGTATTCATGTATTTATTATGTCTACTAACTTTCTAACTCTACAGTACTGTGATATGTTCCCGTGTTGACCACATTATGTACATATAATTCTAGAGTTAGTATCCTTTGTTTCAGTGCATACATGAGTCTTTTGTGTCTTACGTGGATGGTTGTAAATGAAAGCATGATTTTGTGGAATACGTTGCTTGCGTGTTTTCTTTGATCGTGTCCTATTTGGTATATACTGTATAGTAGGATAGATCTTAGGCAATGTAACAGAATTAACATGTTTGCCTAACTTCATCTCTAACTTTTTAGAGATTGAACAAGTTGCTATATATTTCTTAGTCATGTCTTTCAGCTTTTGTTCAGTGTCAATGTATAGTCGCTTCTCAGAATCATATAGAGCAAGTACTTTTGCATAGTCCTTCTCTCTTTTTTTACCGTGCATTGAGCCTCATGAAGACTTCGCTTAATGTTAGCTATTTTTTTTCGTGTTACCTGTGGTAGATGTTTCTTTATATCTTACAATAAGTTAGACAATCTAGTCACTTTGGTTGTATATGCCTTTATCTCTTTTCGAGATTACTTGTATTTGTCTAATACATTTTTGTGTTCGTCAAGTAGGTCACTAAAAGCATCAGAGAGTTCATCGAAAGTAAAGTCATCATACCAGGTCTGATACCTAATCAAAGCCATTAAGCAGACAGTTGCTGAGCTATTGAATCTTTCCTCTTCTTTGATTTACTGGACTCACTTTTATGCCATATGCTGGTATTTGTATACTTTCGACCAGTTGTTGACTTCATGTTTGATCGGTCGTATCGATTGCTCTTCTTGGCTATTGGGTAGTCCTTCTTGATATGCCTAGTCTTCTTGCATCCATAGTATATGATTTCTTATTCATTGCTCTCTTGGACATATTTCTTCTTTCGGTTTGATTTCTCAAACCTCAAGAACTTCTTAAAGTTTTTGACCAGTAGGACTTGTTCATCACCATTTGAATCTTCATCGTCGGTATCTTCACTTGAAAACTTTTTGTCTTGTACTTTGAAGGCGATAGATTTTTCCTTTGGGGTTGCCTCTTCAAAGTCTTGTAGGTCAAGCTCATGGGTCATGAGATTTCCCATCAGCGTCTCCAGTGACATTGTGGTGAGATTGTTTCCTTCAATGATCGCGGTAGCCTTCGAGTTCCAATTCTTGGTTAGTCCCTGAGCAGCTTCATGATCTTTTTATGGTTACTGTAATCCTTACCAAGAGAAGATAGATGATTAGTTATATCTAAGAAACGTATGAACATCTGTGTGATTGATTCATTTGGCTTCATCTTAAAAGACTCATACTCTTGTATGAGTCTGCAGATCTTGGATTTTTTTACTTGTTAAGTTCTTCATGAGTTATCTCAAGAAGTTTCCAGATCTCGTGCGAAGTGACACAAGTAGATACTCTGTTTAATTTAGTCTTGTCTATGGCACAAAATAAAGCATTAATGGCTTGTGCATCTAGACTAGCATGTTTCTTTTCTTGGTCAGTTTATCTATCGTATGGCTTATCAACTAGATTACCACCAGTCACAATCTGGCCGATTTTTTGTAACCGTCCATAACTATCGACCAAAGATCGTAGTCGAGTAACTTAAGAAAGAAACTCATGCTTTTTCAATATGTGTAGTTTGTACCAGAGGTCTATTGGATTGTCCTTCACCTGTGAACGTTGATTTTACGGTTGTCATATACTCTCTAGAGTGTTATGTATAGGTATAACCTGCTCTGATACCAATTGTAGGAACGTCGAGCACATCTGGAAGGTGAATAGAGTGCGTGTGTGCAGCGAAATAAAAATCACCAAATTAAAAATATATGCAGTACTGTCACATGTGATAAGTGTTCGACAGAAGATAACAAACTATATAGAGATTAAATGGATAATTTAAAGAGCATCAAAAAGACAAACTCATGACACAGCGATGTATACTGGTTTTTCTCTGAGATGACTAATCCACTCTCGAGTACTCTTGCTCGAAGTTAATCTACTATGGCACAAGCTTTGAAATCGAAGCGCTTGAAGCTCCTTACAACCACGATTTTTTATCCGGAGGACCCGCAACTTCAACAACGTGAAATTAAAAAACTAAAACGTTTTCGAAAAGCCTTCTTTACAACTCGAACCAAACTCTAGATCGAACAAGAATGACACTTGGCTTGGCTAGGAATCGTAAAAGGCTAGATATGAAAATATAAAGCTCTTTGAATGATTTGAATAAATAGAGAAGAGAAGAATGAATTGCATGAATTGGAATGGAAATTTCTCGTCTCATTTTTGGAGACCGAACTCGGCATGAATTCGAGTGCAGCTATTTCGTAATTCAAACATTTGTTGCAGATCTTTAGGAAGACCACTGAACTTCATGAACTACTTGACTGAACTCGGTCCGAACACGGGTCAAACTCGGATGGTTAGTTTTTGACCAGTTTGAGTTCTTATTGAAGATGGACTTTTTATTGCTTTGAGTATTGGGCTTTTTGGCTAGTATGGAATGTGGACTAGGATACTTTGTAGATAGGTAGGCTATTTTGAAAGTAGACCGTACATTTTTTATTCTCGGTAAAGTGCAAATACGAATAAGTATGAAAAAATATCTTGATCAGCATCCGCAATCTTTGTTTGACGAAGACGATGATGGTAGTAGTATGAAAGTAGACGTTCTGCATTTGTACTTGTAGCTGCGTATTATTTGCGTATCGACGAAAGTTTATGTTGATTATCAAAATCAGGTGTGACTATGACCAACGGGCCAACAGAAGTGGCGACATGAGCTCAACCAAAGCACCCACAATTACTGTCAGCCATTATATGGCTAATGGCATCTGCATGTTTAACCCATATATGGGAGAAAGTACCATTTTTATTAACATATGTTTTTGCATATTAATTTCCAATAAGTACTCTGACTAGTAATAATAACTAATTATTAATTAACTTAGTTTCGGCTAGATTAGTTAAATATAAGCAAAGTTGTTTCTAAGCATGTGCAAGTTGTGAGATCGTACAGACCCAAAAAATCAAAAGATTGAAGGACCATTAAGCAACTCTAAAGGGGGTGAATAGAGTGCAGCGGAGATATCTATTCAATTAAAAATTATCTAAGTGAAGGCAGAGTAACCAACGGAATAAAAATGTGGTGTATAACAAGTATGTAGAGCAGTAGAGCAAAGAAAAGCAAACTCAAACTCGATATTTTTATCCTAGTTTTCCTATGAAAGGACTAGTCCATGCCCGAGAACTCTTGCTCGGAGTGAATCCACTATAGTCACAATAGTGAAACCCGAGATTTGAATCCGGAGTGTTTGCAACTGCTTACACCTTGTGCTGAAGAGCAAAACGACTTCACAACTACGAGCTTTTATCCGAAGGACTTGCGACGTTACACTTTGCAAGTCTTTGATCTTAAGGACTCGCCGACTTCAGAAGGAGAGAGAAGCCTTTATAGACCTAGGTTTTACAATTCGAACCGACTTCTAAACCGAGATCGCACTTGGAACTAGAAGGCTGGAGAGTTGATCTTGGAGATGGAAGGTTTAGCTCAGAGACTTTCTCACTATAGGATAGAAGAATAGATTGTAGGTGAGTGAGTAAGAATGTGGAAATCCATCCGTATATATAGGATTTTTGTAGACCGAGTTCGGGCAGAGGTCGAGTGTATATTTGAATTTTTTTCGAACGTTGGGAGCCACAATATATGAGATTTCACAACTGTTTGGGATTTCCAATTAAGCCAAGACCGAGTTCGGTCCGAGTTCAACCGAACTACGTCAACTCGGTACGAGTTCGGTGTACAGATTATGTATGGATTTTGGCTAATTTTGTAATGTGTTTGTTGGGTTTTGGGTTGGGCTTTTGTGAATGGGTTTCAGGCTTTTGTTTGAGTGGACTTTGTTTGGTCGAGTGGACTTCTGGTACCAAGTGCGACTCGATGTATAAAGTTCTAGACTCAATAAGTATAAGATTACATAAGAAAGATAAATCTGAGTAGCATATAGATGTCCAAATGAATCTTGCAAGCATGCTGACTCGTCTTCTTCCTTTGTACCATGATAGCCTTTTCCTTGACGGCAGTCGTCCAAAGATAAATAGATATAGAAATCTGAATACCTTTCGGGGGCGAACGAGGGGTGCTGCCCCCTCGACCCAGCGGAACCCCCGATTTCGAGGTCCCAGATAGGTCGTTGGGCGGTTTAGAAAAATCTTTTTGTATAACGCCGTTTTCGGCCCATCATTAATTCTTCATTGCATATGCCCTGGTTTGATCATGATTACTGCTTGTTTGCAAGTACATGTTAGGCGAACAATAGTATAGCAGTATGATAAATTTAAAGAACAGGACAATACTAAGTTTAAGTAGCAACATGATAGTGATTACATGAATATTAGTGACATCATTATGTTAAACTTAATCAATTAGCCATATTCAAAAATATGAAACAATCATTGGACTAACAAAGATCCCAAAAATTTTAACCTCCATATATATTACTAATTTGAAATATCCATTTTAGATTTTGGCCTCCATAAAGGTAGTTAAGAATCCCTTTTTAGTATTTGTACACTAATGTCAGAAATGGTCCTGAATATGAGTAATGTCATTAAATAATTAGCTAGGAAGTACATACAATTTGGAATGTTGAGGTTCCCCATGATAAGATATGTATGATACAGTGGTCATCTAAAATAAAATGTGTGGCGCCCTCCTGGAACCAAATAAATCATGAGCACACAAACGTTGCGCAATCCCATGATGTTGCAGCAGAATGACCAGAACCATTCAGCAAGGATTAGGAAATATTCAGTTCAACCCACATATCACTGAATCCGTATCATATAGTATCTTGATAACCTTGTCATGAATGATGCTACAATCGATATTCCAATCATTTCTTGCTGCTGCTGCTGCTACATCAACACTACTTTTAGGTAACCAAACACCATTGCATATCTTATATAGAAATAACATTTTATACATTCTAGTTATATACTAGTCCACATGAGCAAAACTTGTTCCACAATATACAAAAAAAGAAAAATACCACCACCAGTACGACTTGGACATAAATATACTACATTAGCATCAAGTGACCAATATCCTGGCCATTTGAAGATTTCTTCATCAAGAAACAACAGAAGCACCGAGCCTCTCACAATCATCCTTTGTAAACCCGGTCAAGAAAATCTTAACTTCCACATGCCATGCACTCTTCTCGGTTCTCCAAGGAACAGACAAGCTGTGCCATTTTTGCTTCTACATCCTCCTCCACCGGCTTTTCATTCTGAAAACTCGGTATCAGAAAAAAGATTTAGAGGTTGCGGCTGAAAACATACATAAATGATCATAACTATAAAATGACAGGTTTCAGAGAAGAGATGACTACAACCTTGAGCATTGCTGTATCTACAGTGAACTTGATTGCGTCAGCAGCAGCTCGTGAACGAAGATAATACATCCCAGTTTTAAGACCCTTTTAAGTCAGAAAACTTTGAGAGGTTACAACCAAACAAAAAAAATTCAAGGATATTTAAATACATCAAATAGGAAAAAATGAGACTAGTTAATATACCTTGGACCAAGCATGGAAGTGCAAAGAAGTCAGCTTCCCAAAGTTGGGCTGATCCATGTGAATGTTGAGGCTCTGGCTCTGATCTATATAGCACCCACGATCAATCGCCATGTCAACCACAATCCTTTGCTTAATCTCCCAGACAGTTCTAAAATCCAAACATAAAAAATTATTAAATGTAATTCATGATATATATATATATATATATATATATATATATATATATATATATTACTGTTTAATCCCTTACTTGTAAATTGCTTTCAGGTTCTCTGGAATCTCTGGAACATTGAGTACAGAACCATTTTCATAGACTATTTTGTTTTTAAGAGCTGGGGACCAGAGGCTCATTTCTGTCAAGTCGTGCAAGAGGTGCTTGTTCACGACCACAAACTCCCCACTGCGAAATGAAGCATCTTGCTAATCAGGAATTTGTCATGCTTTTCAAAATACAAAGTGATATTATGAGGAGCAAATTAAAGCTTGACCTTAAAACCCGGCGACTGTAGATATTTGATGTGTAGGGCTCAAAACATTCATTGTTTCCAAGAATTTGACTAGTTGAAGCAGTGGGCATCGGGGCAACAAGAAGAGAGTTCCTCACCCCATGTTTTGCTATCATTTCCCTTAGTGCAGGCCAATGCCATCTACTGGACGGGGTCACATCCCACATGTCAGGTTGAAGAATTCCCTGCAAATAACTATGATGAGCAAGATACACATAGAGAAGTCTACATAGTTTTAGCTTTTTGATATGTAATATTGCACATAAAGAGTTCTCCAGTTGTGTACTCGCAAAAATACATTGATCTATATTTCTTATATGTTAAACATTTTTTGCTAGTGCCCTTATGTAAATGCAATACTCAAATTGATTGTAACCACATAAATATTAAAGCATTATGAAGAGCAGAAAGCAGCCAACACAAACCTTACTGACAGGACTTCCTTGGTATGTCTCATAGGGACCTTCTTTTACAGCAATCTCTGATGAAGTTTTCAGAGCATGGTAATATATGGTCTCAAAGATATCCACGTTCAGTTTTTGTGCCTGCAGAACATGGAAATAATCATAATTAGACTTAGCACAGTAACAAAGATCAAAAGGAAATACTTGGGGCCAATATGTACCTCTGGGGAATCAAAAGGCATGCCTAGCAAGATGAAAGCATCTGCCAATCCCTGAACTCCTATGCCAATTGGCCTATGTCTCATGTTTGACCGTCTTGCTGTTTCGACTGGGTAATAGTTGACATCAATTATTTTGTTGAGGTTTATTGTAACAATGGAAGTGACCTACATAAGAATACCACATGTATATATTCCATCAATATACAACAGCAATGAAAGTATCAAAAACAAGCTTTATAAGTTGGAACAATTAAAGCACCTCAGCCAGCTTGTCAAAATCAAAATATCTGTTCTTTGATCCAAGACTACCAACCACTTTTGATGGATGTGACTCAAGTGGAACATCCTGAAAAGAAATGATACGGTAATATGTACACCACTTTTATATAGAAGCTTTAAATAAGAGAAGACTCGCTGAGCTTGTAATAGATATTTTCCGCTCATACCTTCTCTCTAACAAATCGTGGTAAAGCAATTGAAGCCAAGTTGCACACAGCAGTTTCTGTAGGACTTGTGAACTCAATTATCTCCGTACATAAGTTTGACGACTTGATAGTCCCGAGGTTCTGTTGATTACTTTTTCTGTTGCATGCATCCTGCAGAATAAACAAACAAAAAGGTTACTCCCAGTGTATAACTTGAAGAGTCAAGTCCATCTAACTGTTCGAAGAATACCTTGTAAAGCATGTATGGCGTTCCGGTTTCTATCTGAGATTTCAGAACTTCAAACCAAAGGTTTTGTGCTAAAACAATCTTCTTTGCCTTTCCCTGGAGAATTAGACCAAATTATAGCAAATTCAAACTAAAAAATACAATAAGTTATTTTTTGGAGGAAAGAACTACCTGTTTCTCATACTTCGTGTACAGCTTTTCGAAATCATCACCCCAACAATCGGCCAATCCTGGAGCTTCACTAGGGCAAAACAATGACCACTCTCCATTATCTTGGACCCTTTTCATAAAGAGATCAGGAATCCATAGGGCATAAAAGAGATCACGTGCTCTTTGCTCTTCCTGCAAGATTGCAACATAATAAAGTGCCACAAGGATAGGTATTCAAGAAAGAGTTTCTTCATCGAAACACAAACAAGTCAAAAACAGTGTATCATAAACTGCTTTCAGCAGCAAGCTCTGATTGAAACAAACCAGCACTGAGATAAAGAGACCATGTTAACCAAGTAAGCCATTGAAAGCATAAAGAATGTCAAAGATATGCATGATGTGCACAGACGCAGAAATGATAACTTGAACAATACCTTAATAATGACGATAAATAACAAAGCACAAAACCAAAACAATAGCAATCAAAGAACATATAGATATTTAAGTGGTTCGGTCAACAATGACCTACTCTCGGAGGTTGTTCAGAAAACCTGCCTAGGAGAAAACATGTGCTTAAACAGCTGATATATGTAATTTAACCAAGATTGGCATATATAAAATATCAATAATTTGAACTACCGAGCACACAAGATATTAAAGGAAAACACAGCAGATATAGGTAGTTTAACCAAAATTGGCATATGACAAAGGGATACAAATAATGTGAACTACCAAGCACACAAGATATTTAAAAAAAACACAGCAGATATAGGTAGTTTAACCAAAATTGGCATATATCAGAGGGGTACTCATGAGAGATGCTCCTTAGAAAATGCACCTTATAAGAAATTCCTATATTCATCTTCTCTCACCTGCCTTCTCGCAATCTCTTTGGGAAACCAAGCCTACCTTACTTACCGTAGCTTTCCTGATAGTTACAGGAAACTTTATACAGGATTCCTCAAAATAAAACCCCAATCTACTAGATGTATAGCTCAAAGAAGTGTTTGTGCTTATCTATAAGTCAATCCAATTGCAAAGGGCCTGTGTGGTTGCTTGAAAGTGGGTGATGAAAGTAAAAAGTGCAAATCCACATATGTGGTTGCTTGAAAGTGGTAAACATTGGAAATTGGTTCGTTATGTGCCACTTTATGATTAAAACCAGTGAAAGTCCACATCCACATATAAAATTTGGATGTCGAGAACTATGGTATTGAAAGTCCACTTTCAGTTGGATATCAACTTTCAGGCACTTCGAATGGAGGGTTGTTTGGTTGCTTGAAAGGATTAGTGACCACTAAAAGTCGATTTTGAAAGTCAACTTACAATTTTTTTGTTAACATTAAAACTGGACTTTCAATATCATAAAGCTTTTCCTTCTTCGTATCCTACTTTCGAAAGAGGATGTGGACTTTTAATCATTTTGAATCTTAAAGTGGCACAATCATGAACCACTTTACCAAATTGTTTCTTGGATTTGCACTTTCTAGAAAGTGCCAATTTTTTCATGTCCACCTGCACTTTTCACTTTCGTCATCCACTTTTAAGAAACCAAATAGCCCAAAATGGACACTTTTAAGCAACTAAACAGCCCCCCTACAACAAAACTCAAATGACCAGGTTCAAGCTCAAACAAAACCCAGGCTCTGTATGAATATCAGATCAGTACTAGTAGTTTCAACAACTATAACAACTTTGAATTCCAGTATCTGGTATTAGGAATTACATCATCATCATAATAATAATAAATGTTTCCACATTATTATTTTTAATGTTGTTTGATGTTAGCTCCAAAGAAATGACAATAGACATTGCTAACCTCTGCTTCTTTTTTTTTTTTTTTTTTTTTAGAATTTCTTAGCAAGAAATATCTAACATATTAAGAAAAATGACCAATTTACCAAATTTATTTGCAAGAACTTTAATTTCAAATTTACCTGGCAGCTGTGTTCATGGATGAAGCCTCCTAGTTACTAGCGGACATATAGGCCTCCTTTACACCATTTCTACTCTCATTTGGTCCCATGTTTCTCCCATCACTCTTTTACTTTTAGGGGTTGTTTGGTTCGCGGAATTGGAGCACAGAAGCGGCCAAAATCCAGATTTTGGACCACTTCACGTGTTTGGTAGAGGATTTGCAGACAAGATTTACTTAATTTGACATGAACAGTAAATCTTGTCAGCCACGAAATCAAAGTTTTGACATCATATTTTTTTTTTTCTCCGAAGTGGAACGCCGAAGTAGGAAATCTTCGTTCCCACTTCGCGTGTTTGGTTAGAGGACTACTTCCTCTCTACTTCACAAAAAGAAGATTTACTAGTCATATCACTTCAACCAAAAGTTACACTTTTCCACTCACTTCAACAACCAACAAAACACCAAACTTTAGGATTTCTCACTTCTAACCTCCAGTTCTTCAAAGCACCCAAACGAAGGATTTTTCATTTCGTTCTACTTCACCGCAATGTGTACGCAAAATATCGATTTGGGTTTTCCACTTCGTCGCACTTCACCGAACCAAACAGCCTCTTAGTGCTCAGATTACACTTCAACCATTTCGACGAAAGTGTATTGGCCAAACTTAACCGACGCCAGTCAAATAATAAGTTTAAGGGCAAATAATGATCATGATCAACCAGTACTAGAAATTTGTCATGTTACAGATTAGACTTGCTTCAATCCAATCAGAACGGCTGGCAAAAGCAGTGAAGACCAACCTTTTGAGCATTGATTATATCTCACCTTCTGTACTTAAACTTCCAACAGGGCATAGTAGTCTATTGGGAAGAGAACATAGCAATTGACAACATCCACAAAGTCTTCAAATCAATCTCAATTGCACATCTCCATGAGCTCTCACTATAGGCTCTGGAACCAAATGTTGTGGACAGACATAACATAATAAGGCAAAAAATATGAAATACACAAAAAAAAAAAAAACAAAGGAAGACACTAATACTTAATATGGTCTTCTAAAATTGTCCAACATTTGCAAGCAACTGGAAAGATACTTTCTGGTAGAAAGTACAACCTTATAAGTTAAGACATTTCCCACCTCCCTTCTCAATCACATGTGCTGTCGACCAAGCAAAATTAGCCAAGCCCATAAATCTTGAAGAGAGCTTCTAGATGAGCTCATACAAATGCTAACATAATATGAGCAAGCCCTAATACATTAACCTGGTCCCTAGGCCTAGACAATCAAAATGAACTCCCTGGGGCTCATATTCAATCTTGGTGTTAAAATGGATGCAGGATATCACCCAGCATCCTACAGATCTATAGTACATTCCTGCAAATTTACTGTAACCTTGTGAAGTAGGTACTACAGTTCTAGCTCAAGAAGGCGACAACAATGAAGAGTAAATGAGATGTAGTTAGAGGAACTCGTTCGAGGAACTGCCGAGCATGAATTCAAAACGAGCGAAAAGGGGGTGGGGTTGCCTACTCAATTTATTTCTAAAAGGGAAGAAAACAGGAAAAGAAAAGAAAAATTGCTTAATCTTCATTCTAGTGCTGGGAATTTACTTAGGTTGCTTCCATTCCAAAATACTATTTTTTTTTTCTATTTTAAATTCTGTATCAGGATCACTGTTCTAAAAGGCAATCTAGGCAGCGCCTAGGCACTAGGCCCCAGTTGTCCACCCGATGTCCGTCTAGGCGTCCGCCTAGACCCCGGACGCCCGACTATGCATGTTTTGGGATTTTATAGATTTTTTTCTGCAATTTTCAGTAGCTTTTTTGGATTTTATTTATTTATTTTTGAACTGCCTAGATCTAGGCGTCGCCTAGGGGTGTCCGCCCGACTAGCGCCTTTCACAACCTTGATCAGGATATTGCCAGGAGAAAGTTATGGTCATTTTTTTTCAAATGGTCACTACATCACACTAAATAATAAGAAGAATGAGCATAGAATCTATATACGTATACATAGGATCATTCAAAAACAAAAAGCACAATATTAAGCTATTGAAGTGCATGACAATTGCCAACAAATTAAAAGAAAGGACCAAAAGAAGAATAGATCAAATGAATAAGATATCAAACAAGACAAACATGGGGGCTAAATGAAATTTTCAACATTTAAATTAAAATGCTAATGCACATAACAACAGACATTCATCGTCAACAGAAATTTAAAGACACCAAAATGCTTGGAACATCAAGACAGAATCATAAAACCCAATTAAAAAACAAACACTAATCAATTATGAACCCCAAGAAAACCACTAGCATATGAAGCATTTTGAACAATACCTTCCCATGGTTTTTCCTAAGTTCAAGAAAGTCAAAGATATCAGCATGCCAGGGCTCCAGATACACAGCAAATGCACCTAGATATAACCTAAATATCAGCTTTTCAAATAGTGAAATGCATTAAAGTAAAATAAACAAATAAAAGACAATGTTACCCTTTCTCTTGCCTCCTCCTTGATCAACATAGCGCGCAGTGTCATTAAATACCCGCAACATTGGAACAATCCCATTGGACGTTCCATTTGTCCCGCGGATATAGCTACTTGTTGCACGAATATTATGAATAGAGACGCCAATTCCTCCAGCTGATTTGCTTATAATAGCACTCTCCTTGAGAGTATCATATATTCCTTAGATGCTGTCTTCTTTCATGCAGATAAGGAAGCAGCTGCTTAACTGGGAAAAGAAAAAAATGATTAATATAATAGAGATAATATCACTAACCCTAATTTAATATTACAAGTTTGAAATGCAGTACTTGGGGCCTAGGGGTGCCAGCATTGAACAACGTCGGGGATGCATGAGTAAACCATCGCTGTGACATCATATGGTAAGTTTTGAGGACCGAATCAATATCATCCATGTGGATTCCAACAGCAACTCTCATCAGCATGTGTTGAGGCCTCTCAACAACCTTTCCACATACTTTTAAGAGATAGGATCTCTCAAGAGTTTTGAAGCCAAAGTAGTCATAATCAAAGTCTCTGTCATAGATAACCTCACTGTCCAAACGAGCTGCATTCTGTAAATATAAAATGGAATATAGTTAAAGAATGACTGTTAATCTTCACACAAAAGTAAACTAGTACAGCTATGGGATCAACATCAAGTTGAAACATCCAATAATGTCACTTTATGTTTCAGTGTTGAGTTATCAGCTCAACTGAAGGAGGGAATTTATTATAAACTAGACATCGTCACATTCTAAAATTAATGTATCAATTTCCTAATCACTATAAGCCTATTACTAATCACCCACTAAAGACCTGAGATAAACACTAGGATCTGCAAATGCAACAATCACTCCACATAATCCTCGTAAGCAAAGGAGAAGGTTAAAACTTAAAATGGAAAGGCCACAAAGATCAAAGAAGTATCTCCAGGGTTTGTAATGATCAATATTCCCAAGCTAATGGTCACATACCCAAATTTGTATTTTGGAATTTTTGAATGAAACATAGACCCAAAATGACATTGTTGGAGATATCAGCTGGTATTCCATGCGACATTAAACTAACAGTTTATTCAGTTGACCCTTCACAAGTAATCGATTAAATTAAAGAAGTCTCCTGTCTAAATGATTCAAGGCTTCTCCCAATATAGGGTCTAGGGAGGGTTGGGAGGGTCAAGATGTATGCAACCTTAACCCCATCTTTTTGGGGGAGGCTGTTTCCACGACTCAAAGCAACATCATCCAAGATGGATGAGCCAAGCCTTACCAGCACACCAAGCAACACCCTCAAGTAATTGATTTAATATTAAACAAAGTTTAAATATTACCAATCGAACTATTAGACTATTAATATATTACATAAGGATTTATCAAATCACCATCCTAACTAAATTAACATAAAGGAATTCTGATACTACCCTCAAAATAATTGGTATTTCAGCCAAAGTAAGAACCACAAGTATCACTTTACCGTCTTTACGTGTAACAAAAACTAAATAATTTTTAAACACAACTTCACCAAGTGTGGAATCAAACCTTCATGATAATTTCGTACACATCATCTGCAATCAAAGGCGAATCGAGTCCCGATCTCTCGTTGAAATGGTTATACATAAGTTTAACCCTGAACCAAAAACCAAATACCACATGCTAAGAACATAAGAAAAAAACTCCAAACAGTCAAACTATAACAGGTAAATAAGGAAAAGATAGTTACGTCTCCGAGAAGGACTTCTTTGTGTTCTTGTGCAAGTTGGAGACCGCAATCCTCGCCGCAAGCTATCAACATTTGAGGCCAAACAATAAATATAGAAGTTAGGGTAAGGAGATAGATAAATGGTGTTTAAACTCTTGCCTCTGAACCAGAACTCTATATATGTTGTGAGGGTTGAGTTGTTAAATATTTAAATTGCTCATATACCTCACATGCATTAAATGCTTATTCGCATCAGTAGCAATTTAGTTGTTAGAATGTGCGCTAGATGAGATTTATCATACACTTAAAACCCATGGAACGGCAACACAGCATTGATTTAACTCTGCTCAAGTCAACTTAACACGTCCTTTTGCATACGAAATCTAAATCCTTAAATCTTTGTAATCCCAACTGTCATTGATCAACCCTAAATTGTTCAAGAAGCTGGCTAGGCCTGAACCTTACTATCCGACTCCCAAAACTCGTATTTTTCTTAGCATAATATTGTTACTAAGCATAAATTGTTCAAGAATTTGACAAGCCTCGTTCTAGGACTATATTTTGATAACAAAAACAAAAATGGAAGTGAGTAGTTAGTTTAGTACTGAGGCATAGTCTGGGTGGTTGGCGGTCATGGCGGCGGCGGTTTCGGCGGCGAGCTCGTCGAGGAGGGAGGTGGTGACCCCCTTGTAGACCCCCGTGCAGACCTTCTGGGCTACGAGGACGGGGTCGCAGTGGTCGTGGCTGAGGCCGTAGCTGAGCTTCTTGAGCCGGGCGGTGATCTTGTCGAAGTGCACCGGCTCGTGCCGCCCGTCCCTCTTCACAACATACATCCTTTCTTTCCTCCTTTCCTTTTTTTTTTTTTCCTTTTTTTTGGTGGGGGGGAGTGGGAGATTTTGTCGAACAGATGGTGGGCGGAACGGGGGTTTAAATGGGGGTTTGAAGGAGATGCTTATCTTGTTGGGGAAGGTGCGGATTTGAGATTTTTGGAGTTTTGGCGCCAAAATTAGGAGTCAATGAATAGAGAGAGAGGAATCTTTTTAAAAAAATGCGCCAGTTTTGAGGAAAAAATGCTAGGAATGGTGTCGGCTGGGCATTGACACTGTGTTTGGGAACATTTGTGGGGAGGGAGAGGAAAATTTGAGGGGAAGGAAAATGGAGGGAAAGTTAATTTTTCCTTCCTTTGTTTGGATGGACAAAAAGTAGGGGAAGGAAAAGTTTAAAAATAATTTTTTATTTGTTTATGGATATAGGTATAATTACTATTTCCTCCTTGGTATTCTCAAATGATGATTTAATATTAACTTTTTGAGGGGTGGTGGAGTAAATTCACTCAAATTCCTCTCATCTCTCTCCATTTTCCTCCCACATTTGGGAGAAAAAATTTTTGGTGGGACCCACCTACTTTTTCCTCTCAAATTTTCCTCTCCCATGTTCTCTCCCCCTTTCCAAACACCATCATTTAAAATTTTCCTCTCACTTTTCCCTCAACTTTTTCTTTCCTCCCATTTTCCACCCTTCCCAAACAGTACCTGAAGGATCCCTAAACTCTCTCTCTCTCTCTCTGATCTTTTACATGTATACCCCTGCAAATTACTTATTAGGGGGGTAAAGTGCATTTAAATCCTCCTTAGATTTGTCTCGTTTGCAAAATAAGATCTTTTAAAAAACTTAAGCAGTTTGCACCTCCCGTAAAACATGTTTTGCTCGGAATGCCCCTTTCCGTCAAAATGACGTTAGAACTAGCCGTTAGGACCTATTTTTTGGAGAAAGAAAATTTTTCACTCCCCAAAATACCCCTCTATGTTAACGTTAGCTTCCTGGCTCACTTCCATTCTCTATATATAGGATTGTTTGAAACATAAAACCCAAACTTTCTATTTTCTACATTTTTTGACTGGTTGGTTGGTAGGAAAATAATATTTAATTTTTTTCATATTCCCTTTTTTTTACTTATTTGTTATCATTTAATGTATTAAAGCTTTTTCTTACCTACAGATCTCAAATCCAACTGCAAATTATGGCCAGTAGCTCGCAATCTTCATTCTCAAGACGTCCAAATAGAAATTATGGAAGAACAATTTATTGATATTGTGGATTAATTAGTCCATTGAAGACTTCATGGACACCAACAAATCCTGGAAGAAGATTCTACGGGTGTGCAAATTTTTGTGATTTTTCTATTATGGGAGGATGAGAAACTTTCAGAACAGTATCAAATTCTAATGTGGAATTTAATGAAAGAAGCAAAGGAGCACCGAGGCCAAGGTTACAGCCTATTCCTAGAGAATCGACAGCGTGTTGGTGGCAACTGAACCCAGACCATGCTTCAACATACATGTTTTGCAATTTATTTTAGGATTTTTGACATGTTTAGTAATATTTAAGTTATTTGTTTGAGGAATACATGTGATGAAAACAAATTTGTACCAAGGATTTCCAATGAATGTTGCAGTTGCATTCCAAAATGAATGTTTCCAATTCCAGTTTCAAATGAATGTTTCTTGTATGAACTGCACATATGAACTACATAAGAACACATATGAAACAGCAACATGAAATTCCAACACATGAAATTCGAACACATGAACACATATGAACTGCACATATCCACACAATTTGAACTGCACATATCCACACAATTTGAACTGCACATATCCACACAATTTGAACTGCACATATGAAGAATTGGTTGAGACATTAAGAAAACTGCAAAATGGATACTGCATATGAACTGCAAAGACTGTAAAATGGTTGAGACAATTCGAACACATGAACACATATGAACTGCAAAGTGTAAACTGCAAAATGGATACTGCACATTGTTTAGACATTAAGAGTAAACTGCGAAATGGATACTGCAAAGTGTAAACTGCAAAGTGTTCATCAACATTTCATTTATTCAACTACTTAAACACATATCCATTCGTTCAACATATTTCATTTGTTCAACAACATTCCATCCAACAGACAAAAAAAGAGAGGATAACATAGCACCCCACAACAACATATCCATTTGCTTTGCTCCCACATTTTAGACATTTCATATCCATTTGCTTTGCTCCCACACTGCAGAAAAAAAAAATGAAGAGTTAGAGTTAATGAGATGAAGTACAAAATGTAAAGGAAAATATGATGAAATGAAGAAGAATCATAAACCTGTAGTATGACAAAACGAGGTAGGGACAGCAGCATGACAAAATAAGGTAGGGACAGTGGCTCAGAAGAGTTAGTGAGTAAAGGATAATAGAGCACCCTACAGCAACATGAAAAGATGACAAAATAAGGTAGGGACAATATCATGCAACATAACAGAGCACCCCACAGTCAGAGCACCCCACAAAATCAGGTAGGGACAGCAGCATGCAGTATAATGAGTCATTTATAGCATGCCAAAATTATGTAGCATCCCAATTCATCATTGCCACACAAAATTAGGTAGGGATAGCAGCATGCAGTATAATGAGTCATTTATAGCATGCCAAAATGAAGTAGCATCCCAATTCATCATTGCCGCACATATCCTTATACCCACATAACTCGAATTCATCATTGCCAACTTTCAAAATGGGTCACCAAAATGATAAAGACCCTTTCCTTGTCTATAACCTATGAAAAGATGAGTAACAAACAATTAACATGCAAAATTTTAAAATGAGTAACAAATAATGAGCAAAATTCATGTATCAGAACTGACCTTTTGGAGCTAATACTCTCCCCCTTGCAACACTTTCATGCAGAGTTGACCTTGGTAGCTTAGGCCTACCTGGTTTGCCTTTTGGCACTGCCACCTTCTCCTTGAAAGGATTTGGGCATGCTCTTGAGTTATGTCCTAACTGCTTGCACTTCCCACAGGTGATAGTGGCTCTAGACATGACTTTTCCAGCTTCCTTCTTAGATATTCTTTCATCATCTTGTTTCTTTCTCTTCTTTTGCCTTCTCCCAATTTGGATATGGACCGCAGGGGGTATCATAGGTACAACATTTTGAAGCTGTCTTAGATTCCTCATTGGAAGAGGATTGATTAGCTCTGTATAAGCCTTCAAGTAAGTAGACTTGTGGTAGCACTTGTCTACATAGTCTTCAATAGAGTGCCTCTTCTTCTTAATACATGCAGCTGCATGGTCATAAGGAATACCTGTGAGTTGCCATTCTCTACAGCTGCAGGTCTTTGCTTCCAAGTCCACTGCCTCATTAAGTCCTCTCTGGCTCATTTCAAATTTATTGTGAAACACATCCAGTAGGCCTTTTTGTCTATCAGAAATCTAGGTGATTATATTTTCATCCATGCCAAGTGCATCCAATAGTTGATCCATGAACCAGTTCCAAGTTTCCTTATTTTCTATCTCTATAACAGCCCAAGCAATAGGGAAAAAACTGTTGTTACCATCTCTCCCCACTGCACTAAGAAGTTGCCCTTTGTACTCAGTCTTCAGAAAACATCCATACAGACCAATGAATGGTCTACAACCTTCTTTAAAACCCTTTATCACAGCCTTCAAAGTGTGGAACACCCTGTCACGACCCGACACCCAAATTGTTGGGTCGGGCCGAGCCATGTCCAGCCTACGCTTGGTTAAAGCGTAGTAAGCTGTTCTAGAATAAACAATAAAGGATCTAAGCAGCTAACAGTTCTAAAATCACATTTAAGGTTCATCACAACACAGCATCTATAAGCGAAGGTAAACAAACACATATTTAATAATACACTTCCAAAGTATCTAACTGGAGACAAAGTCCAGTTCCAAATGTAACTACAGATAAAGTCTAAGTCTCAAAATACAAGAAAGATAACTAAGCAAGGTTCTCCGCTGAATCTCTTCTGGAGCTAAGGCCATGTCCTCAATGCAGTACCATAATATGTAACACATAGCATCTCCTCCTCAGTAAGTATACCTACAACGTTATCCTGTCAGGACGGGAGCAAGTACTGAATCTAGCAAACTAAGTATACGAAGCATGAACAAGAATGTAATAAACTGGAATCATGGCATATCATGGTTTAATTTGGTTATTTTATAGATAACCGCATGTAGTTTAAAAGTTTAAAACGGTAGCATGTACGTGAATCGGTCAATAGGTGATCAGGATGTACTGTGGTACATATCAAGTTTTTCTGGTATGCACATACGTGTACGAACGGCATCGGTGTATATCCATACACAAACGCGATATCAGAACATACGGCAAGGGTACATATAGAATGTCACCGAGCGCGGTAAATACATACGGAGAAGGGGGTCATGTTCACGTACAATACTAACAGTTTTCCCTTCACCCGTTATTTAAACATGTGAGAGATATGAGAACAGTAAAAACATGTGGAAGATACGAGAACGATATAAAGCATGTGAGAGATATGAGATACTGTCCTAAACATGGTAGAGACTGAAAGTAATACAACATGTAAAGTTCTAACTTGCTACCCCAAGCATCAGCATTTAACATGGTTGGTAAGTCGCAGTTTATTGTTCTAGCAGTATGTAAAGTTCGTAGAAAGTACTTGCCTCTAGCAAAACAAGCTGCGATAAAAGTGCTATGGATGTCCGGTAACTCGTCACTGTAGAAGTAAATACAATAACTTAGCTTTTACACTAAGCTAAAATACTAGGACACTAATTGGTGCGACACGACTTGGGACTGGGCACCTAGCCAAAATGATGACTTTAGCATAAGAGACCAATGTGGGGTGACACAATACTCAAACTAACTTTCTAGGGTCTAGAAATCAATAAAAAAATCAAGTCATGAGTGCGCTACTACGAGCCACTATATCGAGCTAGGCATATATAGTAATCTGGAGTACACCATAACAGGCCACTATCTATAATTTGGACATAGAACAATACGTGAACATAAGCATGTACCATGTATATAGAGTGTACAATCATTCTTTAACTATCCAAGGTCATCTAATCATGTTAAGAGTCTATTACAATCGAGAAAATATCAAAAATGGACAAAAACGGGCAAAAACGGACAAAATAGCCTAAAACAGCATTAAAACGGCATACCGGCGGTATACTGCGGCATACCGGCGGTATACCGGACTAAAGACAGTAAGTTTCTGGTGCCAAAAACGGCATACCGGCGGTATACTACGGTATACCGGCGGTATACTAGTTTTTCAAACAGCAACAAATTCTAGATTTTCGCTAAAACTTGTTTCGGCCATAAAAACTTCATTTTAAATCGAAATTCGGACTTTCAAAAGTCAAAATTGAATAGAATTGAATTTCCAACAACATGGAAGTATTAGTTTTCACAAATCAAAACATTTGATAGATCAAAACCTCAAATACTCGAAAATCATATCTAGAAACTCAGATCTACGCAATACTGTCGATCAAAACCAAAAGTGCTATATACTAAACATGTTAACAATTTAAAAAAGTAAATTATAGGCCAATAAAACTCTAGTTTCCATGGAAAAACAAAAATAAAGTATGCTCATGCTACTTTTGAGCAAGATACACTTGCCTAGGTTAAGCTCCAAGCCTAATCTTCTAGTCCACCACTAAGAGGGGTACGAAACCACACTCTAGACCTCAAGGCCAAGCTCCTAGCAAAGCTCCAAGGGAAGAGAAAGGAAGAAGAAATGAAGAGAGAGTGAAGAGAATGAAAGAGAGAGGAGAGAGAAAGTGAAAGGGTTTATATAGAAGGGGGAATTAATCTTAGCCGTCGGATCGTGATCCATGTCAAAATCTAAGTCAATCCTAACCATTCAAACAAAACCAAATGTCCATTGAGTAATAGGGTGCTTCTACACTATTCATGAAAATATCTAAACACTATTCACGAAAATATCTAAACACTATTCACAAAAATATTCGAAACACTATTCATGAAAATATCTGAAATCGAAAATATCTAAAATGTAAAAAAATTTGTCTGGACGGTATGCCGTCCAAGGAAAAATCTATAAGTTAGAAAATTTTTAAAGCATTACGAAAATCAAGAAAATACGAAACACACTACAAAATACGTATCCGTATATAAATACGATACTGTGAGAAAATATTTTATTCAGAAAATTTAAAATAAATCTGAAATTCAGGGGGCTTACATCCTACCCTTACAAAAATTTCGTCCTCGAAATTAAAAATCACCCAATAGGTCAAACTATAACATGTAGCTGCTCTGGCTATACTCAATCTGCTACCCTTGTAATCATCTCTTATATTTCTCTTTACAGTATGTTTGGTTCAGGTTCAACAAAGTCCTTCTATCATAAACTACGTCATATATCCTTTAGAATCTTTCATACTAATATGAAACATTTATGTACCCAAAAATATAGGTCATTCTCTGGATATATGTTCATAAGCAAACAATGCTTGATCATCAACCATATTTCCAATCTCAATTTTAAATACTTGATTTCCTTATCACATCCTAAGTATCCTTATTCTATCAATCCACTAGCCCTTAGCATCGTTTGTCGTCAACCCTTTTCTACAGTTTCATTGAAATCATATGTTCAATTCTTATCCTTGGCGTAGAGCCTTCTTCTTTTTACTCAACAAGTCCTCCGAATATAAATCCTCGGTTTAAACTCCCGATTTATTAATTACCAATGTACATATGTCTTTGTCTTGTTCCTTGTCTTTTTAATCGATATCTTTCCGATCTCGTACGTACTATTATATCCCATTCTAACTTATTCTATACCATTCCACATATTGATCTACCCTCTAATCACATGTAATTAGCTATAGATAACCAATAATCACTTGGTCATCAAAGTCATTTAATGCTCAATCTCAAATTCCAAGCACAAAATTTTAATCCTTAATCCACACTCACAACAATATACTATCTCATTTCTCCATCTTTGATACCCTATCATCAAGTCATACTATCAATACATTCGTTCTTAATGGTTTTCAAGTCTACTACTGTCAGTCACCCATACTTGTCCCATAAGCTTAATCTAACCAATCCCTAGGAAAAGCATTTATCACAAACACACAATACATTTTAGTTATACTGCAGAATCAGTTAACAAGGTTTGGCTATTTCGGTCATCTATCAAATAGAAGGTAATAAGGCCTAAGACTGGGTCAAGCAATCCATAACAGTGTCCAAACAAGTTAAAGAGTCAAGCAAGACAGGAAAGTTTATTGGAATATCTCCAAGAATGGTACAAAGACAACGAGATGCATAACGAGAAGAATTATCCAAGAGGTTAACAAAGAAGAGTTTGGTCAAGTCATAGGAAAGATGGAACACAAAAAATTATGTCCAAAAGATAACGCGAAAGCAATCCTATTGGAGAGCCCTAGAGAACCTGTAATCCTAGTTGTAGATGTAGATAGAATAGAGTTATTCAAGACGGGAAAGAATGATAATAAAAATTTATTCTTGCTCATTCGGTCATAATCAGAGGGGATCAAAATCTTAACGATATTGAAATTTGAGAAACAATTCAAGGATAAGGAATAAGTCAAATTTCCTTTATGATAGGAAAGTTAAAAACAAGTTTCATAAGGAAGTCAAGTTAATCATCTCTCTGATACTATCAAATTTATCTGATCATTAATTGCCATTCATACCTTTATCTCACAAGTCCAATGTGAAATTCAACATTTATATGACTACTACCAAAACTGTACCCTTCTGTCACAAAGATTGAACATTAACATGTTTACCATAGGCCTAATTACCAATTTCCAAAAACATATAACTCAAAACTATCCACTTAATCATCTTTAATTTCAAATTCTTCCACATTGTCATAAATTGATCCGAAATCTCTAAATCAAGTTTATGAAATCCTTGAACTTGTTCAAATCACGCTCCTCCAAATCGAATCTAATACTACTAGGCCTTACAAAATTTATTCTCCATTATAAAACCAGCTTTCATATTCTTTCATCGTACACTTTCAAATATATCCACCTTAAATAAATTATCCACAAAGTCTCCTTTTTTTTCTTTTTTTTTCCAAAAATCTCATTCCTACGAAGATATCACTTGATAACAAAATATGCCTTCTGATCTAGATGATTTACGACACTTCCTTAACTTTTTAAGGTAGAGATACAAGAATTTAAATGATTTAACAGTGTAGTTGACGAAAATGTACAAGATAGATGATTGGTGAAATCGGGACATAGTTAATCAGGACGAAGAAAATAATGGTAAGGTGAGAAAATTATCATACGATGAGAGGAAAGAAAGAATGACGAAACAAGAAATAATAGTAGGAATCATTCTTGTTCATTAGGTCAAAAGAAGTGAATCAATTTAAGATATGTTCTGATAACCATACACATCTATCTAGAATCATGTTGCCAGAATTTTCGCCACACCAGTATGCTTAGATGCAATAAACGATAGAGTCATAACTATGGTATACACCCTATAATCATGTTATCTAGAATTCTCGCCACGCCAACCGGTATGGCTGCAAGAAAATCTAAATTCTATGAATAGAATAGTATATCCAAAATCAGGCTCTATGTTTTTGTCATACCAGCTAATATGGCTGCGATAAATTCTAAACTTCATAACTAAAGCAGACATTTAGCTTATCAGGATATATAACAATTTAATCCACAAAATTTATCACGATGCAAGATCAAAGTTAACAACAAAAATCAGAAATTACATTAACAACGAATTTAAGGAAGAACAAATAGAAATAAGTGAAAACAGATTTCTAGATAAGATTAGAGTGAGATCCTCAGGGGTCATCCAAGGGTACAAACTTGGTCTAAATTGACCCACTGAAATACAAACAAGAGACTAAATACAGTTAACGGTCCTATGCTGTGACGAGTTCTCCTATGTTGCAATCCTAGCATTCCTCTAGGTGTTCTAAATGTTATTCCTAGTGTTATCAAGTTGTCCTAGATCCTAATTGCAGGCATGTTTGGTGCTAATAACGTAACCAAACAACTTAAGTCTGGACCTGCATGGGCACCACTAAAAACATATCACGACCCGACATCCAAATTGTTGGGTCGGCCGAGCCATGTCCAGCCTACGCTTGGTTAAAGCGCAGTAAGCTGTTCTAGAATAAACAATAAAGGATCTAAGCAGCTAACAGTTCTAAAATCACATTTAAGGTCATCACAACACAGCATCTATAAGCGAAGGTAAACAACACATATTTAATAATACACTTCCAAAGTATCTAACTGGAGACAAAGTCCAGTTTCCAAATGTAAGTACAGATAAAGTCTAAGTCTCAAAACACAAGAAAGATAACTAAGCAAGGTTCTCCGCTGAGTCCCTTCTGGAGCTAAGCCATGTCCTCAATGCATACCATAATATGTAACATATAGCATCTTCTCCTCAGTAAGTATACCTACAACGTTATCCTGTCAGGACGGGAGCAAGTACTGAATCTAGCAAACTAAGTATACGAAGCATGAACAAGAATGTAATAAACTGGAATCATGGCATATCATGGTTTAATTTGGTTATTTTATAGAAACCGCATGTAGTTTAAAAGTTTAAAACGTAGCATGTACGTGAATCGGTCAATAGGTGATCAGGATGTACTGTGGTACATATCAAGTTTTTCTGGTATGCACATACGTGCACGAACGGCATCGGTGTATCCATACACAAACGCGATATCAGAACATACGGCAAGGGTATATATAGAATGTCATCGAGCGCGTAAATACATACGGAGAAGGGGGTCATGTTCACGTACAATACTAACAGTTTTCCCTTAACCCGTTATTTAAACATGTGAGAGATATGAGAACAGTAAAAACATGTGGAAGATACGAGAACGATATAAAGCATGTGAGAGATATGAGATACTGTCCTAAACATGGTAGAGACTGAAAGTAATAAACATATAAAGTTCTAACTTGCTACCCCAAGGATCAGCATTTAACATGGTTGGTAAGTCGCAGTTTATTGTTCTAGCAGTATGTAAAGTTCGTAGAAAGTACTTGCCTCTAGCAAAACAAGCTGCGATAAAAGTGCTATGGATGTCCGGTAACTCATCACTGTAGAAGTAAATACAATAACTTAGCTTTTACACTAAGCTAAAATACTAGGACACTAATTGGTGCGACACGACTTGGGACTGGGCAGCCAAAATGATGACTTTAGCATAGAAGACCAATGTGGGGTGACACAATACTCAAACTAACTTTCTAGGGTCTAGAAATCAATAAGAAAATTAAGTCATGAGTGTGCTACTACGAGCCACTATATCGAATTAGGCATATATAGTAATCTGGAGTACACCATAACAGGCCACTATCTATAATTTGGACATAGAATAATACGTGAACATAAGCATGTACCATGTATATAGAGTGTACAATCATTCTTTAACTATCCAAGGTCATCTAATCATGTTAAGAGTCTATTACAATCGAGAAAATATCAAAAACGGACAAAAACGGGCAAAAACGGACAAAAATAGCCTAAAACAGCATAAAAACGGCATACCAGCGGTATACTGCGGCATACCGACGGTATACCGGACTAAAGACAGTAAGTTTCTGGTGCCAAAAATGGCATACCGGCGGTATACTACGGTATACCGGCGGTATACCGGTTTTTCAAACAGCAACAAATTCCAGATTTCGCTAAAACTTGTTTCGGCCATAAAAACTTCATTTTAAATCGAAATTCGGACTTTCAAAAGTCAAATTGAATAGAATTGAATTTCCAACAACATGGAAGTATTAGTTTTCACAAATCAAAACATTTGATAGATCAAAATCTCAAAATACTCGAAAATTATATCTAGAAACTCAGATCTACGCAATACTGTCGATCAAAACCAAAAGTGATATATACTAAACATGTTAACAATTTAAAGAAGTAAATTATAGGCCAATAAAACTCTTTTCCATGGAAAAACAAAAATAAAGTATGGTCATGCCACTTTTGAGCAAGATACACTTGCCTAGGTTAAGCTCCAAGCCTAATCTTCTAGTCCACCACCAAGAGGGGTACGAAACCACACTCTAGACCTCAAGGCCAAGCTCCTAGCAAAGCTCCAAGGGAAGAGAAAGGAAGAAAAATAAAGAGAGAGTGAAGAGAATGAAAAGAGAGAGGAGAGAGAAAGTGAAATGGTTTATATAGAAGGGGGAATTAATCTTAGCCGTCGGATCGTGATCCATGTCAAAATCTAAGTCAATCCTAACCATTCAAACAAAACCAAATGTCCATTGGGTAATAGGGTGCTTCTACACTATTCATGAAAATATCTAAATACTATTCACGAAAATATCTAAACACTATTCACAAAATATCCGAAACACTATTCATGAAATATCTGAAATCGAAAATATCTAAAATGTAAAAAAATCTGTCTGGACGGTATGCCGTCCAAGAAAAATCTATAAGTTAGGAAACATTTTTAAAGTATTACGAAAATCAAGAAAATATGACACACTACAAAATACGTATCCGTATATAAATACCGATACTGTGAGAAATATTTTATTCAGAAAATTTAAAATAAATCCTGAAATTCAGGGGGCTTACACACCCTTACAAATCTGGTGGACTTTCCATCTTCCTCTAATTCTCCTTTGATCCTAACAACACTCCCAGGATTGGTAGACATCACCAGCATTGCATACCCTGATGTAAGCATATTATTTTTGGGCATGCCCTTCAATCAACTCTAATGCCTTCTTCTTTGCCCTTGCAATTTTGTGTCTTGAACAGTCAATCTCCAAATCTTCTATAATGTGGGTTCTAAACCTAGCATACTTCCAGTCTGGATATTCCTGAATCTGTGTACATATCTGTTTGCAAGGAACGTGGCAGTAGCTTGTCTATTGTTGTCCACCTCAACACAGTCCCTTAAATGGTCAGACATATACTTCTTCAATATAAAATTTCTATGAGCACCAAAAATACTCCCATGAATCCTCCACTCACAAGCATCATTTGCACATCTAGCTGCCACCCTCTTTGTTTTATTGTGTATCCACTTGAGATTATACTTGTTCTGTTCTTTATGGCATGGAGCCTCAATGTACTCCTGAATTCTGCATGTGAAGCAAACCTCTGCCCTAATATATATTTTGGTTATATATATATGTATATATTATTTTTTAATATGTATATGTATATATATATATATTATATATATTATAATATATATATTAATTTATATTATATATTTTTTATTATATATATATTATCTATATATATATATATTTATATATATTAATATATATATTATTAATATATAAATATATGATATGGGGATGTTTATAAACAATCCCCATATCATATATTTATTTCAAAGGCGCAAAATGCCGAGCCTTTACAAGTAGCTCAAGAATAGAGAAAGATATGAAGACAAAAAGGAGCAGGGGCACTCTCCCTCTCCCACGACAAAATCTCGAGCAAAAAGCTAGGTCAACAGTTCAGAGGTTTCCAGAATCCCTTCTGGACGTGCTTACAGAGACTGCTAACCTTGTGAATCTATATGTGAACCTCCCAGATCAGTTGATTAAAGGTGTATTGGTAGCCCTCGTACCTGAATTTGTTGTAATTCTTTCAAATGACCCCATGATGGCGGCTGTGACGATCTGGTGGCCGTGCAAGGTACCACCCCAGGTGGCAAGTATATCGTTGAAGCCCCCATCAGTATAGTCCTTACGGTAACAATGGAAGAAAGCAATTCATACCTCTAAAGCCAGGTCTCCAAACGCAAGAATGTGCCCAACTGTTTTGGACTGGCACGCGAGCAGCAATGACACGCTAATGCTAACTGAAGCCAATGGTGGTGAGTGCGTCGTTAGTGGGGAGCTTCCTGTGGAGCACTCTCCAAATCATAAATGACCATTTTTTAGGGATGCAAGACTGCCAGAAGTATTTGATGATAGGAGATGGCACACCTGTACTGCGAACCGCTCGTCTCGCAGAAGCAAGAGAAGAGTCGTTGGCCGTCATGGACCACCTCAGTATGTCAGTGTCCGTACCAACTACAAAGCCGGAAGTGGTTAAGGCTTCAATAGCCTCCTCCCCTATCCAAGTCGTAGCCTTCTACCGATTCTATTCCCCCGTGCTAGTCTACAGATCTCTGATAGTGCTGTTAAGGGGGCATCCGTATTAGGGGGGAGGAGGGCGTCCCCCATCCATCTTTCATAAAATAGGGACGAATGACCTGATCCTAGTAGAAGTCAGATCAAAGGCTCGGTGAGACATCTCGGCCGTTCAGGATGCGTCTCCAGGATGCAGAGGATCTGCTATTAAAGGATGCGACAGTCGGGTGAATGTGCTTGAAATATCTAGCCTTCATGAACCGAGCCCAGATAGAACTTCTCTCACAAAGCTTCCACCACTCTTCATCGAGCAAGCATCGACAACATGGGCCAACCTGCAGAATCCTAGGCCTCCCTCATCCGCTGGTCTAGCCATAGTATCCCAACTTGCCCAATGATGCTTATTCTTGCCGTCACAATACCCCCAGAAGAAGTTGGCGAATAGGTTTTCTATGGAGGTGAGGACCTTCTTAGGAGGGGAGCAAGCGGCCAGGGTGTAGATCGGGATGGAAGAGAGCACGTGCTGGATCAGAACCATCTTTCCGCCAGGCGATAAAATCCCGTTGTGCCATCCCTGATCTATCTTTTCCTGATTTTCCCCACCAGCCCATCAAAGATACCCGCATTGGATCTACCGTACACCAACGGGAACCCTAAATAGGAGAAAGGGGGTACGCCACTGCAAAAGTAATATCCGTGGGACTAGTAGAGTGGACTCTATCAGTGGAGTAATGGACATAGATGACACTTTTGTTGGGGTTGACACGCTGACCGGAGCATCTGGTGTATCTCTGCAGCGTGTTGTTAACCACCTCGATAGACCCGGCGTCGCCAGAAGAAAATATGAGAACGTCGTCAGTGTAGGCCAGGTGGGTGATGATCGGGTAGCCGCTAGAGGTGTGAAAGTGTTGGAAACGATGGGTACCAACCATATTGTTCAGATTTTTGCTCAATGCTTCGGCGACTATAATGAAGATGGTGGAAGATAAAGGATCTCCTTGTCTGACACCACGACTCGATTTGAAGAATCCTTTTGCTTGACCATTCACGACTGGAGAACTACGAGTTGCTGATCGATCTCCACACGATGTCAATCCAGATCTCCGAAAACCCGAAGGCCCTGAACACCCAAATCATGAATTGCCAGTCGAGCCTGTCATATCCCTTCTTATATCCAGCTTGATAGCAATGTTCCCACCCGTAGATAGGAATTTTATACAAGTAATTATCTCCCGAGCTAGAAAAATGTTGTCTAATATATTACGGCCACGGACAAAAATGCTCTGTTCTTCAGATATAATCTTAGGAAGAAGCGCGGTCATGTGGTTGGCAAAAATCTTCGAGATAATTTTGTTAGTGAAGGTGCACAAGCTCAGGGGGCAGAAATCAATAAAAGTCTCTGGGTTATCTTTCTTGGGGATCAGGATCAGGTTGGCGCTGGATATCGATTTGGGTTACCTGGCTTATTGGAAGAAGGCAGTGACCACCTCGTGGATGTTCGACTTAATGATATCCCAGCAAGATCTAAAGAAGACCCCTGTGAAATCGTTCGGCCCAGGGGCACTATGCTCATTTAGTGCCCATACGGCTTCTTTGACTTCAAGTTCAGCGGAAGGAGATGCAATTGGGTGTTATATCTCCTCTTCAATCAAGCGAGGGATCGCCGCAATAAATTCTTCGTCCTTGATGATGGCCTCTTCGTGAACAACTGAGAGTAAAAAGTCATCGCGGCCGACTGAATATCCCGATGGTCTTTGAGGATGTGGCCGCTATCATCAGTGATCTGGTGGAGGTTGAGTTGTTATTTGCGCGCCTTGACGCAAGAGTGGAAATAGCTATATTCTTGTCGCCCTCAATGTCCCAAGTCAGCCTTGTTTTCTGTTTCCAAAATTCTGCCTCGACTTTAAGTTGAAACTTCAGCAGCGCTCTGGTGAGGTTAAGGAAGTCCCGGGCTGCTGGAGAGCCATCGCGAGCGAACATGATCTCCGTACGGGTGACATCGTCCTTAGCGGTACGAACAGCTTGGAAGATGTCGTCGAAAGCTTCCTTGCTCCAAAGAGTTAGAGCTTTCCTGGTGGCTTTAAGTTTGGCTGCCATACGGACGAGTGGATCGAGGGCATCGGGTCCACTCGAGGTAGCTTTTACGGTGTATTTGAATTAGGGATGATGACACCATAGGTCAAGCAAACAAAAACTTTTCTTGACCTGGTTCGAATTTCTGCTGACTTCGATGAGGAGAGGGGAGTGGTCCGATTCAGTCGCGTTGAGTTCGATAGAGTGGAGGTGACCTCCATATCTGACCATTGTGCATTAATGAGGGCACGGTCAAGACGAAAATATTGCCTCCGGGCGCCTTCCTACATGTTACACACCACGTGAATGCGCTTCTGGAGAACTGAATGGGAGTTAGG
>JANAVB010011398.1:973983-996483 GCA_029216955.1 Iris pallida | reverse complement strand
GAGGCTAATAGGGCGGAAATCAGAAAGGTTCCTCGGGTGCTCGACTTTGGGGATAAGAAATAAGAAGGTATCCGAAACGGAAACCGGAAGGCGTGCACCCAAGAAAAACGAACCAACGGCTTCCTCCACGTCAGCAGCAATAATGTCCCAACAAACTGAGAAGAATCTCCCAGAAAAGCCATCCGGTCCTGCGCCACTAGCCGGGTCCATCCCCCGAACAATCTCCAACAGCTCCGCTCTATCAGGGCAACGAACAAGATCAGAATTATCCTCCATAGAAATAATGCTAGGGATGACATCGAGGAAGGCGTCCTCATCAGAAATAGCTCAGCTCTAAACAGCTTCGAGAAGAATAAAGACGCCTCCGTCGCAACCTCCGCGGTAGACCCAGTTTCTGATCCATCAGCTCGAATAATTTTCTGAATACCCGCCTTTCTTTGTCTGCCCTGGTGCACTCATGGAAAAATGAGTATTCTTATCTCCTTCCAGATCCCATCTCAATCTGGCTTTTTGTTTCCAGAAAGACTCCTCAACCTGGACCTTTTGCTTCAATCTGGCAACGGCCTCCATCCAGGAAGCCCTCCCCTCTCCGAAGGATGAAGCTCATAATCCTGCTCCGCCGCCAACAGCGTCCTCGGCCCGACGGACCTCCTGAAAAATGTCTCCGAAAGTAGCTCTGCTCCATCCAGCCAGAACATGCCCCGTCGTCCTCAAGCACATGCCCAACCGCTCAAGCGCATCATAATGCCAACATAATTCCACGCCCGAGCCACAATCGGAAGAAAATCCGGATGTGAAGTCCAGAAGTCAAGAAAACGGAAGCCTCTGCGCAGAGGGAGAAGCTGGCTGGCAGGATATCAAAAGAGGAGAATGATCAGATTCTGCCCGATTAAGATGCTCGTAAGAAACCTGGACACCATCCATCCAACTACCCGTCACGAGTAGCCTATCAAGCCGGGAACCCTGTCGATCAAGCCCCGTCTGCCCGTTCACCCAAGTATAGATGCTACCTCTGAAACCAACATCGGATAGTCTAGCAGCCAACTGGAAGTCTAGGAAGTTCGCAATGGCCCTCGTGTCAGGAGGTCGGCCTCTAAATTTCTTGTCCGGAGATGCAATGATATTGAAGTCCCCGCCTACCGCCCAGGGCATGGCAATGTCCCTAGCTTGGACGTCCAGAAGATGCCTCCACATAGTCCTCCTCCCCTGCCGTGTCCCTGCACCATGGACTATCGACAACCGCACCGGAAGCGAAAAATAACTCAAAGAAAGCTGCACCGTGATAGCCTGATCACAGGAGTCAATACAATTGATCCCAAGACCCGACTTACAGAAAATCCAAATATTGCCCTTATTATTGCAAAAGCTATCATCAAAACCCAACCTCAGTTGGTAAGAAAGAAGCTTAGAGGATATCACCTTGGGCTCAATAATGGCAAGAACCTGAATAGAGTTGGTCCGACACAAGGACTTGAGACGGGATAAAGTAGCTCTGTTCGCCGTCTCCCGAACATTCCAGATAAGGAATTTAACCATGGACCCTCTTGGGGTCCCGCCTAACTCGGGAAGCATGTGATCGAAGAAGTCGATCCAACTGAGGAGCCATCGACTTCTTCCGCCTACCAGCCGCCTTCTTATAAGGAACCATCTGCCAGTCTTCTTCACGACCTTCGGAGATAGAGGTGGAAGGTCTAACCTCGGACAGGGAAACTGTATCATCACCCGGAGCTGAGTCATAACCCCAGACGGATAAAGAACCGTGACCGTCCTCCTCCCACACCACCAAGCTAGGATCCTAGGTGTCAGAATCAGCCGCTATAACTCCCTGTCCCAGCTGGCTATGGATAATAATAGGAAGAACCGATAAATTAATAGGCCCAATGCCCCGTTCAGGGCCCAACTGCCCATCCAATCTAGAGCATGGAGCGCTGCGTCCCTCCAGTATGGGCCGTCCGTCATCCGACCCAAGAGCCAGCTGGCCCGAGGAAGACTCCCCCACGTGCCAGGAAGGCGGAGCGGAAATCGCACGAGTATCAATACACCCGCGCAATCCGTGCTGCGTGATCCCCGTGCTATCATCACGCCCTCCGACGCGCCTCCATATCTGCCGTGTTCCCTTTCCTTTCCCGCGTTTGGATCGTCGCCTCCGACGACCCCTGCTAATTCCACGGCCACCCATCGGATCATCCTCCTAACGCACAGCTCCTGGAGCAAGGCCGTCGGGGATGGGCGGTCTATCAGCTACTCCCACGGAAGGAGGGACCACCTGGGGCCGTCCACAAGCACTCTCAACGTGACCATGGTGGCCACAAGAGACACAATATAGAGGCCTCCGTTCATATACAACTGGCTGCGAGCGAACACCATCAGGTAGTTGGAAGAATACCTTATGTTGAAGTGGTTTACTGACGTCCACTTCAACCAACAGTCTGGCCACCCCCGGCCTAGAAAAGGACGCCGTAGCCCGATCAGTACTGAGCGGAGTACCGAGACCAGATGTGATAGAAAGAACCGCATTGGTATCAAACATACAATGTGGAAGCCCGGGGAAGGCTATCCAGATTGGAACCCGAGGGTCCTCTCTCAACGGCAAAAAGTCCACCGACGACCGAAATATCACCATCGGAACCCGACCAACGAACCAACAGTCCTTAGACCGCAGTCGAAGAAAGTCACTCTCAACATGAGGTCGTATAAGGACGTGCCGATCATCAATAGCCTTCACGTCGATCAACCCCCTGAAACCCCGCGAGTCGAAAGCCTTACGAATAGCCTCAACCGGGAGTCTCTGCCGAGCAAACTTGCCAATAAGGTCTAACCCACACGGCGCCGTGAGGGCCTCCATGTCTGACTGAGAAAAAATAACCACCTTCCGTCCATCGGAGTCAATGGCAGGTCGGAAGTCCACCCTCGGCACTCCACCCGTCGACGCCGACGCGGAACCGCCCACGACCGCAGCAAAGGTCCGCGCCATGCCGCCCGTCCCACCACTTGCCACCTTCGATGTGTCCACCTCTGCAGCCGGAGGTTCCACCCTCAAACTACCTTGTCACGGGGCGGAGGCACCCTCTGGACAGGGACAGCCCCCCCGCAACCCGAACGTTGTCATTGCCCGAAGGGCCGGAACCCCCCGCCGTCGAGCCCAGCACAACGGAAGATCCGTTTGCCGGCAATCCCCCAGGGACCCCCGCCGAACCCAATGATCCGGCCCGGGTGGCCGGAGGCCCCCGTGGACGATACCTCGCCGTCTGGTGTGGCCGAGCCACCCACCGAAGCAAGCCCAGCACCTACAGTCGCGCTCACCGTCCGGCCACCCCCAGGGGCGGCGCCACCCGCCAAAAGACGGGGGTGGCCAGGTACTCCCGCCGTCAAGCCATCCGAGGGGGCGAAGCCCCCCGCCGAGATCAATATCCCAGAGAACGGGATGCCCGTCAGGCCACCCCCAGGGGCGGCGCCACCCGCCAGGAGACGGGGGTGGCCATGTTCCCCCGTCGTCAAGCCATCGGTGGGGGGGGGGGGGCGGAGCCCCCCGCCGAGATCAACATCAGAGATCGCCTGCTCCGCTAAACTCGGGATGCCCTCATATATATATATATATATATATATATATATATATATATATATATATGTATATATATTTTATATATATACATACTGGTTATAGGAAATATATATATATATATATATATATATATATATATATATATATATATATATATATATACATTTCCTATAACCAGTATGTGTATATATTTGCTATTCCTGACCTGGCTACAGGAAATATATATATATATAATATAATACAAAAAAATATAATATATATAATACATATATATATACATAAAAAGTAAAAAAATTCATGATGCTGCGCCCCCCTTCTCCTTCGACACTCTCTCCTGATGCCACCGCCCCAGCCTAGGCCGGCGGTCTCCCCCTCCCCTTTCCCCCTCCCCTCTCATGGCCCCCCTTCCGACCTCATAGCCATCGTGGGAGAGCCGCCACCGTCCCCAGCTCCACCTTCCACAGCTCTGTCTCTCCTCCTCTCCTCCTTCCCTCCGTCGCTCCTCGCTCTGCCGTTCTGCCCTTCCTCTGCCTCCGGGATCCCTCCCGTCCCCCATCGCCCACCCTCCCCCCTCGCAGGCCTCGTCTTCCCATTCTAGTTCAGCCCCTCCGCTCCTACCCCGCTCTTGTCGGGACGCCGGTCGTCTCCGGTCCCGGAGACGTCGGACGTCCGCTCATTGCTCCACCGTGACCCACTCCTCTCTGCTGGCCGCTTCTTTCGGTCTGTCCTTCTATCGCCTCTCGAGAGTGGAGCATGTGAGAAATTTTGAATTTTCGAATTCGAATTTTGGTTTTTCTCCATTTTTGGTGCGTTCTCCCAGCCGGAGGAAGTGCCGCTATGCACTACAGATCGCATGGGCGCATATGCTTGCCAGTCGGTGGGCGCATATGGAGTCCCTTCTTGCATTGGCACATACCCCTCCCTTCCGCCTCGGGCGCAAATGGTGGCCCGCGGACGCATACCCTGGGCACATATGGTCCGCCTTCGGGAGGCGCAGGAGGCGTAGCCCTCCTCGCGGGCGCATATTGAGGCTATGCACCCACAGAAGCGGGAGCATGCAGCCTCTACCCTTTGGGCGCATACGTGCACCCACCTCCTTCTTTTGAAGCCTTCGGGAGCTTCGGTTCTCTCGCTCCTGCTGCGGGTGCATTCTCTACCTCTTCTCCTTTTGTCGTAGATGCTCTCGACCTCCAATTTTGGGGCGCATATGTCCTCTCGTCCCCCTTCATAGGCGCATATAGCACCCCCCATCCTTTTCTTTTTGGGCGCTTCATGGGTCGCCCCTTCCTCGATTGCTTCGACCCTTAGCGTTCCCTCATTTTATGCCCCTCTCCCTGGTCGGGCCTCCCCACCCCCTCTACTTTATCCATCTTCCCCCTCCTCACCCTCTCCATACGCCATGCTTTTCGCTGCGAGCGGTTCGTCCGTTCAGCCCGAATCTATTCCCGTTGTTCCCTCCGTCGCTCCCGGCCAGAGCGGTCGTGTTGCTCCATGTCCCCTCTCTTTATCCCCCTCCCCCTCCTTCTCTTGTCCTCTACCCCCAGATGACCTCATCGCCATCTTCTCCAGCTTGGACCAGGCTCCGAGATCGGCGATCTCCCCACCCCTCCTTCTCACCACCACACCACCCCTCCACACCATCACACCTCCACACCACCACCCTCCTCCACCACCACCACACCACCACCACATCTCTTATACCACATCCACCATTCCATCCCACCCCCACCGCCCTCTATCCTCTCCCCGTGTGGCCAGTCGTCAGCCTGGCTCAGAGTCCACCTCAGCCGTTGGCCACCTCCTTCGCCGACAAGCTCTGTCCCGACATGATCCCCAAGCTAGGGCTCTTGTTTCCGGACATCCCTCTTCTGGAAGTAGAGTACCCGCCGGCATCTCCCCTGTCCACGGTGCCCTTTACCGAACTGGAACTGTCCTCCATGGCACACTCCTTCCCTCACTCCTTCATACTAAAATTTTCCTCTGGCTGCACTAAACTAGTACGGGTTCAAGAGGTCATTACGAGTTGGCAACTATCGGCAGAATATCGAGTGGCCCCCCTCGATCTGAGGAACATCCTGCTCCACCTATCCTCCGAGCAAGACCACATGACCGTCTGGCAAAGGCACCAGTAGGGTTGATTCCCATCTGATGAAGATTATCAAGTGGTCACCTAACTTTAACACGAAGGAAGATTCAGCAACGGTTGCTGCCTGGGTGACTCTTCCCAATCTCTCCCTTATTTTGCTTTGTTCCTGTGGCTCTCAGGCGTATAGCAAACTCTTTCTGGACATACATAGCCACTGCTGCAGAAACCAGCAACCTGACCAAAGCCCACTATGCCAAGATCTGTGTAGAACTAGACCTCTCTACCGAACCACCCAACCATATCCTCATTGAACTGGGCGGCCATACCCATACCCAGTAAATCCAATACGACAATCACATCATTTTTTGCTCCCACTGCTACATGCGTAGCCACCTCCCCAATCACTGCTCCCGTCTCCATCCGGAACTCAAGAAGAGACCAGCGCGGAAACAATCCCACCCTATCGGAGAAAAGAATGCTCAACCACCACTTCTCCCCCTACCGAACGCCCATATCAGATTCAACTCCAGCAAAAGCAAGTCTGGTAGAGAGACCCCCTTCGACAGAGCTATCATCCCCTACCACTCCCTAAATCTACCTCTCTCCAACCAATTCAATGCTTTCATTCAAGAAGCGGAAGACCCTGTTCAAGAGGCCTGTCCTGCCGGTTGCAGATTCCGAACCGGCTACAGAGGACTCCGGCAACCCTCCCTCACGCACCAAAGAGGAGAACTTTCTAGAACCTCAAATCAACAAAGACCACACCGAAGACAGGGCAGGCGATGACCTTAACATTCTAGGGCCAGAGCAGGCTCTGGCTATTCTCGGGACAGAGCAGGCCCTCAGAGGACTCTAGGTCCTTGCCTCTGGCTTCCATCTCCAGTCGGAAGGAGACCAGATTGGTACCATCGACGAAATCATTCTCATTCCCTCTCAGGAAACAGATCTTAACTCCGTAGAAGAATTGGTTGACCTCCACGTTGACACCCTCCTCAACTCACCAGAGGATTCCACCGCCGACACTCCCACCTCGAAGGCGGAAGAAGACACCATCCCATCCAGGAAACAGGAAAGAAAAGGGACAGCAGTGCCCCCAACCATGCACACAAGGTCTGCAGCCAAGCGGACCAACCAACCTTCCCCCAAACTCCATTAATTCTGAATATTCTCTCCTGGAATGTCCGCGATCTGGCGAACAAACCAACCTTGAGGAGAATCAGCAACCTGAAGAAGATCCACAAGATCGACATCTTAATCATCCTCGAACCCAAAATCCCTTACAAGAGACTCAAATCCATTCAACTAAAGTTAGGCTTTCATAAGGCCATAGCTGGTAGACATGATATTTGGATCCTCTGCTCGGAGGACGTCAAGTTCGGGGTCATGCAGGATTTCAGACAAGCCCTAACTTGCTGGATAGAACACCATTTAATCCCCAAGCGAGCCATCCTCTCTGCGGTCCATGGCAGCTGTGACATCGCCGATCGCAGACACCTATGGAACGAACTTTTGGACATTCAACGCCTCAATAATAACCTCCCATGGAAAGATTTCAACAACTTCATCTTTAACTCCCACTTATCCCCCATTCTGTTCACCGGCAATGCCTTCACTTGGTGCAACATGCAGGATGGAGACCGTCGGCAATACTCTCGCCTCGACAGAGCCCTAACGAACGCCCAGTGGCATGGCATAGGGACATCCTCTAAGCTCTCCCATCAAAACGCTACTGAATCAGACCACGCTCTCCTGTTAGTCAATATCACCAGCAATACCAGCTAATCAAATAAGAGTTTTTGATTCCTCAACTTCTGGAGCAAGTACTCCAAATTCTTGGGTGTCATTACGGAAGCTTGGAACCGGAAGAACCACCCAGAGCCCCTCATTCGGGTTGCCATAAAGCTCAAGGCTACGTAGAAAGCCCTAGCAATCTGGAGCAAGCAAGCTTATGGGGATATTTTTTAATCCATTCGGGAAGTCGAGGACGACGTTACTCGTGCCGAGGTCATGTTTTTGAATGACCGCTCACCAGCCACCAGGAATACCCTTAACCTCACCAAAGCTATCCTCAAATTCAGGTTGAAGGTTGAGGCCTAGTTTTGGAAGCAGAAAGCGAGAATTAAATGGGACAACGAGGGGGACAAGAACTCCAGTTACTTCCATACTTGCGTCAATGGCCATAGAAAAAAACTAACTCTCCATCAGATTGCTAATGACGACGGGGTCAGCATCAGCGATTAAAAGAAAATCCAAGTGGTGGCCACAGCGCAGTTCTACTTCCAGCTTTTCTCTAAGGAATCGGTCCTCAGAGATGACACATTCCTGAACGAGGTCCCCCAGCTTATTAACGATAATGACAATATCAGGTTAGACCAGCCTCCTTCCGAACAAGAGGTGAAAGATGCTGTTTAGGCCCTCGATGCATACAGTGCGCCTGGACCAGATGGCTTATCGGGGGCAATTTTTTGCTCGTGTTGGGATATTATTAAGGCGGACATCCTCCAGGCGGTCACCACATTCCTCCAGGGAGCGACATACCCAAGATCCATCTCGATCACCAATCTGATCTTTATCCCAAAGATAGACAACCCGGAGACTTTTTGCAATTTTTGCCCCATCAGTCTTTGTACCTTCACCAACAAGATTATTTCCAAGGTCATCGCTTCTCGCATGTTTGGTCTTCTGCCCAAAATCATCTCGAAAGAGCAGAGTGACTTTATCTAAGGGAGGAATATTCATGATAACATCATATTAGCACATGAGTTAATTACCTGCATGAACTTCCAGCTAGAGGGAGCAACATAGCCATCAAATTGGACATGGAGAAAGCTTATGACAGACTGGATTGGCAATTCATGATCTGGATCTTCAGAGCCTTCGGATTTTTCGAAACCTAGACCAATACCGTTTGGAGATCGATCAGCAACTCCTGGTTTTCCACGGTCATCAACGGTCAGGCCGACGTGTTCTTCAAATCCAGCCACGGTGTCAGACAAGGAGATCATCTATCGTCCACTATTTTTATTATAACAACAGCCGTCCTGAGTGTTAGGGTTATATACTAAAAGCATCACTTTTGTAGTAATCTTATTTCCTTAATTTTTGAATGAGAATCATATGGGCAAATGTTTGTATATTGTATTTGTTGCAAGTGTTAATGCAAATGTCTGATATTCTATATTGTAGATAATATGGTGTGTGGTGTCATACAGAAGATCATATTATCAGTTTCCTATGGAGTATATAAATAGTTCACAACCTAGATGGACTTGGACAATCTATTGGAAAGGTTGTAGTGTAATATGGTATTAGTCTATCTTGACTATAGGTTTACACTAGTACACTTTGTGTGTATTGAACAGGACCACTTGAGGTTGTTCTCTTTGTACTGACTACATAAGAGAACAAACACCTCTGTTATTATGGATGCTTGTACTCTTAATCCGGATATAATAACGGACATGTATATGCAATGTGCATTACTTTGACTTATAAAAGAGTGAGATTCATTATGGATCAACAACCTCTATGAATTGGGTAATAACATTGTATGTATGATGGGCTATTGATTATAAATGGAATCCATGTCCCGATACATCGGGTTGATGATGTCCTCTTAAGGAGCTCATAAGGATTGTCATATAAACCCTGCAGGTGGATTATATCCGACATGACAAATAAAGTTGAGCGGTACTACTTAAGGATAAAAGATGTCGAATCAATATAGTTGTCAGTAACTTAATTTGATCGACGGACATACGATATCTTAACATGGGGAGCCAAACGAGCATATAATAAAAGGAGCCCACAAACATAATTTGGGATTGGGGAGGTAGTGCAACAATAGCTCATTAGTGGACCGAGCTATTATTAATGGGCCTGGATTGTGTGTTCGGGCTGAACACGGGATATCCAGATCCGTTAGGAGGCCTAACCCTAATTTCTCCTCATGGTCCCTGTCGTAGCCTATATATATCCTCTATTCTCTGGCCGCCAGATTACCGATCAAAAATCTGAAATTTTCTCTAAATTCGTGATTCACGTAAGGAGAGGAAGAGAGTGCTGCCAAGGAGAAGAAAAGGTTGGAAGATCGTCGCCCATACGACGTCCAACTCGAGGAAAGAATACGTGCAGAAGATCTTGGGGTCGTCCGCTTAAGATTGCCAGGAATTACTTGCCTTCTTTCCGCCGCAGGTATAATTCGTGAACCCTAGTTTCCGCCTATGAAGGGTTAGAACACGTTTTTGATCTGTTTAACTTTCTATCGATCAATACGCACACCAAAGGAAGGGTCCTGGGAATCCCCAGTTCCATCACTGAGTAGAAATCTTAATAAGATGGTGAGCACCCCAACTTCTAGCACTATCATACCGCCAGCGGATGGCCTATTATCACTTTCCTTGCATTCGCTGATGACATCCTTATTTTCTCCTCCGAAGATGCCGGATCGGTGAGAGTTGTCCACAATACGCTGCAGAGATACGCCAGGTGCTCGAGTCAAAAGGTCTACACCCACCACAAAATTAAGAGAGATAACTTAGCAAGCCTCTCCAACATCACCCCTTTCCCCATCAAGCATCCCCTATTCCACTACCTTGGGTGCCCCCAGTGTACGGTAAATCTAACGCAGGGATTTTCAAAGATCTGATCAACCGTATTAGGAGAAAACTCGAAGGGTAGCACAACGCTACCTTATCCCCTGGGGGCAAGATGATTCTTATCAATCACATGCTCACATCCATTCCCGTATACACCCTGGCCGCTTGCTTCCCTCCTAAGAAAGTTCTATCCTCGATCGAAAGTATCTTTAGCAACTTCTTCTGGGGACATAGCGGCGGCAACGAAAAGCACCATTGGGCTAGGTGGGATACCATGGCTTGTCCCATCGAGACAGGGGGTCTGGGATTCACCAAGCTATCCTACATCGTCAACGCATTCTTGATAAAACTTTAGTGGAAGCTTCGATCGAGTCACAACCTCTAGACTAGGTTCATGAAGGCCAGATACTTCAAGCACATCCACCCGATGACATCCATCACTAACAACAGATCCTCTACAGCTTGGTGGCGCATCCTCCGAGGTCGATCTCTCGCAGAACCAGAGACTCGCCTTCAACTAGGCGGCAGAAATTTATCGCCATTCCTGAAAAATTGGGTTGGTGACTCTTTGCTTCCCAACTTTCAGGAGCCCCCAGAAATAGCACCATCAACGACTTGTGGGTCCCTTTCGCCAACAATTGGAATTGGAACAAGATCAGAGTTTGGGCGGGGCCGGAGGTGGTAGAATGCATTCGTCGTAGCAATCTGACGATTGGATCGGGAGCAGATGAGCTTCGGTGGTCGTCGGAAGTGTCCAGATCATTCTCGGTCAGATCGGCCAGAAAAGTCATCCTGGCCAGTCCGACGCCCCCACCCACCATTTTTGCCTTCTGGCAGACGTGTATTCCGAAGAAGTGGTCTTTTCTTATGTGGAGAGCACCGTACAATATCCTTCCAACCGACGACACCCTCAACACGATCGAATTCAGCCTTGCATCCGCATGCACTTGCTGCTTTGAATGTCAATCGAAAAATATCAACCACATCTTTTATCAGGGAGAAATTTCGAACAAGGTTTGGAGAGTTCTATCCCAGCGATGTAGGATGGCTCTAAGGGGCGACAACTTCTCTGATCTAGTTGCAAGTTGGGTCTCCAGGTCCCATGGCCACCAAATTGTAGCCGCCGCCGCCACATGGGTTATCTGGAAAAACTGCAACAAGGTGAGATACGAAGGGCACCAGTACAACGCAGACCAGCTCATTTGGGAGGCTATTCGGCAATGCCACAAGCGTGCATGCCTTTGCAAGCACAACCAATCGGGCTTTTGGAACTCTGTCCTATCCCCAGCTTAGCCGTTTTGAGCCCGGTTTCCTCCTTTTCGTTAGTATACGTGTATAGGCTTCGACATTTTGTGCCTACTGGTATACTTGTACAGTTTCGCCTTTCATGGCCTTCATGAATAAAATGGGTAGTATTTCCAATATATATATATATATATATATATATATATATATATATATTACCTATACTAGGTAAACCCTACACAATATTATCTAACCCATTGACTATTCATACGTATTACCTACCTAGGTAACCCTATAGCCTTTATTACCTAGCTTTAGGTAATATCCTATTACCTATCTACCATATTACCCACTCTTAAGGTAATACCATATTACATATACACTACATGGATACCCATTATTTAGGTAAATTTCCTTTATCTAATCCTCACACACATCCCTTTTCCATATGTCACCTACACAACACACTAAAACACTGTACCCCTACACTAAATCACTCCCACACTCGTGACATTACTGTCATACCCTTACATGACACAAACCTATGTGTTATACCAATCCTACATACTCATAAATGTCATGTGTACTGTCACAAGTGTGACACACATGCATATGTTCCCCCTCTTTTAAACACTAACCTATCATACTGCCTCACCCTCACTTGACACCACACTCTCACTGATACACTCTTATTTAAAACTCTTACACACATATGACACCAACACACTTTATGTGTATTGGCCTATGGCCTATCCACACTAACCCACATAAACCTGTGTTATAGCCCTGTGGCCAACATATAGGCCTGCAGGCCTCTGGGTAGGGAGGAAAGCTCCCTACTCCCCTACACTGGCCAAGTAGCCTCCGCCCTCTCCTATACATCATATGTTCACTGCTCCAATGGGGTTTTAATCCCCTGCCAATTGCAGGTCAAGGCATGGCCTTAACCCTCTACAAATCCATAAGCCTGACCCTGTGTATGTGCAATAGAACACACATAAATGACCTAAGGCCCCTGCACATAACCTACTACCTGTTCCTGCCCTGCCCCTACCTGCCAAGGCCTACTGCTGCAGACCTTTGCTCACTGCAGTGGCTAATTGGCCCTATCCTAAGCATCAGTGCAACTGATGTTGCAAACCCCTTCCTCTCACCTGACCTGTGTGCAGTCCTCTTACCTGGGCATACAGGGAATTACTCCCTATGCACTACCACCAGTCATGTGTGTGTGTAACACAAACAAACACACACACACACACACACACACACACACCACACACACACACACACCACACACACACACACACACACACACACACACACACACTAATCCTATATAAATAGGGGCATGAAATCCCGTGCCTACTTCACTGTTGTCCTCTCTCTCACTCTCATATACCTGCTGCTTTCCCTCACTTAGAACACACATGTAGGCACCTTATTTAGTGCAATGCTGACCTCTCTCTCACTCTCATATACCTGCTGCTTTCTTTCACTTAAAACACACCTGTAGGCACCCTATTTAGTGCACTGCTGACCTGTCTCTCACTCTCATTATCCTGATACAATCACTTGACAGTTACATAAGCCCCCCTCCTATTCACATAGGCCATACTCCACACATACATTAACCCTCTCTCTCTATTACATCCCATACACATGTAACCACACATGCATAGGCCATACTCCACACATACATTAACCTTCTCTCTATTACATCCCATACACAGGTAACCACACATGTGTGTATATATATATATATATATATATTATATCACATAGGTACTCATATTATCTAGATACACACACATCTATAATATGAGTACCTATGTGATATATATTATATCACATAGGTACTCATATTATCTAGATACACACACATCTATATAATCTTCCATGTTCATATCTATCTATATATTATATATACAGACACACACACACTAGTAAATAGGCACACCCTATCAATAGATACATATACGCACATTTACATACATTATATATATATAATTATTTATATATATAATTTTATATACATATATACTAAAAATTACATAGAAACATTCTTAAGAAAATATTTTAAATAAAATATTATGAAATTCCAAAAATATTTAATTATTGTAACATTATGATTTTATTTATAACAAATAACTTTATACCTAATATTTATTAAATAATAATAATCATACAATAAAATTCTAAACATAAATATAATTATAACCTATACTTTTAATTATAGTCATTTTAGGTAGAAAATAATTCCAATAAATTTAGGGGGTTTACACGTGCACAGATGCACACCTCGATATAGTATTTCAATGTTCTACGAACCGTCCACTGAGACACTTGCCGATACGGCTACTCGATGTTCTATGCCTCGTGAACTTGATGAACGTTCCGACACCGTTATCCAAAATTCTACGAGTCGTGCACTCGATGCACACCTCGATACTATACCAAAAAGGACGATTTGTGACAGTTAGAGTTATTCAACAACGACGTATTAAAATTGTCGTTTTATTTTCGACGGATTAAAGCCGTTGTTTGACATCAAACCCTATTTCACCCAAACAATAAATTAGATCGACGGATTAAAATAGTTGATTACATTAAAAATTTGTTGAGTTTTTTTGGCTCCCTAGTTTATTGAAAATTTTGGCTTCCTAATTTTTACAAGACCTGCGCCTGCTCAACACTTTCTCAATGTTTATCTCAAATTTCTTCTCAACTTTCTTCTTTTAAAAAAATTCCCCCCTTCCTACTCATTCTCTTGATTCCCTCTCCTTCCCTCCCTCTCTCTTAGCTTCCTCTTTCTCGTGACCTAATTGTTTCCTCCTACTCCACGACTACTCTCAAGGACCGACGACCACAAGCTTCCTCTCTCTCGATTATAACATCTAAAAATGTACTATGCCTCCTCCCTTCTCTTCGGTTCCATTGCGACACTCTCAGGTATTCCAGTGCCCTAATTTTTTTTTTAGAAAAAAAGTATTTTTTTACTACTCTAATAATTTTTTACGCTCCGATGTCGGGATTTAGGGTTTGATCCACAAATACTTTCAAGAGCGAAGGGGAGTGGAAAACGAAAAGGAAGGGGCTCAGAATAAGTCAGATCTAAGAAGAAAGTGCAAGACGATGCCGATCTCGATGCCAACGCCGTTCTCTCCAGGTGAGGTCTTGCCATTCTATTTAAATTAGTGTCTTGTCTTGATTTATATTTTGATTTTTTAAATTTTCTATTGAATTGATATGAGAATCTAGATTTAATCAGCCAGTTCAAAGGAATTCTTTTGGTACTTAAGGATTTCAAGAAGAAAACACACAAAGAAAAGCAAAGAAGACTGAAGAGACGATCTACATGTGATTTCTTGATTTCTTGCTACTTTTAGCTTAGAACCTTATGTGATTTGAGTGCAAGTACTGATTTGTCATTTAATTCTTGAAATAGTTTTTAATGTTGATTAGTTTTGCTAAGACAAGTATCGATTCAAAAACTTTATTGGTTTAGGAGAAGATTGTTGTGTTGTGATTTGAATAAACTAATGTTAATGAAAGTCGAGATAAAGTATTTAATCTATGAAATCATGCCTTAAAGTTGATAATTTCTGTTATAGGGAGAGTTCTCACATTATATGTATGTAATATTAATAATTATTTCCTTCGGGAGGAAACATTGATGTTGGTCGCCGCTTGAGAACCGTAGCGAGGGTTCGTGATAAGATCTCATTCCCCAATATCCATAGTTGGGAGGAGACCTAGCTTGATTAGCCATTGACAACAGAATATGCATAGAAATTGGAAGGAATTAGAGAAATTGGGAAAGAAAACTAGGGTTTATTTCTATTAGAGAACTATGGAGATTACAAGAATTTCAAGAAAGTAAGCAACAAAAACTCTAAAAAAAACAGAAATAAAATTGGAATACCATTTTTCATACATTCTTCTATTCTCTACTGCTATATACAGACTCTGTTTCTATTACCAAACTAACTATTGCTGCTAATTGATCCTGATGTGACTAATTTCAATTTGCTGATGTGGCAATTGGTTGACTGGATTAGTCCACTGGAGTACACTGAATCCTAATTACTGATACTGACCAGTTTGCTTCCTGTAGCTACTGATACTCATCCCAATTGAACTGGTAGCTATGTCTGGGTCATGCTCTTCTTTGGTTCACTAAAGACTTCTAAGCTTCTACACTGGAGACTGAACAACTGGTTACACTTAACTGGATCTGGGTTGTATCAATACCCTCCCCTTATTTTGACCTTGTCTCAAGGTCAAAGTAAGAATGATTCACCTTCAACTCTATACGCCTCCTTGATATCGTACCTGATACTGCACAATGAGTACACTGATACTCTAAGCTATAAATCCATGAAACTGAACTAGAGCTAATTAGCAGTTAACTCTAGATACTGAATCGTTTAGTATTGATACTTCAGAATGATACTGAAGCATCATTCTAATTGCATCATTCATTCACAAACACAGCTTCATTGTTCTGATACTAGTATAGATGGAAGCATATAGGCATATGTTAGTCTCCAGTGACTGCACAAGAGCTTCTTTGTTAAGTAGATCAGTTGACTGCAGTATACCCGGACCCCATACTATTATTGTGCCATCTGAATGATTCATCTGAATTTTTAACATCTCGTATGCTACGACAGACGATTTATTGAGTTCTTTCATATTATTTGACTCCAAGGTAAGCCCAAATACAATGATGCTTAATAACATTTTAAGCATCTTCCATTTTTGCTGGATAATCAGTAGCATTTGTCATTGTACTTTGCTTATTCCACGAATTGTTGATTTAATTATCAATCTTAAACTCCGTGAAGTTGCCCGTCGTGAAAACTGTATCTCCATTCACCTCATTTAACTTTTCCCAAACCAAATCAGATTGGTCAATATAACCCTATCAGTAGCCAAGAGATTAATCTTGTCTTTGAACTTAAACATTGTGCTAAAATGGTTCTCTCTCAAAAATACACAAATTTCTCTAGCTTTGAGACGTTCTAGCAAGACAAAACAGACCATATATGGTTAATTGACTTGCATTGTTTTCCAGGAATCTCTTTATAATGGTATTCTTTTTGAGCTATCCTGGAATTTAAAGTGGTGGAGTCCTCCTTAATTTAGTCAAACTGTTTAGTAATGACTATCTCACCTTTGATACTGGCTCTTGGACCTCAAATGTTGAATGACCAGAGTCATATATGTGTTCCTCTCCTTCATATATAGGCTCACTGTCATCAGGGCTTGAACATCTCACCTCAGAAACATTTGCTAATTATTTTCTCACATTTAATGAGTGCAAATTTGTACAGTGTGGCACTGGATCAGAAGAAACTGTTGAGTCACAATCTGCAAGGTTATTAGCTCGGCTCTGTAATTCATCATCCTAGACATCGTTGGATGCACTGCATTTTTGTGGTAAAATAAAATCTGCCAGATTCAATTTTTGTGATCCATTCACATTTTTGCAACGAAAGAATCGTTATAATTTTTGGATCCAGAACTTTTGATATGTGTGCTTCCTTCTAAAATAGGAGCCGTATTAGTATCAGGTAAAGTAGCCACATTCAATAGGGTTAAAATTTCAATTTTTGATAGATTTAAGGCCTTCGTCAGCTTAAAGGTGAAGAATGGAGTGTATAAACAGTCACTTGGAAAACAGAAAAATTATTTGATTTTAGCCAAATCAACTTAAAGGTGAAGAATGGAGTGTATGAATAGTCACCTAGATTATTTAATCATATATGCAGCATGTGGTCCAGCCTTTGACTTAGTATTCTTTTGTAATTATAGCTCTTTTTTCATGCATGGGTGTAGTTCATAATTCATGATATTGCAATATGATTTGATGACTTGATAATAGTATGCGCTCCATTGAAGTACATGTGTGCTTCAACAAAACTTGGTTATGGGGTCTAGTTTGGGTGGGAAGGACGTATATTCCAAAATCAGGAGACAATTTGGATCTCCAACGCTAGTCGATTTGTTTAACATTCCTTTTTTTTTTGAAGATCATTTTCTTTTTGGTAAGATGACCATTTTGCTTATTTATGGTAGGCCACTTTTATATGATAGTCCTTTTCTAAGATTTGGATCAAGTTTGCTTTTGGTCGAGTTGCTACATGTGCACAGTTTTATCATTCCAAGAAGCTCTTGATTGGAGGTTTCACATTCCCAGTGATTTTCTCATCTCTTTTGTCAACTACCCTTAGTGGCCAGATGTTGTTTCATGAACTCCAAGAACAGAGTGATGCAATTGTTTTCTGAATCTGGATCTATATACGTTTACAACTAACCTACCTTCATTATTGTATATTTACATTGTTTTACTACATTGATTCTACGGCAAGAAGCTCTAAGCTTTTATTTTTCTTCTTTTCCTTTGCAGTGCATTACAAACATAGCTTCTCCTTTTCTTCAGTTCTATAGCCCTTGGTATTCAGGAGATCATTTTTGGGGTAAGGTTTTAGAATGTGGATTATAATTTTTAATGTATTATGTGAAAATGTAAAAATCTTTGCTTTCTTTTGGGAGATGATTTGTATGTTTGATTTTGTTTTTTATTTTTATTTTAGGGTTAAATCTTTTCTTTCTTTTCTTCCTTGTTGAAAGGGCATTGAGGGTGTAGCTTTAAATGATGGTTCTACGGGTAGCTTTGACTTCATACATTTTGACCCTTTTCGGACCTCGCATTAGAGGGACTCTCATGCCCATTTGCTCTTATTCCTTCTACATTTTAGTTGAAGTCTTCTTGTTGCTGGGTGTATTAAGAGCCCAATTAATTTCAGCAGTTTGGGGTTGGAATCACTTCCAAGTTTCTCGCTTCGAAGAAGTACAAACTTTAGCAGAGTACTTTCAGCACATGTGCATAGTAGAGGATGATCTTAGAAGACACAGGACACAATTTCTATGTAATATCCATTATTCTTCGTTATTAGTTACTGCACATTGGGGTTCTTAAAATGATGTCCCGACGAAAGAATGATGTCAAAAAGCATCAGGTAAACAAGTTTCTAGAGAGAAAAAACATGAAGTACATTAGGTTTTATTTGTTTTATCTCTTGCATATTTATATTTCTTGGAGACATGAAGTACTTAAGGTTTTTTCAACAGTGGGCAAGGGTCAAGTGAGGGGTCACCCCAAGTTTCTTCATTCAAAATCTACTAGTCATAAGTGGGCCCTTGGAGGTAAGCTCCTGGAATATGCTTTAGTAGTGTTATAGTTTTCTTGATTATTGTACTCCTAGTGAAATTTTCATGTTTGATTGTGAAATTTGATCTAATTGTCTTATTTGTTTTCACTTTTATAGCTTTTGCCGAGCTTTTGGACAATTCTCTGGATGAGGTATTTACCCTTAGTGTACTTCAAATTGCATAATACATGTAAATAATCTTGACCCGTAGTGTTATAAGGGACAAATTTTCTTTTCAGGTTTGCCATGGAGCTATATTTGTAAATATTGATATGATACATAACAAGAAAGATGGAACCAAAATGTTGCTGATAAAAGGTATTTTGCTTCACCCCTTGAGCTGCATTTTTGAACTTCAGACATGGTACATGCTTCACACCTTAAGTACTTCAGACATGAAGTACTTAAGGTTTTTTCAACAGTGGGCAAGGGTCAAGTGAGGGGTCACCCCAAGTTTCTTCATTCAAAATCTACTAGTCATAAGTGGGCCCTTGGAGGTAAGCTCCTGGAATATGCTTTTAGTAGTGTTATAGTTTTCTATTCACTACTTGATTATTGTACTCCTAGTGAAATTTTCATGTTTGATTGTGAAATTTGATCTAATTGTCTTATTTGTTTTCACTTTTAGCTTTTGCCGAGCTTTTGGACAATTCTCTGGATGAGGTATTTACCCTTAGTGTACTTCAAATTGCATAATACATGTAAATAATCTTGACCCGTAGTGTTATAAGGGACAAATTTTCTTTTCAGGTTTGCCATGGAGCTATATTTGTAAATATTGATATGATACATAACAAGAAAGATGGAACCAAAATGTTGCTGATAAAAGGTATTTTGCTTCACCCCTTGAGCTGCATTTTGAACTTCAGACATGGTACATGCTATCAGTTCTATGTGCTACTGGTGGTTGATACTAAGAACAAGTATAAAATATAGGATGTGTATGTCACGAGATCTTTAATCTTAACATGTTATCATAATATTTCTTGACATCATGAATTTTAAACATGTTTAGCATAAGATGTATACATGGGAAACCTAGAAGAATTTATGATGATTTTAAAATTTCAAATGAAGAAAAAAACTCTCTTTATTTGTGTTCCGTGATATGCTTCTCTAAACAGAAGTAGCCTAATGATATATGTGAATCCTTTGAATGCAGCCTTGTGCAGAAGCTTTACCTCCCAGATATCTTAGGTGTGATTTCCTTTCATCAATTTTTTTTATTTTTCTAACTGTTTGATGCAATGTTAGTAGATATATACGTACAAATGGATTTTGTATATGAATACATGAGCTGTACAACATGGTATTGAATAAGTGTGTCCAGTCTAGCTACTTTACCCTGAAAGCAAATGGGTTCACTCATCACTACAGAAACATGTTTATCAAATCAGTTACTGGATAAAAATTTAACTCGATACATGCGACAACTTTGATCAGTTGACTTTTATAATCCATAATATTTATTTATTATCTTATTGGAGAGAGTGATAGTATACAATACATTTGTTTTCTTATATATGTATGATTTCCATCTCGAATGATCATTACGGCTTAAAATTTATATGATGAAAATGATTTAGGTGTTTGGGCTGATTCTTATAAGGAAAATGCTTCATTCCCAAGAGTTGGATGGACATGCTTGGTGACACAAATTCACTATATCATTATCACAGTCATCATTCGATACTATTGGAGGAACAAATATTAATGAATCTCCGCAATCACAAGTTATCAATGATTTGGTTCAAGGTCAGTGCAGTTCTTCACAGTACATGACTTCTCTTATTCATTATTTTTATTTTGTTCGAACTTTCTGATCTCTATATTTTGTCTAGTTTGGTTGTCACCCATGTTTGGTGCGAGCATTATTTGTTCAGTCTGTGCTTTGTATTGGTTATCATTACAAAAAAAGAATGGTTTTAATTGAGAAGAAAAGGAAATAATTAAATCAAAATATAAACGTTTGTCTGATTCTGTGGCATGTCTATATGGAAATGACAAATTTATTTGGATTCCTGATCAAATGCTCGATGGATTGAGGGGTTTTGTGAGATTGAAGTAGTTCCACATTCAATAATCCTAGGACATTCCTATTGGGTTCATGTTAGTTGTGAGAAATATGCTTGTTTATTGTACTTGGCCCAAATTGTACTTGGCCCAAATTGTCTAATTATTGAATTTTTTTTGTTTTCTGACCAAGTTAATAGAAGTTATATTAATATTTGTACGATATCATAAATAATAATCTTGTTGATACAGAACTCTAGAAAATTAGGTTATTCACCACATTTAGCAAACTTCACATGTAATATGTGACAAAATTAATACAACTTTATACTCATTTTGAGCTGACATTTAATATACTCTTAGAGACATGTCTACGGTTATACTTATTTTTTTATTATCATCTATTTCTATCATTTTTATAGTTATACAACTTTGTAATTTTTTTGAATATTTATGGGAAATCAAGAACTATTCTATACTTATATTATTTTTTGTATATAGGGACATGATCTGTCTACCTTGCCCATAAAGACTTACCTTTTGAAGATGCTGTTTGATAGAGACGAAAAGTTTGATGATATTACTGTTGGGGAAATGATTCATTCGCCAAAATATTCAGTTCAGTTTGTGAGGTTTTGAAGTTCTTTTTTTTCTGTACTACACTTGAGATTGTAAGCTAGCAATAACATTATCTTTTTGTTCATCACGTTGTAAGCTAGAAACGTTGGAGTTACTTTTTTTTTTGATGTAATATTGCTATGTTAAACTCGATACATTTAGTAGTTAATGCAATTTTTATTGAGTTTTCCATTGTTGATGTTTATAGAAATTTTATTCAGAGGTATTTCAGTTTTATATAGAGGATAAATATGTTTAAATATATTTGATATGGATGGATTGAGATTTTTTTTTTAAAATTTTGTTTCCAAAAAATGACAGACCTTACCTGTTGAAAAAGTAAAAATAGTTGCAGACCAATTTACAGATTATTTGACAGTTTTAGTCCATCATTTTTTTGACAGATAATAACTGTCATTTTATTCAGCTATAAAACGACAGTCCAAAACTGTCGTTTAAATTTTGGGACACGCTATTAACGACGGATGTTCTGACAAGCCAAAACTGTCGTTTAGTATGATTTATGACAGTTTTGGTCTGTCGAAAAATGCTGTTTTGGCGGCACCGTTATTCAATGTTTTAGGAGTCATGAACTTGTGCACGCCTCGATACAGTTATCCCATTTCCTACGAGTTGTGCATTGATGCATGCCTCGATACAAATATTCGATGTTCTATTTTGACTCGTACACTTGATGCATGTTTTTCTTCAATTATTTAATGTTCTATCTTAGTGTTGAACACACACGACTTCTATTAATCCAAACCACGCACATGGAAATCCATGATGTTTCGAGCATACAAGGGTACATTTTATTAAGGCATGACAGAGTAGGAAAGAAGGGTCAGAGTTCTCCCACATGTAGCTTTATTCCTTAACTTTGTTCCACGACCAACTCATGTGACTTAGCATTCAAGCACTTCGTTCTCCTTCGAACTACCCGACTGATTTGACCCATCGTGACTATGCCTTGGCTCGTTGCGAGACGATACTTTGATATTCGGCGAACTTTTTCCAAATAAGGCAAAATTTGGACCTCCGAAGATTCAGCGTAAAAGTTTGCACATGAATGAACTCAACTTCATTCAAATCAACTAACACTTGCATCGATTCGAATCGATACTTCTTTGAATCGACTCAATAAACAGTAAGCACATAAGG
>JANAVB010011398.1:949262-973970 GCA_029216955.1 Iris pallida | reverse complement strand
TTCTGGTACCAAGTGCGACTCGATGTATATAAGTTCTAGACTCAATAAGTATAAGATTACATAAGAAAGATAAATCTGAGTAGCATATAGATGTCCAAATGAATCTTGCAAGCATGCTGACTCGTCTTCTTCCTTTGTACCATGATAGCCTTTTCCTTGACGGCAGTCGTCCAAAGATAAATAGATATAGAAATCTGAATACCTTTCGGGGGCGAACGAGGGGTGCTGCCCCCTCGACCCAGCGGAACCCCCGATTTCGAGGTCCCAGATAGGTCGTTGGGCGGTTTAGAAAAATTTTTGTATAACGCCGTTTTCGGCCCATCATTAATTCTTCATTGCATATGCCCTGGTTTGATCATGATTACTGCTTGTTTGCAAGTACATGTTAGGCGAACAAAGTAGTATAGCAGTATGATAAATTTAAAGAACAGGACAATACTAAGTTTAAGTAGCAACATGATAGTGATTACATGAATATTAGTGACATCATTATGTTAAACTTAATCAATTAGCCATATTCAAAAATATGAAACAATCATTGGACTAACAAAGATCCCAAAAATTTTAACCTCCATATATATTACTAATTTGAAATATCCATTTTAGATTTTGGCCTCCATAAAGGTAGTTAAGAATCCCTTTTTAGTATTTGTACACTAATGTCAGAAATGGTCCTGAATATGAGTAATGTCATTAAATAATTAGCTAGGAAGTACATACAATTTGGAATGTTGAGGTTCCCCATGATAAGATATGTATGATACAGTGGTCATCTAAAAAAAATGTGTGGCGCCCTCCTGGAACCAAATAAATCATGAGCACACAAACGTTGCGCAATCCCATGATGTTGCAGCAGAATGACCAGAACCATTCAGCAAGGATTAGGAAATATTCAGTTCAAACCCACATATCACTGAATCCGTATCATATAGTATCTTGATAACCTTGTCATGAATGATGCTACAATCGATATTCCAATCATTTCTTGCTGCTGCTGCTGCTACATCAACACTACTTTTAGGTAACCAAACACCATTGCATATCTTATATAGAAATAACATTTTATACATTCTAGTTATATACTAGTCCACATGAGCAAAACTTGTTCCACAATATACAAAAAGAAAGAAAAATACCACCACCAGTACGACTTGGACATAAATATACTACATTAGCATCAAGTGACCAATATATCCTGGCCATTTGAAGATTTCTTCATCAAGAAACAACAGAAGCACCGAGCCTCTCACAATCATCCTTTGTAAACCCGGTCAAGAAAATCTTAACTTCCACATGCCATGCACTCTTCTCGGTTCTCCAAGGAACAGACAAGCTGTGCCATTTTTGCTTCTACATCCTCCTCCACCGGCTTTTCATTCTGAAAACTCGGTATCAGAAAAAAGATTTAGAGGTTGCGGCTGAAAACATACATAAATGATCATAACTATAAAATGACAGGTTTCAGAGAAGAGATGACTACAACCTTGAGCATTGCTGTATCTACAGTGAACTTGATTGCGTCAGCAGCAGCTCGTGAACGAAGATAATACATCCCAGTTTTAAGACCCTTTTAAGTCAGAAAACTTTGAGAGGTTACAACCAAACAAAAAAAAATTCAAGGATATTTAAATACATCAAATAGGAAAAATGAGACTAGTTAATATACCTTGGACCAAGCATGGAAGTGCAAAGAAGTCAGCTTCCCAAAGTTGGGCTGATCCATGTGAATGTTGAGGCTCTGGCTCTGATCTATATAGCACCCACGATCAATCGCCATGTCAACCACAATCCTTTGCTTAATCTCCCAGACAGTTCTAAAATCCAAACATAAAAAATTATTAAATGTAATTCATGATATATATATATATATATATATATATATATATATATATATATATATTACTGTTTAATCCCTTACTTGTAAATTGCTTTCAGGTTCTCTGGAATCTCTGGAACATTGAGTACAGAACCATTTTCATAGACTATTTTGTTTTTAAGAGCTGGGGACCAGAGGCTCATTTCTGTCAAGTCGTGCAAGAGGTGCTTGTTCACGACCACAAACTCCCCACTGCGAAATGAAGCATCTTGCTAATCAGGAATTTGTCATGCTTTTCAAAATACAAAGTGATATTATGAGGAGCAAATTAAAGCTTGACCTTAAAACCCGGCGACTGTAGATATTTGATGTGTAGGGCTCAAAACATTCATTGTTTCCAAGAATTTGACTAGTTGAAGCAGTGGGCATCGGGGCAACAAGAAGAGAGTTCCTCACCCCATGTTTTGCTATCATTTCCCTTAGTGCAGGCCAATGCCATCTACTGGACGGGGTCACATCCCACATGTCAGGTTGAAGAATTCCCTGCAAATAACTATGATGAGCAAGATACACATAGAGAAGTCTACATAGTTTTAGCTTTTTGATATGTAATATTGCACATAAAGAGTTCTCCAGTTGTGTACTCGCAAAAATACATTGATCTATATTTCTTATATGTTAAACATTTTTTGCTAGTGCCCTTATGTAAATGCAATACTCAAATTGATTGTAACCACATAAATATTAAAGCATTATGAAGAGCAGAAAGCAGCCAACACAAACCTTACTGACAGGACTTCCTTGGTATGTCTCATAGGGACCTTCTTTTACAGCAATCTCTGATGAAGTTTTCAGAGCATGGTAATATATGGTCTCAAAGATATCCACGTTCAGTTTTTGTGCCTGCAGAACATGGAAAATAATCATAATTAGACTTAGCACAGTAACAAAGATCAAAAGGAAATACTTGGGGCCAATATGTACCTCTGGGGAATCAAAAGGCATGCCTAGCAAGATGAAAGCATCTGCCAATCCCTGAACTCCTATGCCAATTGGCCTATGTCTCATGTTTGACCGTCTTGCTGTTTCGACTGGGTAATAGTTGACATCAATTATTTTGTTGAGGTTTATTGTAACAATGGAAGTGACCTACATAAGAATACCACATGTATATTCCATCAATATACAACAGCAATGAAAGTATCAAAAACAAGCTTTATAAGTTGGAACAATTAAAGCACCTCAGCCAGCTTGTCAAAATCAAAATATCTGTTCTTTGATCCAAGACTACCAACCACTTTTGATGGATGTGACTCAAGTGGAACATCCTGAAAAGAAATGATACGGTAATATGTACACCACTTTTATATAGAAGCTTTAAATAAGAGAAGACTCGCTGAGCTTGTAATAGATATTTTCCGCTCATACCTTCTCTCTAACAAATCGTGGTAAAGCAATTGAAGCCAAGTTGCACACAGCAGTTTCTGTAGGACTTGTGAACTCAATTATCTCCGTACATAAGTTTGACGACTTGATAGTCCCGAGGTTCTGTTGATTACTTTTTCTGTTGCATGCATCCTGCAGAATAAACAAACAAAAAGGTTACTCCCAGTGTATAACTTGAAGAGTCAAGTCCATCTAACTGTTCGAAGAATACCTTGTAAAGCATGTATGGCGTTCCGGTTTCTATCTGAGATTTCAGAACTTCAAACCAAAGGTTTTGTGCTAAAACAATCTTCTTTGCCTTTCCCTGGAGAATTAGACCAAATTATAGCAAATTCAAACTAAAAAATACAATAAGTTATTTTTTGGAGGAAAGAACTACCTGTTTCTCATACTTCGTGTACAGCTTTTCGAAATCATCACCCCAACAATCGGCCAATCCTGGAGCTTCACTAGGGCAAAACAATGACCACTCTCCATTATCTTGGACCCTTTTCATAAAGAGATCAGGAATCCATAGGGCATAAAAGAGATCACGTGCTCTTTGCTCTTCCTGCAAGATTGCAACATAATAAAGTGCCACAAGGATAGGTATTCAAGAAAGAGTTTCTTCATCGAAACACAAACAAGTCAAAAACAGTGTATCATAAACTGCTTTCAGCAGCAAGCTCTGATTGAAACAAACCAGCACTGAGATAAAGAGACCATGTTAACCAAGTAAGCCATTGAAAGCATAAAGAATGTCAAAGATATGCATGATGTGCACAGACGCAGAAATGATAACTTGAACAATACCTTAATAATGACGATAAATAACAAAGCACAAAACCAAAACAATAGCAATCAAAGAACATATAGATATTTAAGTGGTTCGGTCAACAATGACCTACTCTCGGAGGTTGTTCAGAAAACCTGCCTAGGAGAAAACATGTGCTTAAACAGCTGATATATGTAATTTAACCAAGATTGGCATATATAAAAGGAATATCAATAATTTGAACTACCGAGCACACAAGATATTAAAAGGAAAACACAGCAGATATAGGTAGTTTAACCAAAATTGGCATATGACAAAGGGATACAAATAATGTGAACTACCAAGCACACAAGATATTTTAAAAAAAACACAGCAGATATAGGTAGTTTAACCAAAATTGGCATATATCAGAGGGGTACTCATGAGAGATGCTCCTTAGAAAATGCACCTTATAAGAAATTCCTATATTCATCTTCTCTCACCTGCCTTCTCGCAATCTCTTTGGGAAACCAAGCCTACCTTACTTACCGTAGCTTTCCTGATAGTTACAGGAAACTTTATACAGGATTCCTCAAAATAAAACCCCAATCTACTAGATGTATAGCTCAAAGAAGTGTTTGTGCTTATCTATAAGTCAATCCAATTGCAAAGGGCCTGTGTGGTTGCTTGAAAGTGGGTGATGAAAGTAAAAAGTGCAAATCCACATATGTGGTTGCTTGAAAGTGGTAAACATTGGAAATTGGTTCGTTATGTGCCACTTTATGATTAAAACCAGTGAAAGTCCACATCCACATATAAAATTTGGATGTCGAGAACTATGGTATTGAAAGTCCACTTTCAGTTGGATATCAACTTTCAGGCACTTCGAATGGAGGGTTGTTTGGTTGCTTGAAAGGATTAGTGACCACTAAAAGTCGATTTTGAAAGTCAACTTACAATTTTTTTGTTAACATTAAAACTGGACTTTCAATATCATAAAGCTTTTCCTTCTTCGTATCCTACTTTCGAAAGAGGATGTGGACTTTTAATCATTTTGAATCTTAAAGTGGCACAATCATGAACCACTTTACCAAATTGTTTCTTGGATTTGCACTTTCTAGAAAGTGCCAATTTTTTCATGTCCACCTGCACTTTTCACTTTCGTCATCCACTTTTAAGAAACCAAATAGCCCAAAATGGACACTTTTAAGCAACTAAACAGCCCCCCTACAACAAAACTCAAATGACCAGGTTCAAGCTCAAACAAAACCCAGGCTCTGTATGAATATCAGATCAGTACTAGTAGTTTCAACAACTATAACAACTTTGAATTCCAGTATCTGGTATTAGGAATTACATCATCATCATAATAATAAATGTTTCCACATTATTATTTTTACTAATGTTGTTTGATGTTAGCTCCAAAGAAATGACAATAGACATTGCTAACCTCTGCTTCTTTTTTTTCTTTTTTTTTTTAGAATTTCTTAGCAAGAAATATCTAACATATTAAGAAAAATGACCAATTTACCAAATTTATTTGCAAGAACTTTAATTTCAAATTTACCTGGCAGCTGTGTTCATGGATGAAGCCTCCTAGTTACTAGCGGACATATAGGCCTCCTTTACACCATTTCTACTCTCATTTGGTCCCATGTTTCTCCCATCACTCTTTTACTTTTAGGGGTTGTTTGGTTCGCGGAATTGGAGCACAGAAGCGGCCAAAATCCAGATTTTGGACCACTTCACGTGTTTGGTAGAGGATTTGCAGACAAGATTTACTTAATTTGACATGAACAGTAAATCTTGTCAGCCACGAAATCAAAGTTTTGACATCATATTTTTTTTCTCCGAAGTGGAACGCCGAAGTAGGAAATCTTCGTTCCCACTTCGCGTGTTTGGTTAGAGGACTACTTCCTCTCTACTTCACAAAAAGAAGATTTACTAGTCATATCACTTCAACCAAAAGTTACACTTTTCCACTCACTTCAACAACCAACAAAACACCAAATTTAGGATTTCTCACTTCTAACCTCCAGTTCTTCAAAGCACCCAAACGAAGGATTTTTCATTTCGTTCTACTTCACCGCAATGTGTACGCAAAATATCGATTTTGGGTTTTTCCACTTCGTCGCACTTCACCGAACCAAACAGCCTCTTAGTGCTCAGATTACACTTTCAACCATTTCGACGAAAGTGTATTGGCCAAAACTTAACCGACGCCAGTCAAATAATAAGTTTAAGGGCAAATAATGATCATGATCAACCAGTACTAGAAATTTGTCATGTTACAGATTAGACTTGCTTCAATCCAATCAGAACGGCTGGCAAAAGCAGTGAAGACCAACCTTTTGAGCATTGATTATATCTCACCTTCTGTACTTAAACTTCCAACAGGGCATAGTAGTCTATTGGGAAGAGAACATAGCAATTGACAACATCCACAAAGTCTTCAAATCAATCTCAATTGCACATCTCCATGAGCTCTCACTATAGGCTCTGGAACCAAATGTTGTGGACAGACATAACATAATAAGGCAAAAATATGAAATACACAAAAAAAAAAAAAAAGGAAGACACTAATACTTAATATGGTCTTCTAAAATTGTCCAACATTTGCAAGCAACTGGAAAGATACTTTCTGGTAGAAAGTACAACCTTATAAGTTAAGACATTTCCCACCTCCCTTCTCAATCCATGTGCTGTCGACCAAGCAAAATTAGCCAAGCCCATAAATCTTGAAGAGAGCTTCTAGATGAGCTCATACAAATGCTAACATAATATGAGCAAGCCCTAATACATTAACCTGGTCCCTAGGCCTAGACAATCAAAATGAACTCCCTGGGGCTCATATTCAATCTTGGTGTTAAAATGGATGCAGGATATCACCCAGCATCCTACAGATCTATAGTACATTCCTGCAAATTTACTGTAACCTTGTGAAGTAGGTACTACAGTTCTAGCTCAAGAAGGCGACAACAATGAAGAGTAAATGAGATGTAGTTAGAGGAACTCGTTCGAGGAACTGCCGAGCATGAATTCAAAACGAGCGAAAAGGGGGTGGGGTTGCCTACTCAATTTATTTCTAAAAGGAAGAAACAGGAAAAGAAAAGAAAAATTGCTTAATCTTCATTCTAGTGCTGGGAATTTACTTAGGTTGCTTCCATTCCAAAATACTATTTTTTTTTCTATTTTAAATTCTGTATCAGGATCACTGTTCTAAAAGGCAATCTAGGCAGCGCCTAGGCACTAGGCCCCAGTTGTCCACCCGATGTCCGTCTAGGCGTCCGCCTAGACCCCGGACGCCCGACTATGCATGTTTTGGGATTTTATAGATTTTTTTCTGCAATTTTCAGTAGCTTTTTTGGATTTTATTTATTTATTTTTGAACTGCCTAGATCTAGGCGTCGCCTAGGGGTGTCCGCCCGACTAGCGCCTTTCACAACCTTGATCAGGATATTGCCAGGAGAAAGTTATGGTCATTTTTTTTCAAATGGTCACTACATCACACTAAATAATAAGAAGAATGAGCATAGAATCTATATACGTATACATAGGATCATTCAAAAACAAAAAGCACAATATTAAGCTATTGAAGTGCATGACAATTGCCAACAAATTAAAAGAAAGGACCAAAAGAAGAATAGATCAAATGAATAAGATATCAAACAAGACAAACATGGGGGCTAAATGAAATTTTCAACATTTAAATTAAAATGCTAATGCACATAACAACAGACATTCATCGTCAACAGAAATTTAAAGACACCAAAATGCTTGGAACATCAAGACAGAATCATAAAACCCAATTAAAAAACAAACACTAATCAATTATGAACCCCAAGAAAACCACTAGCATATGAAGCATTTTGAACAATACCTTCCCATGGTTTTTCCTAAGTTCAAGAAAGTCAAAGATATCAGCATGCCAGGGCTCCAGATACACAGCAAATGCACCTAGATATAACCTAAATATCAGCTTTTCAAATAGTGAAATGCATTAAAGTAAAATAAACAAATAAAAGACAATGTTACCCTTTCTCTTGCCTCCTCCTTGATCAACATAGCGCGCAGTGTCATTAAATACCCGCAACATTGGAACAATCCCATTGGACGTTCCATTTGTCCCGCGGATATAGCTACTTGTTGCACGAATATTATGAATAGAGACGCCAATTCCTCCAGCTGATTTGCTTATAATAGCACTCTCCTTGAGAGTATCATATATTCCTTCGATGCTGTCTTCTTTCATGCAGATAAGGAAGCAGCTGCTTAACTGGGAAAAGAAAAAAATGATTAATATAATAGAGATAATATCACTAACCCTAATTTAATATTACAAGTTTGAAATGCAGTACTTGGGGCCTAGGGGTGCCAGCATTGAACAACGTCGGGGATGCATGAGTAAACCATCGCTGTGACATCATATGGTAAGTTTTGAGGACCGAATCAATATCATCCATGTGGATTCCAACAGCAACTCTCATCAGCATGTGTTGAGGCCTCTCAACAACCTTTCCACATACTTTTAAGAGATAGGATCTCTCAAGAGTTTTGAAGCCAAAGTAGTCATAATCAAAGTCTCTGTCATAGATAACCTCACTGTCCAAACGAGCTGCATTCTGTAAATATAAAATGGAATATAGTTAAAGAATGACTGTTAATCTTCACACAAAAGTAAACTAGTACAGCTATGGGATCAACATCAAGTTGAAACATCCAATAATGTCACTTTATGTTTCAGTGTTGAGTTATCAGCTCAACTGAAGGAGGGAATTTATTATAAACTAGACATCGTCACATTCTAAAATTAATGTATCAATTTCCTAATCACTATAAGCCTATTACTAATCACCCACTAAAGACCTGAGATAAACACTAGGATCTGCAAATGCAACAATCACTCCACATAATCCTCGTAAGCAAAGGAGAAGGTTAAAACTTAAAATGGAAAGGCCACAAAGATCAAAGAAGTATCTCCAGGGTTTGTAATGATCAATATTCCCAAGCTAATGGTCACATACCCAAATTTGTATTTTGGAATTTTTGAATGAAACATAGACCCAAAATGACATTGTTGGAGATATCAGCTGGTATTCCATGCGACATTAAACTAACAGTTTATTCAGTTGACCCTTCACAAGTAATCGATTAAATTAAAGAAGTCTCCTGTCTAAATGATTCAAGGCTTCTCCCAATATAGGGTCTAGGGAGGGTTGGGAGGGTCAAGATGTATGCAACCTTAACCCCATCTTTTTGGGGGAGGCTGTTTCCACGACTCAAAGCAACATCATCCAAGATGGATGAGCCAAGCCTTACCAGCACACCAAGCAACACCCTCAAGTAATTGATTTAATATTAAACAAAGTTTAAATATTACCAATCGAACTATTAGACTATTAATATATTACATAAGGATTTATCAAATCACCATCCTAACTAAATTAACATAAAGGAATTCTGATACTACCCTCAAAATAATTGGTATTTCAGCCAAAGTAAGAACCACAAGTATCACTTTACCGTCTTTACGTGTAACAAAAACTAAATAATTTTTAAACACAACTTCACCAAGTGTGGAATCAAACCTTCATGATAATTTCGTACACATCATCTGCAATCAAAGGCGAATCGAGTCCCGATCTCTCGTTGAAATGGTTATACATAAGTTTAACCCTGAACCAAAAACCAAATACCACATGCTAAGAACATAAGAAAAAAACTCCAAACAGTCAAACTATAACAGGTAAATAAGGAAAAGATAGTTACGTCTCCGAGAAGGACTTCTTTGTGTTCTTGTGCAAGTTGGAGACCGCAATCCTCGCCGCAAGCTATCAACATTTGAGGCCAAACAATAAATATAGAAGTTAGGGTAAGGAGATAGATAAATGGTGTTTAAACTCTTGCCTCTGAACCAGAACTCTATATATGTTGTGAGGGTTGAGTTGTTAAATATTTAAATTGCTCATATACCTCACATGCATTAAATGCTTATTCGCATCAGTAGCAATTTAGTTGTTAGAATGTGCGCTAGATGAGATTTTATCATACACTTAAAACCCATGGAACGGCAACACAGCATTGATTTAACTCTGCTCAAGTCAACTTAACACGTCCTTTTGCATACGAAATCTAAATCCTTAAATCTTTGTAATCCCAACTGTCATTGATCAACCCTAAATTGTTCAAGAAGCTGGCTAGGCCTGAACCTTACTATCCGACTCCCAAAACTCGTATTTTTCTTAGCATAATATTGTTACTAAGCATAAATTGTTCAAGAATTTGACAAGCCTCGTTCTAGGACTATATTTGATAACAAAAACAAAAATGGAAGTGAGTAGTTAGTTTAGTACTGAGGCATAGTCTGGGTGGTTGGCGGTCATGGCGGCGGCGGTTTCGGCGGCGAGCTCGTCGAGGAGGGAGGTGGTGACCCCCTTGTAGACCCCCGTGCAGACCTTCTGGGCTACGAGGACGGGGTCGCAGTGGTCGTGGCTGAGGCCGTAGCTGAGCTTCTTGAGCCGGGCGGTGATCTTGTCGAAGTGCACCGGCTCGTGCCGCCCGTCCCTCTTCACAACATACATCCTTTCTTTCCTCTTTTCCTTTTTTTTTTCCTTTTTTTTTGGTGGGGGGGAGTGGGAGATTTTGTCGAACAGATGGTGGGCGGAACGGGGGTTTAAATGGGGGTTTGAAGGAGATGCTTATCTTGTTGGGGAAGGTGCGGATTTGAGATTTTTGGAGTTTTGGCGCCAAAATTAGGAGTCAATGAATAGAGAGAGGAATCTTTTTAAAAAAATGCGCCAGTTTTGAGGAAAAAATGCTAGGAATGGTGTCGGCTGGGCATTGAAGGATCCCTAAACTCTCTCTCTCTCTCTCTCTCATCTTTTACATGTATACCCCTGCAAATTACTTATTAGGGGGTAAAGTGCATTTAAATCCTCCTTAGATTTGTCTCGTTTGCAAAATAAGATCTTTTAAAAAACTTAAGCAGTTTGCACCTCCCGTAAAACATGTTTTGCTCGGAATGCCCCTTTCCGTCAAAATGACGTTAGAACTAGCCGTTAGGACCCATTTTTTGGAGAAAGAAAATTTTTCACTCCCCAAAATACCCCTCTATGTTAACGTTAGCTTCCTGGCTCACTTCCATTCTCTATATATAGGATTGTTTGAAACATAAAACCCAAACTTTCTATTTTCTACATTTTTGACTGGTTGGTTGGTAGGAAAATAATATTTAATTTTTTTCATATTCCTTTTTTTACTTATTTGTTAGCATTTAATGTATTAAAGCTTTTTCTTACCTACAGATCTCAAATCCAACTGCAAATTATGGCCAGTAGCTCGCAATCTTCATTCTCAAGACGTCCAAATAGAAATTATGGAAGAACAATTTATTGATATTGTGGATTAATTAGTCCATTGAAGACTTCATGGACACCAACAAATCCTGGAAGAAGATTCTAGGTGTGTGCAAATTTTGTGATTTTTCTATTATGGGGATGGAGAGAAACTTTCAGAACAGTATCAAATTCTAATGTGGAATTTAATGAAAGAAGCAAAGGAGCACCGAGGCCAAGGTTTACAGCCTATTCCTAGAGAATCGACAGCGTGTTGGTGGCAACTAAACCCAGACCATGCTTCAACATACATGTTTTGCAATTTATTTTAGGATTTTTGACATGTTTAGTAATATTTAAGTTATTTGTTTGAGGAATACATGTGATGAAAACAAATTTGTACCAAGGATTTCCAATGAATGTTGCAGTTGCATTCCAAAATGAATGTTTCCAATTCCAGTTTCAAATGAATGTTTCTTGTATGAACTGCACATATGAACTACATAAGAACACATATGAAACAGCAACATGAAATTCCAACACATGAAATTCGAACACATGAACACATATGAACTGCACATATCCACACAATTTGAACTGCACATATCCACACAATTTGAACTGCACATATGAAGAATTGGTTGAGACATTAAGAAAACTGCAAAATGGATACTGCATATGAACTGCAAAGACTGTAAAATGGTTGAGACAATTCGAACACATGAACACATATGAACTGCAAAGTGTAAACTGCAAAATGGATACTGCACATTGTTTAGACATTAAGAGTAAACTGCGAAATGGATACTGCAAAGTGTAAACTGCAAAGTGTTCATCAACATTTCATTTATTCAACTACTTAAACACATATCCATTCGTTCAACATATTTCATTTGTTCAACAACATTCCATCCAACAGACAAAAAAAGAGAGGATAACATAGCACCCACAACAACATATCCATTTGCTTTGCTCCCACATTTTAGACATTTCATATCCATTTGCTTTGCTCCCACACTGCAGAAAAAAAAATGAAGAGTTAGAGTTAATGAGATGAAGTACAAAATGTAAAGGAAAATATGATGAAATGAAGAAGAATCATAAACCTGTAGTATGACAAAACGAGGTAGGGACAGCAGCATGACAAAATAAGGTAGGGACAGTGGCTCAGAAGAGTTAGTGAGTAAAGGATAATAGAGCACCCTACAGCAACATAAAAAGATGACAAAATAAGGTAGGGACAATATCATGCAACATAACAGAGCACCCACAGTCAGAGCACCCCACAAAATCAATCAGGTAGGGACAGCAGCATGCAGTATAATGAGTCATTTATAGCATGCCAAAATTATGTAGCATCCCAATTCATCATTGCCACACAAAATTAGGTAGGGATAGCAGCATGCAGTATAATGAGTCATTTATAGCATGCCAAAATGAAGTAGCATCCCAATTCATCATTGCCGCACATATCCTTATACCCACATAACTCGAATTCATCATTGCCAACTTTCAAAATGGGTCACCAAAATATAAAGACCCTTTCCTTGTCTATAACCTATGAAAAGATGAGTAACAAACAATTAACATGCAAAATTTTAAAATGAGTAACAAATAATGAGCAAAATTCATGTATCAGAACTGACCTTTTGAGAGCTAATACTCTCCCCCTTGCAACACTTTCATGCAGAGTTGACCTTGGTAGCTTAGGCCTACCTGGTTTGCCTTTTGGCACTGCCACCTTCTCCTTGAAAGGATTTGGGCATGCTCTTGAGTTATGTCCTAACTGCTTGCACTTCCCACAGGTGATAGTGGCTCTAGACATGACTTTTCCAGCTTCCTTCTTAGATATTCTTTCATCATCTTGTTTCTTTCTCTTCTTTGCCTTCTCCCAATTTGGATATGGACCGCAGGGGGTATCATAGGTACAACATTTTGAAGCTGTCTTAGATTCCTCATTGGAAGAGGATTGATTAGCTCTGTATAAGCCTTCAAGTAAGTAGACTTGTGGTAGCACTTGTCTACATAGTCTTCAATAGAGTGCCTCTTCTTCTTAATACATGCAGCTGCATGGTCATAAGGAATACCTGTGAGTTGCCATTCTCTACAGCTGCAGGTCTTTGCTTCCAAGTCCACTGCCTCATTAAGTCCTCTCTGGCTCATTTCAAATTTATTGTGAAACACATCCAGTAGGCCTTTTTGTCTATCAGAAATCTAGGTGATTATATTTCATCCATGCCAAGTGCATCCAATAGTTGATCCATGAACCAGTTCCAAGTTTCCTTATTTTTCTATCTCTATAACAGCCCAAGCAATAGGGAAAAAACTGTTGTTACCATCTCTCCCCACTGCACTAAGAAGTTGCCCTTTGTACTCAGTCTTCAGAAAACATCCATACAGACCAATGAATGGTCTACAACCTTCTTTAAAACCCTTTATCACAGCCTTCAAAGTGTGGAACACCCTGTCACGACCCGACACCCAAATTGTTGGGTCGGGCCGAGCCATGTCCAGCCTACGCTTGGTTAAAGCGTAGTAAGCTGTTCTAGAATAAACAATAAAGGATCTAAGCAGCTAACAGTTCTAAAATCACATTTAAGGTTCATCACAACACAGCATCTATAAGCGAAGGTAAACAAACACATATTTAATAATACACTTCCAAAGTATCTAACTGGAGACAAAGTCCAGTTCCAAATGTAATACAGATAAAGTCTAAGTCTCAAAATACAAGAAAGATAACTAAGCAAGGTTCTCCGCTGTCTCTTCTGGAGCTAAGGCCATGTCCTCAATGCAGTACCATAATATGTAACACATAGCATCTCCTCCTCAGTAAGTATACCTACAACGTTATCCTGTCAGGACGGGAGCAAGTACTGAATCTAGCAAACTAAGTATACGAAGCATGAACAAGAATGTAATAAACTGGAATCATGGCATATCATGGTTTAATTTGGTTATTTTATAGATAACCGCATGTAGTTTAAAAGTTTAAAACGGTAGCATGTACGTGAATCGGTCAATAGGTGATCAGGATGTACTGTGGTACATATCAAGTTTTTCTGGTATGCACATACGTGTACGAACGGCATCGTGTATATCCATACACAAACGCGATATCAGAACATACGGCAAGGGTACATATAGAATGTCACCGAGCGCGGTAAATACACGGAGAAGGGGGTCATGTTCACGTACAATACTAACAGTTTTCCTTCACCCGTTATTTAAACATGTGAGAGATATGAGAACAGTAAAAACATGTGGAAGATACGAGAACGATATAAAGCATGTGAGAGATATGAGATACTGTCCTAAACATGGTAGAGACTGAAAGTAATACAACATGTAAAGTTCTAACTTGCTACCCCAAGATCAGCATTTAACATGGTTGGTAAGTCGCAGTTTATTGTTCTAGCAGTATGTAAAGTTCGTAGAAAGTACTTGCCTCTAGCAAAACAAGCTGCGATAAAAGTGCTATGGATGTCCGGTAACTCGTCACTGTAGAAGTAAATACAATAACTTAGCTTTTACACTAAGCTAAAATACTAGGACACTAATTGGTGCGACACGACTTGGGACTGGGCACCTAGCCAAAATGATGACTTTAGCATAAGAGACCAATGTGGGGTGACACAATACTCAAACTAACTTTCTAGGGTCTAGAAATCAATAAAAAAATCAAGTCATGAGTGCGCTACTACGAGCCACTATATCGAGCTAGGTATATAGTAATCTGGAGTACACCATAACAGGCACTATCTATAATTTGGACATAGAACAATACGTGAACATAAGCATGTACCATGTATATAGAGTGTACAATCATTCTTTAACTATCCAAGGTCATCTAATCATGTTAAGAGTCTATTACAATCGAGAGAAAATATCAAAAATGGACAAAAACGGGCAAAAAACGGACAAAAATAGCCTAAAACAGCATAAAACGGCATACCGGCGGTATACTGCGCATACCGGCGGTATACCGGACTAAAGACAGTAAGTTTCTGGTGCCAAAAACGGCATACGGCGGTATACTACGGTATACCGGCGGTATACTAGTTTTTCAAACAGCAACAAATTCAGATTTCGTTCGCTAAAACTTGTTTCGGCCATAAAAACTTCATTTTAAATCGAAATTCGGACTTTCAAAAGTCAAAATTGAATAGAATTGAATTTCCAACAACATGGAAGTATTAGTTTTCACAAATCAAAACATTTGATAGATCAAAACCTCAAAATACTCGAAAATCATATCTAGAAACTCAGATCTACGCAATACTGTCGATAAAACCAAAAGTGCTATATACTAAACATGTTAACAATTTAAAAAGTAAATTATAGGCCAATAAAACTCTAGTTTCCATGGAAAAACAAAAATAAAGTATGCTCATGCACTTTTGAGCAAGATACACTTGCCTAGGTTAAGCTCCAAGCCTAATCTTCTAGTCCACCACCAAGAGGGGTACGAAACCACACTCTAGACCTCAAGGCCAATCTCCTAGCAAAGCTCCAAGGGAAGAGAAAGGAAGAAGAAATGAAGAGAGAGTGAAGAGAATGAAAAGAGAGAGGAGAGAGAAAGTGAAAGGGTTTATATAGAAGGGGGAATTAATCTTAGTCGTCGGATCATGATCCATGTCAAAATCTAAGTCAATCCTAACCATTCAAACAAAACCAAATGTCCATTGGTAATAGGGTGCTTCTACACTATTCATGAAAATATCTAAATACTATTCACGAAAATATCTAAATACTATTCACAAAAATATCGAAACACTATTCATGAAAATATCTGAAATCGAAAATATCTAAAATGTAAAAAAATTTGTCTGGACGGTATGCCGTCCAAGGAAAAATCTATAAGTTAGAAACATTTTTAAAGCATTACGAAAATCAAGAAAATATGAAACACACTACAAAATACGTATCCGTATATAAATACGATACTGTGAGAAAATATTTTATTCAGAAAATTTAAAATAAATACTAAATTCAGGGGGCTTACATCCTACCCATCTTACAAAAATTTCGTCCTCGAAATTAAAAATCACCCAATAGGTCAAACTATAACATGTAGCTGCTCTGGCTATGATACTCAATCTGCTACCCTTGTAATCATCTCTTATATTTCTCTTTACAGTATGTTTGGTTCAGGTTCAACAAAGTCCTTCTATCATAAACTACGTCATATATCCTTTAGAATCTTTCATACTAATATGAAACATTTATGTACCCAAAAATATAGGTCATTCTCGGATATATGTTCATAAGCAAACAATGCTTGATCATCAACCATATTTCCAATCTCAATTTTAAATACTTGATTTCCTTATCACATCCTAAGTATCCTTATTCTATCAATCCACTAGCCCTTAGCATCGTTTGTCGTCAACCCTTTTCTATAGTTTCTCATTGAAATCATATGTTAATTCTTATCCTTGGCGTAGAGCCTTCTTCTTTTTACTCAACAAGTCCCCGAATATAAATCCTCGGTTTCAAACTCCCGATTTATTAATTACCAATGTACATATGTCTTTGTCTTGTTCCTTGTCTTTTTAATCGATATCTTTCCGATCTCGTACGTACTATTATATCCCATTCTAACTTATTCTATACCATTCCACATATTGATCTACCCTCTAATCACATGTAATTAGCTATAGATAACCAATAATCACTTGGTCATCAAAGTCATTTAATGCTCAATCTCAAATTCCAAGCACAAATTTTAATCCTTAATCCACACTCATAACAATATACTATCTCATTCTCCATCTTTGATACCCTATCATCAAGTCATACTATCAATACATTCGTTCTTAATGGTTTTCAAGTCTACTACTGTCAGTCACCCATACTTGTCCCATAAGCTTAATCTAACCAATCCCTAGGAAAAGCATTTATCACAAACACACAATACATTTATAGTTATACTGCAGAATCAGTTAACAAGGTTTGGCTATTTCGGTCATCTATCAAATAGAAGGTAATAAGGCCTAAGACTGGGTCAAGCAATCCATAAGTGTCCAAACAAGTTAAAGAGTCAAGCAAGACAGGAAAGTTTATTGGAATATATCCAAGAATGGTACAAAGACAACGAGATGCATAACGAGAAGAATTATCCAAGAGGTTAACAAAGAAGAGTTTGGTCAAGTCATAGGAAAGATGGAACACAAAAATAATTATGTCCAAAAGATAACGCGAAAGCAATCCTATTGGAGAGCCCTAGAGAACCTGTAATCCTAGTTGTAGATGTAGATAGAATAGAGTTATTCAAGACGGGAAAGAATGATAATAAAAATTTATTCTTGCTCATTCGGTCATAATCAGAGGGGATCAAAATCTTAACGATATTGAAATTTGAGAAACAATTCAAGGATAAGGAATAAGTCAAATTTCCTTTATGATAGGAAAGTTAAAAACAAGTTTCATAAGGAAGTCAAGTTAATCATCTCTCTGATACTATCAAATTTATCTGATCATTAATTGCCATTCATACCTTTATCTCACAAGTCCAATGTGAAATTCAACATTTATATGACTACTACCAAAACTGTACCCTTCTGTCACAAAGATTGAACATTAACATGTTTACCATAGGCCTAATTACCAATTTCCAAAAACATATAACTCAAAACTATCCACTTAATCATCTTTAATTCCAAATTCTTCCACATTGTCATAAATTGATCCGAAATCTCTAAATCAAGTTTATGAAATCCTTGAACTTGTTCAAATCACGCTCCTCCAAATCGAATCTAATACTACTAGGCCTTACAAAATTTATTCTCCATTATAAAACCAGCTTTCATATTCTCTTCATCGTACACTTTCAAATATTATCCACCTTAAATAACATTATCCACAAAGTCTCCTTTTTTTTTCTTTTTTTTTTCCAAAAATCTCATATTCCTACGAAGATATCACTTGATAACAAAATATGCCTTCTGATCTAGATGATTTACGACACTTCCTTAACTTTTTCAAGGTGAAGAGATACAAGAATTTAAATGATTTAACAGTGTAGTTGACAGAAAATGTACAAGATAGATGATTGGTGAAATCGGGACATAGTTAATCAGGACGAAGAAAATAATGGTAAGGTGAGAAAATTATCATACGATGAGAAGGAAAGAAAGAATGACGAAACAAGAAATAATAGTAGGAATCATTCTTGTTCATTAGGTCAAAAGAAGTGAATCAATTTAAGATATGTTTGATAACCATACACATCTATCTAGAATCATGTTGCCAGAATTTTCGCCACACCAGTATGCTTAGATGCAATAAACGATAGAGTCATAACTATGGTATACACCCTATAATAATATGTTATCTAGAATTCTCGCCACGCCAACCGGTATGGCTGCAAGAAAATCTAAATTCTATGAATAGAATAGTATATCCAAAATCAGGCTCTATGTTTTTGTCATACCAGCTAATATGGCTGCGATAAATTCTAAACTTCATAACTAAAGCAGACATTTAGCTTATCAGGATATATAACAATTTAATCCACAAAATTTATCACGATGCAAGATCAAAGTTAACAACAAAAATCAGAAATTACATTCAACAACGAATTTAAGGAAGAACAAATAGAAATAAGTGAAAACAGATTTCTAGATAAGATTAGAGTGAGATCCTCAGGGGTCATCCAAGGGTACAAACTTGGTCTAAATTGACCCACTGAAATACAAACAAGAGACTAAATACAGTTAACGGTCCTATGCTGTGACGAGTTTCCTATGTTGCAATCCTAGCATTCCTCTAGGTGTTCTAAATGTTATTCCTAGTGTTATCAAGTTGTCCTAGATCCGAATTGCAGGCATGTTTGGTGCTAATAACGTAACCAAACAACTTAAGTCTGGACCTGCATGGGCTACCACTAAAAACATATCACGACCCGACACCCAAATTGTTGGGTCAGGCCGAGCCATGTCCAGCCTACGCTTGGTTAAAGCGCAGTAAGCTGTTCTAGAATAAACAATAAAGGATCTAAGCAGCTAACAGTTCTAAAATCACATTTAAGGTCCATCACAACACAGCATCTATAAGCGAAGGTAAACAAACACATATTTAATAATACACTTCCAAAGTATCTAACTGGAGACAAAGTCCAGTTTCCAAATGTAAGTACAGATAAAGTCTAAGTCTCAAAACACAAGAAAGATAACTAAGCAAGGTTCTCCGCTGAGTCCCTTCTGGAGCTAAGACCATGTCCTCAATGCATACCATAATATGTAACACATAGCATCTCCTCCTCAGTAAGTATACCTACAACGTTATCCTGTCAGGACGGGAGCAAGTACTGAATCTAGCAAACTAAGTATACGAAGCATGAACAAGAATGTAATAAACTGGAATCATGGCATATCATGGTTTAATTTGGTTATTTTATAGATAACCGTATGTAGTTTAAAAGTTTAAAACGATAGCATGTACGTGAATCGGTCAATAGGTGATCAGGATGTACTGTGGTACATATCAAGTTTTTCTGGTATATACATACGTGCACGAACGGCATCGGTGTATATCCATACACAAACGCGATATCAGAACATACGGCAAGGGTAATATAGAATGTCACCGAGCGCGGTAAATACATACGGAGAAGGGGGTCATGTTCACGTACAATACTAACAGTTTTCCCTTAACCCGTTATTTAAACATGTGAGAGATATGAGAACAGTAAAAACATGTGGAAGATACGAGAACGATATAAAGCATGTGAGAGATATGAGATACTGTCCTAAACATGGTAGAGACTGAAAGTAATACAACATATAAAGTTCTAACTTGCTACCCCAAGGATCAGCATTTAACATGGTTGGTAAGTCGCAGTTTATTGTTCTAGCAGTATGTAAAGTTCGTAGAAAGTACTTGCCTCTAGCAAAACAAGCTGCGATAAAAGTGCTATGGATGTCCGGTAACTCGTCACTGTAGAAGTAAATACAATAACTTAGCTTTTACACTAAGCTAAAATACTAGGACACTAATTGGTGCGACACGACTTGGGACTGGGCACCTAGCCAAAATGATGACTTTAGCATAGGAGACCAATGTGGGGTGACACAATACTCAAACTAACTTTCTAGGGTCTAGAAATCAATAAGAAAATCAAGTCATGAGTGCGCTACTACGAGCCACTATATCGAGCTAGGCATATATAGTAATCTGGAGTACACCATAACAGGCCACTATCTATAATTTGGACATAGAATAATACGTGAACATAAGCATGTACCATGTATATAGAGTGTACAATCATTCTTTAACTATCCAAGGTCATCTAATCATGTTAAGAGTCTATTACAATCGAGAAAATATCAAAAACGGACAAAAATGGGCAAAAAACGGACAAAAATAGCCTAAAACAGCATAAAACGGCATACCAGCGGTATACTGCGGCATACCGACGGTATACCGGACTAAAGACAGTAAGTTTCTGGTGCCAAAAATGGCATACCGGCGGTATACTACGGTATACCGGCGGTATACCGGTTTTTCAAACAGCAACAAATTCCAGATTTTCGCTAAAACTTGTTTCGGCCATAAAAACTTCATTTTAAATCGAAATTCGGACTTTCAAAAGTCAAAATTGAATAGAATTGAATTTCCAACAACATGGAAGTATTAGTTTTCACAAATCAAAATATTTGATAGATCAAAATCTCAAAATACTCGAAAATCATATCTAGAAACTCAGATCTACGCAATACTGTCGATCAAAACCAAAAGTGCTATATACTAAACATGTTAACAATTTAAAGAAGTAAATTATAGGCCAATAAAACTCTAGTTTCCATGGAAAAACAAAAATAAAGTATGCTTATGCCACTTTTGAGCAAGATACACTTGCCTAGGTTAAGCTCCAAGCCTAATCTTCTAGTCCACCACCAAGAGGGGTACGAAACCACACTCTAGACCTCAAGGCCAAGCTCCTAGCAAAGCTCCAAGGGAAGAGAAAGGAAGAAGAAATAAAGAGAGAGTGAAGAGAATGAAAAGAGAGAGGAGAGAGAAAGTGAAATAGTTTATATAGAAGGGGGAATTAATCTTAGCCGTCGGATCGTGATCCATGTCAAAATCTAAGTCAATCCTAACCATTCAAACAAAACCAAATGTCCATTGGGTAATAGGGTGCTTCTACACTATTCATGAAAATATCTAAATACTATTCACGAAAATATCTAAACACTATTCACAAAAATATCCGAAACACTATTCATGAAAATATCTGAAATCGAAAATATCTAAAATGTAAAAAAATCTGTCTGGACGGTATGCCGTCCAAGGAAAAATCTATAAGTTAGGAAACATTTTTAAAGCATTACAAAAATCAAGAAAATACGAAACACACACAAAATACGTATCCGTATATAAATACCGATACTGTGAGAAAATATTTTATTCAGAAAATTTAAAATAAATCCTGAAATTCAGGGGGCTTACACACCCTTACAAATCTGGTGGACTTTCCATCTTCCTCTAATTCTCCTTGACCTAACAACACTCCCAGGATTGGTAGACATCACCAGCATTGCATACTCCCTGATGTAAGCAATTATTTTTGGGCATGCCCTTCAATCAACTCTAATGCCTTCTTCTTTGCCCTTGCAATTTTGTGTCTTGAACAGTCAATCTCTAAATCTTCTATAATGTGGGTTCTAAACCTAGCATACTTCCAGTCTGGATTATTCCTGAATCTGTGTACATATCTGTTTGCAAGGAACGTGGCAGTAGCTTGTCTATTGTTGTCCACCTCAACACAGTCCCTTAAATGGTCAGACACATACTTCTTCAATAAAAATTTCTATGAGCACCAAAAATACTCCCATGAATCCTCCACTCACAAGCATCATTTGCACATCTAGCTGCCACCCTCTTTGTTTTATTGTGTATCCACTTGAGATTATACTTGTTCTGTTCTTTATGGCATGGAGCCTCAATGTACTCCTGAATTCTGCATGTGAAGCAAACCTCTGCCCTATATATATTTTGGTTATATATATATATGTATATATTATTTTTTAATATGTATATATATATATATATATATATATATATATATAATATATATATATATATATATTTTATTTATATATATATGGGGATTGTTTTATATATATATATATATATTATATATATTTATATATATATATATATATATATATATATATATATATATAGATTGTATATATATATATTATATATATTATATATATATTAATATATATATATATAGTATATATATATAATATATATATATAGGGATGTTTATAAACAATCCCCATATCATATATTTATTTCAAAGGCGCAAAATGCCGAAGCCTTTACAAGTAAGCTCAAGAATAGAGAAAGATATGAAGACAAAAGGAGCAGGGGCACTCTCCCTCTCCACGACAAAAATCTCGAGCAAAAAGCTAGGTCAACAGTTCAGAGGTTTCCAGAATCCCTTCTGGACGTGCTTACAGAGACTGCTAACCTTGTGAATCTGTATGTGAACCTCCCAGATCAGTTGATTAAAGGTGTATTGGTAGCCCTCGTACCTGAATTTGTTGTAATTCTTTCAAATGACCCACATGATGGCGGCTGTGACGATCTGGTGGCCGTGCAAGGTACCACCCCAGGTGGCAAGTATATCGTTGAAGCCCCCATCAGTATAGTCCTTACGGTAACAATGGAAGAAAGCAATTCATACCTCTAAAGCCAGGTCTCCAAACGCAAGAATGTGCCCAACTGTTTTGGACTGGCACGCGGAGCAGCAATGACACGCTAATGCTAAACTGAAGCCAATGGTGGTGAGTGCGTCGTTAGTGGGGAGCTTCCTGTGGAGCACTCTCCAAATCATAAATGACCATTTTTTAGGGATGTAAGACTGCCAGAAGTAGTTTGATGATAGGAGATGGCACACCTGTACTGCGAACCGCTCGTCTCGCAGAAGCAAGAGAGAAGGAGTCGTTGGCCGTCATGGACCACCTCAGTATGTCAGTGTCCGTACCAACTGCAAAGCCGGAAGTGGTTAAGGCTTCAATAGCCTCCTCCCCTATCCAAGTCGTAGCCTTCTACCGATTCTATTCCCCCGTGCTAGTCTACAGATCTCTGATAGTACTGTTAAGGGGGCATCCGTATTAGGGGGGAGGAGGGCGTCCCCCATCCATCTTTCATAAAATAGGGACGAATGACCTGATCCTAGTAGAAGTCATATCAAAGGCTCGGTGAGACGTCGGCCGTTCAGGATGCGTCTCCAGGATGCAGAGGATCTGCTATTAAAGGATGCGACAGTCGGGTGAATGTGCTTGAAATATCTAGCCTTCATGAACCGAGCCCAGATAGAACTTCTCTCACAAAGCTTCCACCACTCTTCATCGAGCAAGCATCGACAACATGGGCCAACCTGCAGAATCCTAGGCCTCCCTCATCCGCTGGTCTAGCCATAGTGTCCCAACTTGCCCAATGATGCTTATTCTTGCCGTCACAATACCCCCAGAAGAAGTTGGTGAATAGGTTTTCTATGGAGGTGAGGACCTTCTTAGGAGGGGAGCAAGCGGCCAGGGTATAGATCGGGATGGAAGAGAGCACGTGCTGGATCAGAACCATCTTTCCGCCAGGCGATAAAATCCCGTTGTGCCATCCCTCGATCTTTTTCCTGATTTTCCCCACCAGCCCATCAAAGATACCCGCATTGGATCTACCGTACACCAACGGGAACCCTAAATAGGAGAAAGGGGGTACGCCACTGCAAAAGAAGTAATATCCGTGGGACTAGTAGAGTGGACTCTATCAGTGGAGTAATGGACATAGATGACACTTTTGTTGGGGTTGACACGCTGACCGGAGCATCTGGTGTATCTCTGCAGCGTGTTGTTAACCACCTCGATAGACCCGGCGTCGCCAGAAGAAAATATGAGAACATCGTCAGTGTAGGCCAGGTGGGTGATGATCGGGTAGCCGCTAGAGGTGTGAAAGTGTTGGAAACGATGGGTACCAACCATATTGTTCAGATTTTTGCTCAATGCTTCGGCGACTATAATGAAGATGGTGGAAGATAAAGGATCTCCTTGTCTGACACCACGACTCGATTTGAAGAATCCTTTTGCTTGACCATTCACGACGGTAGAGAACTACGAGTTGCTGATCGATCTCCACACGATGTCAATCCAGATCTCCGAAAACCCGAAGGCCCTGAACACCCAAATCATGAATTGCCAGTCGAGCCTGTCATATCCCTTCTTTATATCCAGCTTGATAGCAATGTTCCCACCCCTAGATAGGAATTTTATACAAGTAATTATCTCCCGAGCTAGAAAAATGTTGTCTAATATATTACGGCCACGGACAAAAATGCTCTGTTCTTCAGATATAATCTTAGGAAGAAG
>JANAVB010011398.1:841762-944262 GCA_029216955.1 Iris pallida | reverse complement strand
GGAGCACTTGGAAGTCATAAACGCATCACAAGGATGACGCTTACAAAAATATTTTGATTTAAGAAGCTCCACCCAAAGGCCCTTCCCATGCCTCAACTTCCACCACAGCTTCATAGAGAAGGCATCCATAATATCATTCAGGCACTTGATCCCGAGGCCTCCTTCGGACTTAGTCCGAGTAACGAACCACCATGCCAGCCAACTCCTCTTAGCCACCCCATCCTTGCTACCAAAGAAGAAAGCCGCAAACATCCTCTCAATCGTCCTGAGAACGGCCCGGGGAGGACAACATGCAGCCAATGTGTACATAGGGATAGATGAAAGAATATTCTTAATAAGGACCAACTTACCCCCTGGAGAAAGAATCTTGTTCTGCCAATCCATCAGCTTCGAACGGATTTTATCCAGCAAATAGCTAAATATTCCCGCATTCCTTCTTCCGCAAGATAGCGGGCAACCCTAAATAAGAGAATGGCAAGGTACCGGTACTAAATCCAAAGAGAGTAGAAATAGTTCGAGCCCGATCCACTACCCAATGGAGTCGCAGTATAAAAGGCAGATTTAGAATAATTGATCTTCTGTCCAGAAACAGCCTTATACCTATGCAGTACTTGCTGGAGAGTGCGTAATCCAGTAATATCCTCCGAAGTAAAAATAAGAACATCATCCGCATAAGCCAAATGCGAGATACGCGGTCCCCCAATCGGAGTGTGAAATAAAGATCTCCTGTTGGATTCCTGAAGAAGCTTGAGGTTCCGAGAGAGTACCTCCGCAGCAATAATGAAGAGAGCCGGGGAAAGAGGATCCCCCTGCCGGATCCCTCTAGACGTCGAGAAAAAATCTGTAGGTGCGCTATTTAGTAGGACCGCATACCAGGTGTCTGCCAGGAGACGATAAATAAGATCACAGAAGACCTCATTAAAGCCAAATCTCCGAAGAACCCTCAGGAGGAAATGCCAGTTGACTCTGTCATAGGCCTTCTGCATGTCCAGCTTAATAGCAACATTTCCACCATGGTTGGGTTCCCTCATCGAAGCCACCATATCCTGAGCAATAATGATAGTTGTCCACAATCTCTCTACCCTGAACAAAAGCACTTTGCTCCGGAGAAATAATTTTGGGAAGGTGCTCCCTCAACCTGCAAGCAATAATCTTGGAAATAATTTTGTTACAGAAATTGCAGAGGCTAATAGGGCGGAAATCAGAAAGGTTCCTCGGGTGCTCGACTTTGGGGATAAGAAATAAGAAGGTATCTGAAATGGAAACCGGAAGGCGTGCACCCAAGAAAAACGAACCAACGGCTTCCTCCACGTCAGCAGCAATAATGTCCCAACAAACTGAGAAGAATCTTCCAGAAAAGCCATCCGGTCCTGCGCCACTAGCCGGGTCCATCCCCCGAACAATTTCCAACAGCTCTGCTCTATCAGGGCAACGAACAAGATCAGAATTATCCTCCATAGAAATAATGCTAGGGATGACATCGAGGAAGGCGTCCTATCAGAAATAGGCTAAGCTCTAAACAGCTTCGAGAAGAATAACGACGCCTCCGTCGCAACCTCCGCGGTAGACCCAGTTTCTGATCCATCAGCTCGAATAATTTTCTGAATACCCGCCTTTCTTTGTCTGCACCTGGTGCACTCATAGAAAAATGAGTATTCTTATCTCCTTCCAGATCCCATCTCAATCTGGCTTTTTGTTTCCAGAAAGACTCCTTAATCTGGACCTTTTGCTTCAATCTGGCAACGGCCTCCTATCCAGGAAGCCCTCTCCCTCTCCGAAGGATGAAGCTCATAATCCTGCTCCGCCGCCAAGGCAGCGTCCTCGGCCCGACGGACCTCCTAAAAATGTCTCCGAAAGTAGCTCTGCTCCATCCAGCCAGAACATGCCCCGTCGTCCTCAAGGCACATGCCTAACCGCTCAAGCGCATCATAATGCCAACATAAATTCCACGCCCGAGCCACAATCGGAAGAAAATTCGGATGTGAAGTCCAGAAGTCAAGAAAACGGAAGCCTCTGTGCAGGAGGGGAGAAGCTGGCTGGCAGGATATCAAAAGAGGAGAATGATCAGATTCTGCCCGATTAAGATGCTCGTAAGAAACCTGGACACCATCCATCCAACTACCCGTCACGAGTAGCCTATCAAGCCGGGAACCCTGTCGATCAAGCCCCGTCTGCCCGTTCACCCAAGTATAGATGCTACCTCTGAAACCAACATCGGATAGTCTAGCAGCCAACTGGAAGTCTAGGAAGTTCGCAATGGCCCTCGTGTCAGGAGGTCGGCCTCCTAAATTTCTTGTCCGGAGATGCAATGATATTGAAGTCCCCGCCTACCGCCCAGGGCATGGCAATGTCCCTAGCTTGGACGTCCAGAAGATGCCTCTACATAGTCCTCCTCCCCTGCCGTGTCCCTGCACCATGGACTATCGATAACCGCACCGGAAGCGAAAAACAACTCAAAGAAAGCTGCACCGTGATAGCCTGATCACAGGAGTCAATACAATTGATCCCAAGACCCGACTTACAGAAAATCCAAATATTGCCCTTATTCATTGCAAAAGCTATCATCAAAACCCAACCTCAGTTGGTAAGAAAGAAGCTTAGAGGATATCACCTTGGGCTCAATAATGGCAAGAACCTGAATAGAGTTGGTCCGACACAAGGACCTGAGACGGGATAAAGTAGCTCTGTTCGCCGTCTCCCGAACATTCCAGATAAGGAATTTAACCATGGACCCTCTTGGGGTCCCGCCTAACTCGGGAAGCATGTGATCGAAGAAGTCGATCCAACTGAGGAGCCATCGACTTCCTCCGCCTACCAGCCGCCTTCTTATAAGGAACCATCTGCCAGTCTTCTTCACGACCTTCGGAGATAGAGGTGGAAGGTCTAACCTCGGACAGGGAAACTGTATCATCACCCGGAGCTGAGTCATAACCCCAGACGGATAAAGAACCGTGACCGTCCTCCTCCCACACCACCAAGCTAGGATCCTAGGTGTCAGAATCAGCCGCTATAACTCCCTGTCCCAGCTGGCTATGGATAATAATAGGAAGAACCGATAAATTAATAGGCCCAATGCCCCGTTCAGGGCCCAACTGCCCATCCAATCTAGAGCATGGAGCGCTGCAGTCCCTCCAGTATGGGCCGTCCGTCATCCGACCCAAGAGCCAGCTGGCCCGAGGAAGACTCCTCCACGTGCCAGGAAGGCGGAGCGGAAATCGCACGAGTATCAATACACCCGCGCAATCCGTGCTGCATGATCCCCGTGCTATCATCACGCCCCTCCGACGCGCCTCCATATCTGCCGTGTTCCCTTTCCTTTCCCGCGTTTGGATCGTCGCCTCCGACGACCCCTGCTAATTCCCACGGCCACCCATCGGATCATCCTCCTAACGCACAGCTCCTGGAGCAAGGCCGTCGGGGATGGGCGGTCTATCAGCTACTCCCACGGAAGGAGGGACCACCTGGGGCCGTCCACAAGCACTCTCAACGTGACCATGGTGGCCACAAGAGACACAATATAGAGGCCTCCGTTCATATACAACTGGCTGCGAGCGAACACCATCAGGTAGTTGGAAGAATACCTTATGTTGAAGTGGTTTACTGACGTCCACTTCAACCAACAGTCTGGCCACCCCCGGCCTAGAAAAGGACGCCGTAGCCCGATCAGTACTGAGCGGAGTACCGAGACCAGATGTGATAGAAAGAACCGCATTGGTATCAAACATACAATGTGGAAGCCCGGGGAAGGCTATCCAGATTGGAACCCGAGGGTCCTCTCTCAACGGCAAAAAGTCCACCGACGACCGAAATATCACCATCGGAACCCGACCAACGAACCAACAGTCCTTAGACCGCAGTCGAAGAAAGTCACTCTCAACATGAGGTCGTATAAGGACGTGCCGATCATCAATAGCCTTCACGTCGATCAACCCCCTGAAACCCCGCGAGTCGAAAGCCTTACGAATAGCCTCAACCGGGAGTCTCTGCCGAGCAAACTTGCCAATAAGGTCTAACCCACACGGCGCCGTGAGGGCCTCCATGTCTGACTGAGAAAAAATAACCACCTTCCGTCCATCGGAGTCAATGGCAGGTCGGAAGTCCACCCTCGGCACTCCACCCGTCGACGCCGACGCAGAACCGCCCACGACCGCAGCAAAGGTCCGCGCCATGCCGCCCGTCCCACCACTTGCCACCTTCGATGTGTCCACCTCTGCAGCCGGAGGTTCCACCCTCAAAACTACCTTGTCACGGGGCGGAGGCACCCTCTGGACAGGGAACAGCCCCCCCGCAACCCGAACGTTGTCATTGCCCGAAGGGCCGGAACCCCCCGCCGTCGAGCCCAGCACAACGGAAGATCCGTTTGCCGGCAATCCTCCAGGGACCCCTGCCGAACCCAATGATCCGGCCCGGGTGACCGGAGGCCCCCGTGGACGATACCTCGCCGTCTGGTGTGGCCGAGCCACCCACCGAAGCAAGCCCAGCACCTACAGTCACGCTCACCGTCCGGCCACCCCCAGGGGCGGCGCCACCCCCAGGGGCGGCGCCACCCGCCAAAAGACGGGGGTGGCCAGGGTACTTCCCGCCGTCAAGCCATCCGAGGGGGCGAAGCCCTCCGCCGAGATCAATATCCCAGAGAACGGGATGCCCGTCAGGCCACCCCCAGGGGCGGCCCACCCTCCAGGAGACGGGGGTGGCCATGTTCCCCCGTCGTCAAGCCATCGGTGGGGGGGGGGGGGGGGGCGGAGCCCCCCGCCGAGATCAACATCAGAGATCGCCTGCTCCGCTAAACTCGGGATGCCCTCATATATATATATATATATATATATATATATATATATATATATATATATATTTTATATATATACATACTGGTTATAGGAATATATATATATGTATATATTATATATATATATATATATATATATATATATATATATATATATATATATATATATATATATATATATACATTTCCTATAACCAGTATGTGTATATATTTGCTATTCCTGACCTGGCTACAGGAAATATATATATATAATATAATACAAAAAAATATAATATATATAATACATATATATATACATAAAAATAAAAAAATTATGATGCTGCGCCCCCCTTCTCCTTCGACACTCTCTCCTGATGCCACCGCCCCAGCCTAGGCCGGCGGTCTCCCCCTCCCCTTTCCCCCTCCCCTCTCATGGCCCCCCTTCCGACCTCATAGCCATCGTGGGAGAGCCGCCACCGTCCCCAGCTCCACCTTCCACAGCTCTGTCCTCTCCTCCTCTCCTCCTTCCCTCCGTCGCTCCTCGCTCTGCCGTTCTGCCCTTCCTCTGCCTCCGGGATCCCCCCGTCCCCCATCGCCCACCCTCCCCCCTCGCAGGCCTCGTCTTCCCATTCTAGTTCAGCCCCTCCGCTCCTACCCCGCTCTTGTCGGGACGCCGGTCGTCTCCGGTCCCGGAGACGTCGGACGTCCGCTCATTGCTCCACCGTGACCCACTCCTCTCTGCTGGCCGCTTCTTTCGGTCTGTCCTTCTATCGCCTCTCGGGAGTAGGAGCATGTGAGAAATTTTGAATTTTCGAATTCGAATTTTGGTTTTTCTCCATTTTTGGTGCGTTCTCCCAGCCGGAGGAAGTGCCGCTATGCACTACAGATCGCATGGGCGCATATGCTTGCCAGTCGGTGGGCGCATATGGAGTCCCTTCTTGTATTGGCACATACCCCTCCTTCCGCCTCGGGCGCAAATGGTGGCCCGCGGACGCATACCCTGGGCACATATGGTCCGCCTTCGGGAGGCGCAGGAGGCGTAGCCCTCCTCGCGGGCGCATATTGAGGCTATGCACCCACAGAAGCGGGAGCATGCAGCCTCCACCCTTTGGGCGCATACGTACACCCACCTCCTTCTTTTGAAGCCTTCGGGAGCTTCGGTTCTATCGCTCCTGCTGCGGGTGCATTCTCTACCTCTTCTCCTTTTGTCGTAGATGCTCTCGACCTCCAATTTTGGGGCACATATGTCCTCTCATCCCCCTTCATAGGCACATATAGCGCCCCCCATCCTTTTCTTTTTGGGCGCTTCATGGGTCGCCCCTTCCTCGATTGCTTCGACCCTTAGCGTTCCCTCATTTTATGCCCCTCTCCCTGGTCGGGCCTTCCCCACCCCCTCTACTTTATCCATCTCCCCCCTTCTCACCCTCTCCATACGCTATGCTTTTCGCTGCGAGCGGTTCGTCCGTTCAGCCCGAATCTATTCCCGTTGTTCCCTCCGTCGCTCCCGGCCAGAGCGGTCGTGTTGCTCCATGTCCCCCCTCTTTATCCCCCTCCCCCTCCTTCTCTTGTCCTCTACCCCCAGATGACCTCATCGCCATCTTCTCCAGCTTGGACCAGGCTCCGAGATTGGCGATCTCCCCACCCCTCCTTCTCACCACCACACCACCCCTCCACACCATCACACCTCCACATCACCACCCTCCTCCACCACCACCACACCACCACCACATCTCTTATACCACATCCACCATTCCCATCCCACCCCCACCGCCCTCTATCCTCTCCCCGTGTGGCCAGTCGTCAGCCTGGCTCAGAGTCCGCCTCAGCCGTTGGCCACCTCCTTCGCCGACAAGCTCTGTCCCGACATGATCCCCAAGCTAGGGCTCTTGTTCCCGGACAGTCCCTCTTCTGGAAGTAGAGTACCCGCCGGCATCTCCCCTGTCCACGGTGCCCTTCACCGAACTGGAACTGTCCTCCATGGCACACTCCTTCCCTCACTCCTTCATACTAAAATTTTCCTCTGGCTGTACTAAACTAGTACGGGTTCAAGAGGTCATTACGAGTTGGCAACTATCGGCAGAATATCGAGTGGCCCCCCTCGATCCGAGGAACATCCTGCTCCACCTATCCTCCGAGCAAGACCACAGGACCGTCTGGTCCAAAGGCACCAGTAGGGTTGATTCCCATCTGATGAAGATTATCAAGTGGTCACCTAACTTTAACACGAAGGAAGATTCAGCAACGGTTGCTGCCTGGGTGACTCTTCCCAATCTCTCCCTCTTTTGATTTGTTCCTGTGGCTCTCAGGCGTATAGCAAACTCTTTCTGGACATACGTAGCCACTGCTGCAGAAACCAGCAACCTGACCAAAGCCCACTATGCCAAGATCTGTGTAGAACTAGACCTCTCTACCGAACCACCCAACCATATCCTCATTGAACTGGGCGGCCATACCCATACCCAGTAAATCCAATATGACAATCACATCATTTTTTGCTCCCACTGCTACATGCGTAGCCACCTCCCCAATCACTGCTCCCGTCTCCATCCGGAACTCAAGAAGAGACCAGCGCGGAAACAATCCCACCCTATCGGGGAAAAGAATGCTCAACCACCACTTCTCCCCCTACCGAACGCCCATATCAGATTCAACTCCAGCAAAAGCAAGTCTGGTAGAGAGACCCCCTTCGACAGAGCTATCATCCCCTACCACTCCCTAAATCTACCTCTCTCCAACCAATTCAATGCTCTCGTTCAAGAAGCGGAAGACCCTGTTCAAGAGGCCTGTCCTGCCGGTTGTAGATTCCGAACCGGCTACAGAGGACTCCGGCAACCCTCCCTCACGCACCAAAGAGGAGAACTTTCTAGAACCTCAAATCAACAAAGACCACACCGGAGACAGGGCAGGCGATGACCTTAACATTCTAGGGCCAGAGCAGGCTCTGGCTATTCTCGGGACAGAGCAGGCCCTCAGAGGACTCTAGGTCCTTGCCTCTGGCTTCCATCTCCAGTCGGAAGGAGACCAGATTGGTACCATCGACGAAATCATTCTCATTCCCTCTCAGGAAACAGATCTTAACTCCGTAGAAGAATTGGTTGACCTCCACGTTGACACCCTCCTCAACTCACCAGAGGATTCCACCGCCGACACTCCCACCTCGAAGGCGGAAGAAGACACCATCCCATCCAGGAAACAGGAAAGAAAAGGGACAGCAGTGCCCCCAGCCATGCACACAAGGTCTGCAGCCAAGCGGACCAACCAACCTTCCCCCAAACTCCATTAATTCTGAATATTCTCTCCTGGAATGTCCGCGATCTGGCGAACAAACCAACCTTGAGGAGAATCAGCAACCTGAAGAAGATCCACAAGATCGACATCTTAATCATCCTCGAACCCAAAATCCCTTACAAGAGACTCAAATCCATTCAACTAAAGTTAGGCTTTCATAAGGCCATAGCTGGTAGACATGATATTTGGATCCTCTGCTCGGAGGACATCAAGTTCGGGGTCATGCAGGACTTCAGACAAGCCCTAACTTGCTGGATAGAATACCATTTAATCCCCAAGCGAGCCATCCTCTCCTGCGGTCCATGGCAGCTGTGACATCACCGATCGCAGACACCTATGGAACGAACTTTTGGACATTCAACGCCTCAATAATAACCTCCCATGGAAAGATTTCAACAACTTCATCTTTAACTCCCACTTATCCCCCATTCTGTTCACCGGCAATGCCTTCACTTGGTGCAACATGCAGGATGGAGACCGTCGGCAATACTCTCGCCTCGATAGAGCCCTAACGAACGCCCAGTGGCATGGCATAGGGACATCCTCTAAGCTCTCCCATCAAAATGCTACTGAATCAGACCACGCTCTCCTGTTAGTCAATATCACCAGCAATACCAGCTAATCAAATAAGAGTTTTTGATTCCTCAACTTCTGGAGCAAGTACTCCAAATTCTTGGGTGTCGTTACGGAAGCTTGGAACCGGAAGAACCACCCAGAGCCCCTCATTCGGGTTGCCATAAAGCTCAAGGCCACGTAGAAAGCCCTAGCAATCTGGAGCAAGCAAGCTTATGGGGATATTTTTTAATCCATTCGGGAAGTCGAGGACGACGTTACTCGTGCCGAGGTCATGTTTTTGAATGACCGCTCACCAGCCACCAGGAATACCCTTAACCTCACCAAAGCTATCCTCAAATTCAGGTTGAAGGTTGAGGCCTAGTTTTGGAAGCAGAAAGCGAGAATTAAATGGGACAACGAGGGGGACAAGAACTCCAGTTACTTCCATGCTTGCGTCAATGGCCATAGACAAAAACTAACTCTCCATCAGATTGCTAATGACGACGGGGTCAGCATCAGCGATCAAAAGAAAATCCAAGTGGCGGCCAGCCGCGCAGTTCTACTTCCCAGCTTTTCTCTAAGGAATCGGTCCTCAGAGATGACACATTCCTGAACGAGGTCCCCCAGCTTATTAACGATAATGACAATATCAGGTTAGACCAGCCTCCTTCCGAACAAGAGGTGAAAATGCTGTTTAGGCCATCGATGCATACAGTGCGCCTGGACCAGATGGCTTATCGGGGGCAATTTTTTGCTCGTGTTGGGATATTATCAAGGCGGACATCCTCCAGGCGGTCACCGCATTCCTCCAGGGAGCGACATACCCAAGATCCATCTCGATCACCAATCTGATCTTTATCCCAAAGATAGACAACCCGGAGACTTTTTACGATTTTTGCCCCATCAGTCTTTGTACCTTCACCAACAAGATTATTTCCAAGGTCATCGCTTCTCGCATGTTTGGTCTTCTGCCCAAAATCATCTCGAAGGAGCAGAGTGACTTTATCTAAGGAAGGAATATTCATGATAACATCATATTAGCACATGAGTTAATTACCTGCATGAACTTCCAGCTAGAGGGAGCAACATAGCCATCAAATTGGACATGGAGAAAGCTTATGACAGACTGGATTGGCAATTCATGATCTGGGTCTTCAGAGCCTTCGGATTTTTCGAAACCTAGACCAATACCGTTTGGAGATCGATCAGCAACTCCTGGTTTTCCACGGTCATCAACGGTCAGGCCGACGTGTTCTTCAAATCCAGCCACGGTGTCAGACAAGGAGATCATCTATCGTCCACTATCTTTATTATAACAACAGCCGTCCTAAGTGTTAGGGTTATATACTAAAAGCATCACTTTTGTAGTAATCTTATTTCCTTAATTTTTGAATGAGAATCATATGGGCAAATGTTTGCATATTGTATTTGTTGCAAGTGTTAATGCAAATGTCTGATATTCTATATTGTAGATAATATGGTGTGTGGTGTCATACAGAAGATCATATTATCAGTTTTCTATGGAGTATATAAATAGTTCACAACCTAGATGGACTTGGACAATCTATTGGAAAGGTTGTAGTGTAATATGGTATTAGTCTATCTTGACTATAGGTTTACACTAGTACACTTTGTGTGTATTGAACAGGACCACTTGAGGTTGTTCTCTTTGTACTGACTACATAAGAGAACAAACACCTCTGTTATTATGGATGCTTGTACTCTTAATCCGGATATAATAACGGACATGTATATGCAATGTGCATTACTTTGACTCATAAAAGAGTGAGATTCATTATGGATCAACAACCTCTATGAATTAGGTAATAACATTGTATGTATGATGGGCTGTTGATTATAAATGGAATCCATGTCCCGATACATCGGGTTGATGATGTCCTCTTAAGGAGCTCATAAGGATTGTCATATAAACCCTGTAGGTGGATTATATCCGACATGACAAATAAAGTTAAGCGGTACTACTTAAGGATAAAAGATGTCGAATCAATATAGTTGTCAGTAACTTAATTTGATCGACGGACATACGATATCTTAACATGGGAAGCCAAACGAGCATATAATAAAAGGAGCCCACAAACATAATTTGGGATTGGGGAGGTAGTGCAACAATAGCTCATTAGTGGACCGAGCTATTGTTAATGGGCCTGGATTGTGTGTTCGGGCTGAACACGGGATATCCAGATCCGTTAGGAGGCCTAACCCTAATTTCTCCTCATGGTCCCTGTCGTAGCCTATATATATCCTCTATTCTCTGGCCGCCAGATTACCGATCAGAAATCTGAAATTTTCTCTAAATTCGTGATTCACGTAAGGAGAGGAAAGAGAGTGCTGCCAAGGAGAAGAAAAGGTTGGAAGATCGTCGCCCATACGACGTCCAACTCGAGAAAGGAATACATGCAGAAGATCTTGGGGTCGTCCGCTTGAGATTGCCAGGAATTACTTGCCTTCTTTCCGCCGCAGGTATAATTCGTGAACCCTAGTTTCCGCCTATGAAGGGTTAGAACACGTTTTTGATCTGTTTAACTTTCTATCGATCAATACGCACACCAAAGGAAGGGTCCTGGGAATCCCCAGTTCCATCACTGAGTAGAAATCTTAATAAGATGGTGAGCACCCCAACTTCTAGCACTATCATACCGCCAGCGGATGGCCTATTATCACTTTCCTTGCATTCGCTGATGACATCCTTATTTTCTCCTCCGAAGATGCCGGATCGGTGAGAGTTGTCCACAATACGCTGCAGAGATACGCCAGGTGCTCGAGTCAAAAGGTCTACACCCACCACAAAATTAAGAGAGATAACTTAGCGAGCCTCTCCAACATCACCCCCTTCCCCATCAAGCATCCCCTATTCCACTACCTTGGGTGCCCCCAGTGTACGGTAAATCTAACGCAGGGATTTTCGAAGATCTGATCAACCGCATTAGGAGAAAACTCGAAGGGTAGCACAACGCTACCTTATCCCCTGGGGGCAAGATGATTCTTATCAATCACATGCTCACATCCATTCCCGTATACACCCTGGCCGCTTGCTCCCCTCCTAAGAAAGTTCTATCCTCGATCGAAAGTATCTTTAGCAACTTCTTCTGGGGACATAGCGGCGGCAACGAAAAGCACCATTGGGCTAGGTAGGATACCATGGCTTGTCCCATCGAGACAGGGGGTCTGGGATTCACCAAGCTATCCTACATCGTCAATGCATTCTTGATAAAACTTTAGTGGAAGCTTCGATCGAGTCACAACCTCTAGACTAGGTTCATGAAGGCCAGATACTTCAAGCACATCCACCCGATGACATCCATCACTAACAACAGATCCTCCACAGCTTGGCGGCGCATCCTCCGAGGTCGATCTCTCGCAGAACCAGAGACTCGCCTTCAACTAGGCGGCAGAAATTTATCGCCATTCCTGAAAAATTGGGTTGGTGACTCTTTGCTTCCCAACCTTTCAGGAGCCCCCAGAAATAGCACCATCAACGACTTGTGGGTCCCTTTCGCCAACAATTGGAATTAGAACAAGATCAGAGTTTGGGCGGGGCCGGAGGTGGTAGAATGCATTCGTCGTAGCAATCTGACGATTGGATCGGGAGCAGATGAGCTTCGGTGGTCGCCGGAAGTGTCCGGATCATTCTCGGTCAGATCGGCCAGAAAAGTCATCCTGGCCAGTCCGACGCCCACACCCACCATTTCTGCCTTCTGGCAGACGTGTATTCCGAAGAAGTGGTCTTTTCTTATGTGGAGAGCACCGTACAATATCCTTCCAACCGACGACACCCTCAACACGATCGAATTCAGCCTTGCATCCGTATGCACTTGCTGCTTTGAATGTCAATCGAAAAATATCAACCACATCTTTTATCAGGGGGAAATTCCGAACAAGGTTTGGAGAGTTCTATCCCAGCGATGCAGGATGGCTCTAAGGGGCGACAACTTCTCTGATCTAGTTGCAAGTTGGGTCTCCAGGTCCCATGGCCACCAAATTGTAGCCGCCGCCGCCACATGGGTTATCTGGAAAAACTGCAACAAGGTGAGATACGAAGGGCACCAGTACAACGCAGACCAGCTCATTTGGGAGGCTATTCGGCAATGCCACAAGCGTGCATGCCTTTGCAAGCACAACCAATCGGGCTTTTGGAACTCTGTCCTATCCCCAGCTTAGCCGTTTTGAGCCCGGTTTCCTCCTTTTCGTTAGTATACGTGTATAGGCTTCGACATTTTGTGCCTACTGGTATACTTGTACAGTTTCGCCTTTCATGGCCTTCATGAATAAAATGGGTAGTGTTTCCAATATATATATATATATATATATATATATATATATATATATATATATATATATATATTACCTATACTAGGTAAACCCTACACAATATTATCTAACCCATTGACTATTCATACGTATTACCTACCTAGGTAACCCTATAGCCTTTATTACCTAGCTTTAGGTAATATCCTATTACCTATCTACCATATTACCCACTCTTAAGGTAATACCATATTACATATACACTACATGGATACCCATTATTTAGGTAAATTTCCTTTACCTAATCCTCACACACATCCCTTTTCCATATGTCACCTACACAACACACTAAAACACTGTACCCCTACACTAAATCACTCCCACACTCGTGACATTACTGTCATACCCTTACATGACACAAACCTATGTGTTACACCAATCCTACATACTCACAAATGTCATGTGTACTGTCACAAGTGTGACACACATGCATATGTTCCCCCTCTTTTAAACACTAACCTATCATACTGCCTCACCCTCACTTGACACCACACTCTCACTGATACACTCTTATTTAAAACTCTTACACACATATGACACCAACACACTTTATGTGTATTGGCCTATGGCCTATCCACACTAACCCACATAAACCTGTGTTATAGCCCTGTGGCCAACACATAGGCCTGCAGGCCTCTGGGTAGGGAGGAAAGCTCCCTACTCCCCTACACTGGCCAAGTAGCCTCCGCCCTCTCCTATACATCATATGTTCACTGCTCCAATGGGGTTTTAATCCCCTGCCAATTGCAGGTCAAGGCATGGCCTTAACCCTCTACAAATCCATAAGCCTGACCCTGTGTATGTGCAATAGAACACACACAAAATGACCTAAGGCCCCTGCACATAACCTACTACATGTTCCTGCCCTGCCCCTAACTGCCAAGGCCTACTGCTGCAGACCTTTGCTCACTGCAGTGGCTAATTGGCCCTATCCTAAGCATCAGTGCAACTGATGTTGCAAACCCCTTCCTCTCACCTGACCTGTGTGCAGTCCTCTTACCTGGGCATACAGGGAATTACTCCCTATGCACTACCACCAGTCATGTGTGTGTGTAACACAAACACAAACACACACACACACACACACACACACACACACACACACTAATCCTATATAAATAGGGGCATGAAATCCCGTGCCTACTTCACTGTTGTCCTCTCTCTCACTCTCATATACCTGCTGCTTTCCCTCACTTAGAACACACCTGTAGGCACCTTATTTAGTGCAATGCTGACCTCTCTCTCACTCTCATATACCTGCTGCTTTCTTTCACTTAAAACACACCTGTAGGCACCCTATTTAGTGCACTGCTGACCTGTCTCTCACTCTCATTATCCTGATACAATCACTTGACAGTTACATAAGCCCCCCTCCTATTCACATAGGCCATACTCCACACATACATTAACCCTCTCTCTCTATTACATCCCATACACATGTAACCACACATGCATAGGCCATACTCCACATATACATTAACCCTCTCTCTATTACATCCCATACACAGGTAACCACACATGTGTGTATATATATATATATATATTATATCACATAGGTACTCATATTATCTAGATACACACACATCTATAATATGAGTACCTATGTGATATATATTATATCACATAGGTACTCATATTATCTAGATACACACACATCTATATAATCTTCCATGTTCATATCTATCTATATATTATATATACAGACACACACACACTAGTAAATAGGCACACCCTATCAATAGATACATATACGCACATTTACATACATTATATATATATATATATATATATATATATATATATATATATATATATATATATATTATATATATAATTTTATATACATATATACTAAAAATTACATAGAAACATTCTTAAGAAAATATTTTAAATAAAATATTATGAAATTCCAAAAATATTTAATTATTGTAACATTATGATTTTATTTATAACAAATAACTTTATACCTAATATTTATTAAATAATAATAATCATACAATAAAATTCTAAACATAAATATAATTATAACCTATACTTTTAATTATAGTCATTTTAGGTAGAAAATAATTCCAATAAATTTAGGGGGTTTACACGTGCACAGATGCACACCTCGATATAGTATTTCAATGTTCTACGAACCGTCCATTGAGACACTTGCCGATACGGCTACTCGATGTTCTATGCCTCGTGAACTTGATGAACGTTCCGACACCGTTATCCAAAATTCTACGAGTCGTGCACTCGATGCACACCTCGATACTACACCAAAAAGGACGATTTGCGACAGTTAGAGTTATTCAACAACGACGTATTAAAATTGTCGTTTTATTTTCGACGGATTAAAGCCGTTGTTTGACATCAAACCCCATTTCACCCAAACAATAAATTTAGATCGACGGATTAAAATAGTTGATTAACATTAAAAATTTGTTGAATTTTTTTGGCTCCCTAGTTTATTGAAAATTTTGGCTTCCTAATTTTTACAAGACCCGCGCCTGCTCAACACTTTCTCAATGTTTATCTCAAATTTCTTCTCAACTTTCTTCTTTTAAAAAAATTCCCCCCTTCCTACTCATTCTCTTGATTCCCTCTCCTTCCCTCCCTCTCTCTTTAGCTTCCCCTTTCTCGTGACCTAATTGTTTCCTCCTACTCCACGACTACTCTCAAGGACCGACGACCACAAGCTTCCTCTCTCTCGATTATAACATCTAAAAATGTACTACGCCTCCTCCCTTCTCTTCGGTTCCATTGCGACACTCTCAGGTATTCCAGTGCCCTAATTTTTTTTTAGAAAAAAAGTATTTTTTTACTACTCTAATAATTTTTTACGCTCCGATGTCGGGATTTAGGGTTTGATCCACAAATACTTTCAAGAGCGAAGGGGAGTGGAAAACGAAAAGGAAGGGGCTCAGAATAAGTCAGATCTAAGAAGAAAGTGCAAGACGATGCCGATCTCGATGCCAACGCCGTTCTCTCCAGGTGAGGTCTTGCCATTCTATTTAAATTAGTGTCTTGTCTTGATTTATATTTTGATTTTTTAAATTTTCTATTGAATTGATATGAGAATCTAGATTTAATCAGCCAGTTCAAAGGAATTCTTTTGGTACTTAAGGATTTCAAGAAGAAAACACACAAAGAAAAGCAAAAGAAGACTGAAGAGACGATCTACATGTGATTTCTTGATTTCTTGCTACTTTTAGCTTAGAACCTTATGTGATTTGAGTGCAAGTACTGATTTGTCATTTAATTCTTGAAATAGTTTTTAATGTTGATTAGTTTTGCTAAGACAAGTATCGATTCAAAAACTTTATTGGTTTAGGAGAAGATTGTTGTGTTGTGATTTGAATAAACTAATGTTAATGAAAGTCGAGATAAAGTATTTAATCTATGAAATCATGCCTTAAAGTTGATAATTTCTGTTATAGGGAGAGTTCTCACATTATATGTATGTAATATTAATAATTATTTCCTTCGGGAGGAAACATTGATGTTGGTCGCCGCTTGAGAACATCGTAGCGAGGGTTCGTGATAAGATCTCATTCCCCAATATCCATAGTTGGGAGGAGACCTAGCTTGATTAGCCATTGACAACAGAATATGCATAGAAATTGGAAGGAATTAGAGAAATTGGGAAAGAAAACTAGGGTTTATTTCTATTAGAGAAACTATGGAGATTACAAGAATTTCAAGAAAGTAAGAAGCAACAAAAACTCTAAAAAAAACAGAAATAAAATTGGAATACCATTTTTCATACATTCTTCTATTCTCTACTGCTATATACAGACTCTGTTTCTATTACCAAACTAACTATTGCTGCTAATTGATCCTGATGTGACTAATTTCAATTTGCTGATGTGGCAATTGGTTGACTGGATTAGTCCACTGGAGTACACTGAATCCTAATTACTGATACTGACCAGTTTGCTTCCTGTAGCTACTGATACTCATCCCAATTGAACTGGTAGCTATGTCTGGGTCATGCTCTTCTTTGGTTCACTAAAGACTTCTAAGCTTCTACACTGGAGACTGAACAACTGGTTACACTTAACTGGATCTGGGTTGTATCAATACCCTCCCCTTATTTTGACCTTGTCTCAAGGTCAAAGTAAGAATGATTCACCTTCAACTCTATACGCCTCCTTGATATCGTACCTGATACTGCACAATGAGTACACTGATACTCTAAGCTATAAATCCATGAAACTGAACTAGAGCTAATTAGCAGTTAACTCTAGATACTGAATCGTTTAGTATTGATACTTCAGAATGATACTGAAGCATCATTCTAATTGCATCATTCATTCACAAACACAGCTTCATTGTTCTGATACTAGTATAGATGGAAGCATATAGGCATATGTTAGTCTCCAGTGACTGCACAAGAGCTTCTTTGTTAAGTAGATCAGTTGACTGCAGTATACCCGGACCCCATACTATTATTGTGCCATCTGAATGATTCATCTGAATTTTTAACATCTCGTATGCTACGACAGACGATTTATTGAGTTCTTTCATATTATTTGACTCCAAGGTAAGCCCAAATACAATGATGCTTAATAACATTTTAAGCATCTTCCATTTTTGCTGGATAATCAGTAGCATTTGTCATTGTACTTTGCTTATTCCACGAATTGTTGATTTAATTATCAATCTTAAACTCCGTGAAGTTGCCCGTCGTGAAAACTGTATCTCCATTCACCTCATTTAACTTTTCCCAAACCAAATCAGATTGGTCAATATAACCCTATCAGTAGCCAAGAGATTAATCTTGTCTTTGAACTTAAACATTGTGCTAAAATGGTTCTCTCTCAAAAATACACAAATTTCTCTAGCTTTGAGACGTTCTAGCAAGACAAAACAGACCATATATGGTTAATTGACTTGCATTGTTTTCCAGGAATCTCTTTATCATATGGTATTCTTTTTGAGCTATCCTGGAATTTAAAGTGGTGGAGTCCTCCTTAATTTAGTCAAACTGTTTAGTAATGACTATCTCACCTTTGTATACTGGCTCTTGGACCTCAAATGTTGAATGACCAGAGTCATATATGTGTTCCTCTCCTTCATATATAGGCTCACTGTCATCAGGGCTTGAACATCTCACCTCAGAAACATTTGCTAATTATTTTCTCACATTTAATGAGTGCAAATTTGTACAGTGTGGCACTGGATCAGAAGAAACTGTTGAGTCACAATCTGCAAGGTTATTAGCTCGGCTCTGTAATTCATCATCCTAGACATCGTTGGATGCACTGCATTTTTGTGGTAAAATAAAATCTGCCAGATTCAATTTTTGTGATCCATTCACATTTTTTGCAACGAAAGAATCGTTATAATTTTTGGATCCAGAACTTTTGATATGTGTGCTTCCTTCTAAAATAGGAGCCGTATTAGTATCAGGTAAAGTAGCCACATTCAATAGGGTTAAAATTTCAATTTTTGATAGATTTAAGGCCTTCGTCAGCTTAAAGGTGAAGAATGGAGTGTATAAACAGTCACTTGGAAAACAGAAAAATTATTTGATTTTAGCCAAATCAACTTAAAGGTGAAGAATGGAGTGTATGAATAGTCACCTAGATTATTTAATCATATATGCAGCATGTGGTCCAGCCTTTGACTTAGTATTCTTTTGTAATTATAGCTCTTTTTTCATGCATGGGTGTAGTTCATAATTCATGATATTGCAATATGATTTGATGACTTGATAATAGTATGCGCTCCATTGAAGTACATGTGTGCTTCAACAAAACTTGGTTATGGGGTCTAGTTTGGGTGGGAAGGACGTATATTCCAAAATCAGGAGACAATTTGGATCTCCAACGCTAGTCGATTTGTTTAACATTCCTTTTTATTTTTGAAGATCATTTTCTTTTTGGTAAGATGACCATTTTGCTTATTTATGGTAGGCCACTTTTATATGATAGTCCTTTTCTAAGATTTGGATCAAGTTTGCTTTTGGTCGAGTTGCTACATGTGCACAGTTTTATCATTCCAAGAAGCTCTTGATTGGAGGTTTCACATTCCCAGTGATTTTCTCATCTCTTTTGTCAACTACCCTTAGTGGCCAGATGTTGTTTCATGAACTCCAAGAACAGAGTGATGCAATTGTTTTCTGAATCTGGATCTATATACGTTTACAACTAACCTACCTTCATTATTGTATATTTACATTGTTTTACTACATTGATTCTACGGCAAGAAGCTCTAAGCTTTTATTTTTCTTCTTTTCCTTTGCAGTGCATTACAAACATAGCTTCTCCTTTTCTTCAGTTCTATAGCCCTTGGTATTCAGGAGATCATTTTTGGGGTAAGGTTTTAGAATGTGGATTATAATTTTTTAATGTATTATGTGAAAATGTAAAAATCTTTGCTTTCTTTTGGGAGATGATTTGTATGTTTGATTTTGTTTTTTTATTTTTATTTTAGGGTTAAATCTTTTCTTTCTTTTCTTCCTTGTTGAAAGGGCATTGAGGGTGTAGCTTTAAATGATGGTTCTCACGGGTAGCTTTGACTTCATACATTTTGACCCTTTTCGGACCTCGCATTAGAGGGACTCTCATGCCCATTTGCTCTTATTCCTTCTACATTTTAGTTGAAGTCTTCTTGTTGCTGGGTGTATTAAGAGCCCAATTAATTTCAGCAGTTTGGGGTTGGAATCACTTCCAAGTTTCTCGCTTCGAAGAAGTACAAACTTTAGCAGAGTACTTTCAGCACATGTGCATAGTAGAGGATGATCTTAGAAGACACAGGACACAATTTCTATGTAATATCCATTATTCTTCTGTTATTAGTTACTGCACATTGGGGTTCTTAAAATGATGTCCCGACGAAAGAATGATGTCAAAAAGCATCAGGTAAACAAGTTTCTAGAGAGAAAAAACATGAAGTACATTAGGTTTTATTTGTTTTATCTCTTGCATATTTATATTTCTTGGAGACATGAAGTACTTAAGGTTTTTTCAACAGTGGGCAAGGGTCAAGTGAGGGGTCACCCCAAGTTTCTTCATTCAAAATCTACTAGTCATAAGTGGGCCCTTGGAGGTAAGCTCCTGGAATATGCTTTTAGTAGTGTTATAGTTTTCTTGATTATTGTACTCCTAGTGAAATTTTCATGTTTGATTGTGAAATTTGATCTAATTGTCTTATTTGTTTTCACTTTTATAGCTTTTGCCGAGCTTTTGGACAATTCTCTGGATGAGGTATTTACCCTTAGTGTACTTCAAATTGCATAATACATGTAAATAATCTTGACCCGTAGTGTTATAAGGGACAAATTTTCTTTTCAGGTTTGCCATGGAGCTATATTTGTAAATATTGATATGATACATAACAAGAAAGATGGAACCAAAATGTTGCTGATAAAAGGTATTTTGCTTCACCCCTTGAGCTGCATTTTTGAACTTCAGACATGGTACATGCTTCACACCTTAAGTACTTCAGACATGAAGTACTTAAGGTTTTTTCAACAGTGGGCAAGGGTCAAGTGAGGGGTCACCCCAAGTTTCTTCATTCAAAATCTACTAGTCATAAGTGGGCCCTTGGAGGTAAGCTCCTGGAATATGCTTTTAGTAGTGTTATAGTTTTCTATTCACTACTTGATTATTGTACTCCTAGTGAAATTTTCATGTTTGATTGTGAAATTTGATCTAATTGTCTTATTTGTTTTCACTTTTATAGCTTTTGCCGAGCTTTTGGACAATTCTCTGGATGAGGTATTTACCCTTAGTGTACTTCAAATTGCATAATACATGTAAATAATCTTGACCCGTAGTGTTATAAGGGACAAATTTTCTTTTCAGGTTTGCCATGGAGCTATATTTGTAAATATTGATATGATACATAACAAGAAAGATGGAACCAAAATGTTGCTGATAAAAGGTATTTTGCTTCACCCCTTGAGCTGCATTTTTGAACTTCAGACATGGTACATGCTATCAGTTCTATGTGCTACTGGTGGTTGATACTAAGAACAAGTATAAAATATAGGATGTGTATGTCACGAGATCTTTAATCTTAACATGTTATCAGTAATATTTCTTGACATCATGAATTTTAAACATGTTATTAGCATAAGATGTATACATGGGAAACCTAGAAGAATTTATGATGATTTTAAAATTTCAAATGAAGAAAAAAACTCTCTTTATTTTGTGTTCCGTGATATGCTTCTCTAAACAGAAGTAGCCTAATGATATATGTGAATCCTTTGAATGCAGCCTTGTGCAGAAGCTTTACCTCCCAGATATCTTAGGTGTGATTTCCTTTCATCAATTTTTTTTATTTTTCTAACTGTTTGATGCAATGTTAGTAGATATATACGTACAAATGGATTTTGTATATGAATACATGAGCTGTACAACATGGTATTGAATAAGTGTGTCCATGTCTAGCTACTTTACCCTGAAAGCAAATGGGTTCACTCATCACTACAGAAACATGTTTATCAAATCAGTTACTGGATAAAAATTTAACTCGATACATGCGACAACTTTGATCAGTTGACTTTTATAATCCATAATATTTATTTATTATCTTATTGGAGAGAGTGATAGTATACAATACATTTGTTTTCTTATATATGTATGATTTCCATCTCGAATGATCATTACGGCTTAAAATTTATATGATGAAAATGATTTAGGTGTTTGGGCTGATTCTTATAAGGAAAATGCTTCATTCCCAAGAGTTGGATGGACATGCTTGGTGACACAAATTCACTATATCATTATCAACAGTCATCATTCGATACTATTGGAGGAACAAATATTAATGAATCTCCGCAATCACAAGTTATCAATGATTTGGTTCAAGGTCAGTGCAGTTCTTCACAGTACATGACTTCTCTTATTCATTATTTTTATTTTGTTCGAACTTTCTGATCTCTATATATTTGTCTAGTTTTGGTTGTCACCCATGTTTGGTGCGAGCATTATTTGTTCAGTCTGTGCTTTGTATTGGTTATCATTACAAAAAAAGAATGGTTTTAATTGAGAAGAAAAGGAAATAATTAAATCAAAATATAAACGTTTGTCTGATTCTGTGGCATGTCTATATGGAAATGACAAATTTATTTGGATTCCTGATCAAATGCTCGATGGATTGAGGGGTTTTGTGAGATTGAAGTAGTTCCACATTCAATAATCCTAGGACATTCCTATTGGGTTCATGTTAGTTGTGAGAAATATGCTTGTTTATTGTACTTGGCCCAAATTGTACTTGGCCCAAATTGTCTAATTATTGAATTTTTTTTGTTTTCTTGACCAAGTTAATAGAAGTTATATTAATATTTGTACGATATCATAAATAATAATCTTGTTGATACAGAACTCTAGAAAATTAGGTTATTCACCACATTTAGCAAACTTCACATGTAATATGTGACAAAATTAATACAACTTTATACTCATTTTGAGCTGACATTTAATATACTCTTAGAGACATGTCTACGGTTATACTTATTTTTTTTATTATCATCTATTTCTATCATTTGTTATATAGTTATACAACTTTGTAATTTTTTTGAATATTTATGGGAAATCAAGAACTATTCTATACTTATATTATTTTTTTGTATATAGGGACATGATCTGTCTACCTTGCCCATAAAGACTTACCTTTTGAAGATGCTGTTTGATAGAGACGAAAAGTTTGATGATATTACTGTTGGGGAAATGATTCATTCGCCAAAATATTCAGTTCAGTTTGTGAGGTTTTGAAGTTCTTTTTTTTCTGTACTACACTTGAGATTGTAAGCTAGCAATAACATTATCTTTTTGTTCATCACGTTGTAAGCTAGAAACGTTGGAGTTACTTTTTGTTTTTTGATGTAATATTGCTATGTTAAACTCGATACATTTAGTAGTTAATGCAATTTTTATTGAGTTTTTCCATTGTTGATGTTTATAAGAAATTTTATTCAGAGGTATTTCAGTTTTATATAGAGGATAAATATGTTTAAATATATTTGATATGGATGGATTGAGATTTTTTTTTTAAAATTTTGTTTCCAAAAAATGACAGACCTTACCTGTTGAAAAAGTAAAAATAGTTGCAGACCAATTTACAGATTATTTGACAGTTTTAGTCCATCATTTTTATTTGACAGATAATAACTGTCATTTTATTCAGCTATAAAACGACAGTCCAAAACTGTCGTTTAAATTTTGGGACACGCTATTAACGACGGATGTTCTGACAAGCCAAAACTGTCGTTTAGTATGATTTATGACAGTTTTGGTCTGTCGAAAAATGCATGTTTTGGCGGCACCGTTATTCAATGTTTTAGGAGTCATGAACTTGTGCACGCCTCGATACAGTTATCCCATTTCCTACGAGTTGTGCATTGATGCATGCCTCGATACAAATATTCGATGTTCTATTTTGACTCGTACACTTGATGCATGTTTTTCTTCAATTATTTAATGTTCTATCTTAGTGTTGAACACACACTACGACTTCTATTAATCCAAACCACGCACATGGAAATCCATGATGTTTCGAGCATACAAGGGTACATTTTATTAAGGCATGACAGAGTAGGAAAGAAGGGTCAGAGTTCTCCCACATGTAGCTTTATTCCTTAACTTTGTTCCACGACCAACTCATGTGACTTAGCATTCAAGCACTTCGTTCTCCTTCGAACTACCCGACTGATTTGACCCATCGTGACTATGCCTTGGCTCGTTGCGAGACGATACTTTGATATTCGGCGAACTTTATTCCAAATAAGGCAAAATTTGGACCTCCGAAGATTCAGCGTAAAAGTTTGCACATGAATGAACTCAACTTCATTCAAATCAACTTAACACTTGCATCGATTCGAATCGATACTTCTTTGAATCGACTCAATAAACAGTAAGCATCATAAGGGGTATTATAAAAAATGTTGAAATAAATATAAATACATAGTAATCATAGCAATGTATACTTGCCTGGTGGTGGTGTGGTAATATAACAACGTCTAGGAGGCAAACACGTCAAGTCAGCGGAAGCAGCAAAGGTGGAATCATTGCGAACGTCTCCAAATGCTGAAACAAATATCACCAATATTTTCAGAATGAGCGAGAAAGCTAAAATAGGTAGCCCATAAGTCCAATTTGGGTACAGGGGCAAAACGATAATTTTGGGTCAAAACGATATCTACCGGTGGGCCCAATTTGCACTGAAAACATGTCGAACCTAAAGGTCTCTAAATTCAGCATATTATATGTCAAACGAATCCTAAATGACAATACAAACTCAACGATATCTCCAAATTTGGATTCTGATGAGCCGATCACAAAAATGCCCGTTGAATCGGATCATGAGGCCCGTAAAACGGTGATCCGGTCAACTATCTCAGAATCAGACGAAACTTGGGTCACAGGACAAGTCAAACACTATGAGTCCAAATGTGCAAGTTTTGTTGTGATTCGATGAGCGTGCACAAATTAATTAGAAATTTTGCAAATATGCAGATATTGTGATCTTCGACGAATACGGGCCAAATTCGTCGTGCACACGCAACTAATTTAAATTCTGTCAAAGCCCATACGTCAACAAAGTCCGTACGCACCTTTTGATGTAATCGGTTCGCAACGAAGTCGTCCGGGTTTTCGGGACAGATTTCGTATCGGGAATTTTCTTGGTTTTAAAAACAGTTTTTCATGATTTTTGAAATTAATTTTTAACATAATTTAATAAAGGGAAAAATACAAATGTTAGTCCATTGTGGAGTTGTTTAAGTTGGCTACAAGGTTGTTAAATTATTTTTTGAAAATACTTAATATCCTGTTCAAAATTTGCCTTTTAAACATGATGTTTGGGACAGTTTTTAGTGTTCCAGAATTCAAGTTTTTTTTATTTTGGAACTCGATTTACAACAAATACGTATTTTTCTGCATCTTTCCTGTATATGGTAGCTAGTATCTGTAACATATGCACTTGTATCTGTAACATATGCACTTGTATTCTGTATTTACACCTAATTATGGCATGGAATAATGTCTCGTCGCGGAGTAGTATGCCACCCATTGTCCTTGTTTGGTTGTAGGCGTGATTCAGTGGTTCAATGATGGAATACTGGACCGTATTGTGATCTGGATTTTATTTAACTATATTGTATTAAGTAGCATGTAGCAAGACATTAGTTATTTGGGCTAGAATATGTTAGGGATTAGGGTTTAGTGGAACTACCCCCACCATATATAAATACTATCTTTCACTCTCTCTCCACATTCTCTTCCATTTATTTCTCTCAACCAACCACCTAGGCAAGTACATCTTGTACTAATGGAGAGACCAATATTGCTCATTTTATTTCTTTGATTTCTTTTACATATTTTAGTCTATATTATACATCATTACATTCTCTACAAGTTTAGTGCTTGGTGTTTTCGATTTGATGAGTATTTTGGTATAGATCTAATGTTTCAAAACTAGGATTTTATATGATTTTGAGGGAATGATCAAGTAAAAATTGGTATTTTTTAAAACCGGTTGTTCGATGTTCTAGAGAATTCAATTTTATACAGTTTTAGCTTTTGTTTTGCCAGATTTTGAGTCCTAGAGAAGAAGTTATGGCCATGGCAAGTTTCAAGAACTTCCATGACTGAATTTGTCATTTGGGACAATGATCTTTATGCTCACAGGAGGCCATGCGGCAAAAATTCTAAGTGGCCATAGAAACTTATCACATATACCATCTGACAACATGTGTGATGTGCGCATAGGCTTCATATGCGCATAGGGGTTATGTGCCTGCTTATCGTGTCATGCGCCCATCTGGTCATGCATCAGGGTTACTATACGCCAGGGTTGCTATGCGCCATGGTGCCATGTGCCAGGGTCGCTATGTGCCATGGTTGCTATACACCAGGGTGCCATGTTCCATGTTGCCAAGCGCCAGACTTGTATAGGACTAGGATACGTAAATATGCCAGCTACATATCAAGTAGACTCCAGCCCTGCTTGAATATGTATAAGTTGTCTAGAGGTCCAGTCTAATTATAACTAACAAGTCCAACTATATCTCAATCTACAAAATATTAACATGAATAACGAACCAAGTACATAATAGTTGATCAGACCATAATACACTGATTCTAGAATAGATAAATATATCAGAGTGGATCCCCAATAACACATATATCATGAACAAGCGAGAAAAAAAGATGAAGCTTGTAAAAAACTAGGCTATAATAGCAACATGAGTCAATTTAGGACAAAAAATATAAAATAAAGAAGAATATGATGACAGTATCAACTAAATATACCTGATATCCTGGAGAAACAACCACCAAATACCCTTCTATTCTAGCAGCTTAGCAAAACCTGAAGAGATCACCGGGTCCTCAGGGGACATAACAAGATACATAAGAATATACCGAATGTAACATTAAATAACATGCATGGAAAGACAAGAAAATAGACATAAAGGAATAACTAAAATAGAAGAATACTAAGACAGTGGCATGCCATAAAGAAGCATAATACTAGACATGGCTAACATATAAACAAAATGTCATGACCTGCACCCGGATATCGAACACGAGTACGTGGGCCACGCCCATCTTATGTCGCTGTATCGGTGGTAGAGCGTTGTCAAGTACCCAACAAACATCTCAACATCTAAATGATCTATAATAATAATATGTAATCCCATCACATATGACTAAGGCAGATATGAATAAGAAAGATGGTAATAACACTGAATCAATCCAAAATCTATAATGATCATAAATGACAAGAATGTATCGGAAACAAATCCGATAACGGAAACACGATCTAAAAAAAGAAGTAATGGCCTAGAGCTCCCAAAAGACAATTTACGATAAATGGAACATCAGGATCTATCTTAGCTAGCATCGTCATGTATTCCAAGAATGTGGGGCGTAACAACTCCTAAAAATGTTTGTTATCTAGTCAGGATTGGAGCGAAGTACATAAACTAACAACATTTCCATTTAAATTGACAAAAACTATAAATAACAGAAAGCAAAGAAATACATGATAGATAAGTAGAACTGAACAGTAAAAAAATAGGGAAATCATGTGAGCATGTCATGGTAATAATGTACTGTAAGTAATCATGGGTACAGTGTAAAGCAGGTGATAATCTGGAATAGAATATGTACTACTACTAATTAGTGCCTTGAGATATTAGTTTATTATATGATCGGCTTGGGACTAGGATCAGGCTATCCATATGACCGACTATACACAAGAACAAGCACAGATAAACCTGGAAATCAGACCGGCCATACATGGAAGCTATGCACAAGTACAAGTAAGGTCAGGCTACACCCTACGTGTGGCGAGGGTGAGCTATGCACAAGTAAGTAGGGGTATGATCACATAATCTCCTAATATCTCTCCATCCCCCGACTAGTATAATAGATCCAACCATAGCACGTTACGACACGGGATTCTCTAAGAGGGTAGCAAATTTCCTTAGGAATCGGTGTCTGTACAAGTACAAGGACAATAGTCAAGAACAAGACATGTACCAGTATACCAGGATAACCGGGAGTAACATCTCATGACGAGATCCAAGCTATACCAATCTGTGTACTCTCGTGTCAGGAATCAAGCATAACACTACAAACTGATATCATAGAGACTATCAAGATAATTAAAACTATCGGAGAATGTACTCGCCTCAATTTGTTGGAGTCGACGTGCACGACACGAATGTGTTGACACAGAATAGGTACGATGCTAAGCTCCACAAGATGGTCCCAAATGATGGCACAAGCAGTTCCACTGAGTCCAGAATAGTCCAAATGGCCTAGTTTGGTATATAGAAGCCCAAAATCAGAGTTCGGTACAATCATCGAATCAAGAAATAAGAAATGACCATAATAGTCGTGATTCATGAATTTAGGAGAAAAAGCATAACCATACATATAACTAGTTTGAAAATTATTTACAATACTTTGAAACTATATTTCATTTATCAAACTTTTTTTATAATACTTTGAAAACCTAGAAAATCATTTTAGGTCTCTAAACCCTTAATTCGTCAAATATAGTTTTAGGTTGAACTATATTTTAAAATGTCTAAAAATTACTATGTTAGTATATTTAGGGCCTCCATGTCCATTCAGATCATATAGGGCCAAGGCCCACATACTAAGCCCAAAATATTTACTAGTTATATATATATAAAACTCCCCATGTTGGCTCTCCCTCTTCCTCCCGTGTGTCTCTCCCCTCTCCCCTGGCCGGCCTAGGCCGGCCACCTCTCTCCCCCCGACCCCCACCCTCTCTCCACTGTTCCTCACCACCCATGTCCTCTCCCTGGCCCCCGGAGGCGCGCGACTGGCTTCGCCTTCTCCTCACCGCCGCCCTTCCATCCAGTTCCCCTCTTCCCTCCCCTCCGAACTCTCCCTCGACGACAGTCGTCCCGCCGGTCGCACAGCCCGGAGATCGCCTCTCCGTTCCGGTGCACCGGGGTGGCCCCCTCTCCCCCGCGATGTGTTCGCCCGCCGACTCCCCGCCTCCCTCTGTTCTGGCCGTCGGCACCGACGGCTCCGGCCACCTCCCGGCTCACCACCGTGTTCCTGCTCTTTCTCCGAGTTCGTACTCTCCCTTCCCCCCTTGGAAGGCGTGAGCCTTACCGCTGCTGGCCTCGGCCCCCCCGCCTCCCTCGGGGTCTCTGCTAATGGCGCGCGTCCCGAGATCCTTCTCGAGCACGCCATCTGCTCGAAGCTCAGCTCTGCTGAGCTGTCCCCAGCTGCTGCGCAGCTCTTGGCGAGCTTTTCCATATTTACTCAGCAGCTGTGGACTGCGCTGGCACAGGGTGGGCCCCCCTTGCGCAGTCCAATGTCCTCTCCCCCTCCTGCGCAGTTCAGCCTGCCCCCCTCTGTGCGATCGAACCCCCCTCTTATTTGCCTCTACCCCACCCACCCGTCTCTCATCCCCCCTCCCTCCTTCCCCCTCCCCCTATCCTTTGCGCCCCCCTCCTCCCCGCCTTCCCAGTGCGCAGTCCGCCCGTCCCCCCTTGCGCAGCCCCCCCTCCACCCCTGCGCAGCCCATCCCCCGCTCTCTCTTGTCCCAGCCCCTCCTCGCGGCATTCCCGTCGGCTCTCGCCCCTCCACGGCGACCCCCAGGTCAGGCGCTTCCGTGCTCACCGCATCTCAGCTTCCTCCTCACCTTGTGTCGCCCCCCTTGGGGCCCCCTATTCCCTGCGTCGGCGTGGCCCCCATCTCCGGCCCGAGCGGCGCATTGCCCTCCGTTGCCCCTCCATCCACCCTTTCCGGCAGGCCTCCCCAGGCTCCCACCACCTCCCCCTTCCCTAGCGTCGGGGTCGCCCCCACCCAGAGTGGCTCTCCATCCGGCCGCCCCGGCTCTGCGGGACTCTCTCCCCCCGGGCCGTCTCAACCTTCCTATTCCGCCATGTTGCGTCCGGACCTCTCCCCCCTCGAAGGGCACTATCCTTACTGACGTTGAGCTGCAGGACATTGATTATTCTCATGAGTCCCCTGCTCCAGTCATCCCCTTTTCCGAAGTGGAAGTGTCCTCGCTGTCTGCGGCCTTTCCGCACACCTTCATTCTGAAATTCTCCTCGGGATGCCCCAAGCTTGCCAAGGTTCAGGAAGCGATTGCCCAATGGAACCTAGCGTCTGACTATCGAGTGGCCCCCCTCGATCCCAGGCACATCCTCCTCCACCTTTCATCGGATCGCGATCACAGGACTGTGTGGTCCAAAGGCACAGCCAAAATCGAAAATCACCACATGAAGATAATTAAGTGGACCCCAGAATTCAACACCAAACAAGATTCAGCCACAGTGGCAGCATGGGTCACCCTCCCCAATCTTCCTCTCATTTGCTTTGTCCCAGCGGCGCTAAGACGCATCGCCAACTCTTTCGGGACGTATGTGGCCACGACGCCCGAGACCAGCAACCTCACCAAAGTCCACTACGCCAAACTCTGTGTTGAACTAGATCTCACTTCAGAACCACCTAACTTCATTACTATCGAGCTGGGCAACCACACCTCACCCATCAAATCATCTACGACAACCACATACTGTTTTGCAACCACTGCCACTTAAGAGGCCACCTTCCGAAGTTTTGCCATCGCCTTCACCAGAGCTCAAAAAGAAGTCATCCAGGAAAGACAACGACATCCCGGGTGGAAGATCTCCCAAGTCGCCTGTCTTACCTCTCCCGAATTCCCACATACGATTTGTATCAAGCCCCAGCGAGCCAGCATCCAGCGATCCTCCGAGCAGAGCTCTGATCCCTTACACTCCCCAACACATAGCAACCTCCAACCAATTCGCCATTCTCGGACCTGAGGATTCGGAACCGGCCACCACCCCCGAAGGCCCTAGGCTTCCCAAGCTCTCACCTCCCTCACCCAAATCCTCGCAAGCGGAGAAGAGTACTGCCGCGAGCGGCGCTGAGCAACAGACTCCCCCCAGTGGTCTGGAGGCAGTATCCATGGGCTCTCCCCCTATCAACACAGCGCTACATTCCCCCAGCGGGAACCCAGTCGAAGATGCTCTAGCCCTCCTTGGTCCCGACCAAGCGAGGAGAGGCATGCAAGTCCTAGCCGCAGGAGTCCCTCTTCTGCAGTTGTTGACCGAGAAAGCTCATGACTCCCTGGCCATTCCTCCGGAGGACCCTGTTGTCGACTCTGCTGGAGACCTAATTGGTCCCTCCTCAAGCCCGAACGAACACCACTACTGCAACCCTCCAACAACATCTACAGCGGTAGTGCCGAACTCCCAACGGAGCAAGGAAGGCGCAGACAAGACCGTCACCATCCTAACTAGATCCGCAGCAAGGCAGAACAAAAAATCCCCCCATAATATCATAAATGCTTAACATCCTATCTTGGAATGTTCGAGGCCTGGCTAACAAACCGACATTAAGGAGAATATCCAGCCTTCGGAAAATTCACAAAGTTGAGATCTTCATCATCATTGAACCCAAAATTCCCTCCAAACGTCTTAAATCTACCAAAATGGCTCTGGGCCTTCCAAATGCGATTGCTGGCAGGCACGATATTTGGATTTTGGGCTCGAAGGATGTTAAACTGGACATCATTCAAGACTCCCAACAAGCCCTCTCTTGCTGGGTCACACATCCCACTCTTCCGGAGCGTGTCATCCTTTCAGCGGTGCACGATAGCTGTGTCATTGCTGAACGCAAAATCCTTTGGAACAATCTTCTTGACATCTACCTCCACAACACCAATACCCCTTGGCTTTGCATAGGGGACTTCAATGCCATCACCCGCAGAGAAGAGAAGATCGGAGGTCGTCCCACACCCCTATCAGCCATGCAAGACTTCAACGACTTCATATTCAACGCACATCTCACTCCTCTCCAGTTCAAAGGTAGCGAATTCACCTGGTGTAATATGCAGTCTGGATAGAGCCCTCACCAACGCGCGCTGGCACGGCATGAGGATCAGCTCCACCCTGTCCCACCTCAACTCCACTGAATCTAATCACGCCCCTATTCTGGTGGAGACCAATAACAACAACCTCCTTCCCAAAAAGAACTTCCAATTCCTAGACTTTTGGACTGAACACCCGCAGTTCTCGAGCATTGTTGCTGAAGCCTGGAACAGCCAGGACTCCCCCAACCCCCTCACTCGGGTTAGTAACAAGCTCAAAGCCACCAGAAAAGCCCTCTCTAATTGGAGCAAACAAGCCTTTAGGGACATCTTCCAAGCGATCCGCGTTGCCGAGGACGACGTCGCCCGAGCAGAAGCTAATTTTCTAACCGACCGGTCCCCTGCAGCCAGAAGCGCCCTGAACCTTACCAAGGCCATGCTCAAATTCAGACTCAAAGTCGAGACCGATTTCTGGAAGCAGAAAGCCAGACTGAAATGGGACAGCGACGGGGACAAAAACTCTAAATACTTCCACGCCTGCGTCAATGGTAAAAGAAACAAACTTTCGATTCATCATATATCTGACGAGCACGACATCATCAGAACTGACCATAAGGGTATCCAAGAGGCGGCCGCCGATTACTATGCTAAGCTATTCTCCAAGGAAACGGTCCACAAAGACTCATTATTCCTCGACCAAATCCCCACCATCATCAACGACGCCGACAATGCTTTGTTGGATCGCCCCCTGTCCGATCAGGAAGTGAAAGACGCGGTGTGGGCATTGAACGAGCACAGCGCCCCCAGCCCAGACGGATTTACTGGTGTCTTCTTTCGTTCCTGCTGGGAGATTATCAAGCAGGATATCACCGATGCGGCTATTGCCTTCCTTGAAGGAGCTCACTACCCCAAAGCAATCTCTAGCGCCAACCTCATCCTCATCCCGAAAAAAGACAACCCCAACTCATTCCGCGAATTTTGACCAATCAGTCTTTGTACATTCACCAATAAAATTATATCCAAGATCATTGCCTCTAGAATGACAGACATTCTCCCCAAAATTATCTCTGAAGAGCAAAACGATTTCGTTCGAGGAAGGAACATCCATGACAACATCATGTTGGCCCAAGAACTTATCACTTGCATGAAGTTTCCTGCTCGAGGGGGCAACATCGCCATCAAAATTGACATGGAAAAAGCCAACGACAGACTCGATTGGCAGTTCATGATCTGGGTCTTCAGAGCTTTCGGATTTTCAGAGAATTGGACCAACACCGTGTGGAGAGCCGTCAGCAACTCATGGTTCTCCACTGTCATCAACGGCCAATCCGAGGGCTTTTTCAAGTCTAGCCGCGGTGTCAGACAAGGCGATCCTCTATCATCCACGATCTTCATCATAGCAGCCGACGTCCTGAGCAGAAACCTTAACAACATGGCCAACATTCCGAATTTCCAGCAATATCACACCGCCAGTGGATGCCCCACCATCACCCACCTGGCGTTCGCCGACGATTTACTTATCTTTTCTTCTGGGGATGTCGGATCGATGGAGGTGGTCCACAACACCCTGACGCGGTACTCCACATGCTCCGGCCAGAAAATCAACCACTCCAAGAGCATCATCTACGCCCACCACAACATCAAAATCGAGAATGCTATCAGTCTAACCAACCTCACTTCCTTCTCGGTGGCCCACCCCCCCTTCAACTACCTCGGCTGCCCGCTGGTGTACGGAAGATCCAACGCCAGTATTTTCGAGAACCTCATCACCAAAATCAGGAACAAAATCGAAGGTTGGCACAACGCCACCCTATCCCCAGGCGACAAAATAATCCTCATCAATCATGTCCTCAACTCCGTCCCCATCCACACCTTAGCGGCTTGTTCCCCGACCAAGAAAGTCCTTGAGTTGATCGAGCAGATCTTCTGCACGTTCTTCTGGGTCACAATGACGGTCAAGACAAACACCACTGGGCCAGCTAGGATGCCATGGCCACCCCGATTGTGACCGGCGGGTTGGGATTCACCAAACTCAACGGCATCGTCAACGCCTTCTCCATGAAACTATGGTAAAAGTTACGCACGAGCGAAAACCTCTGGACCAGGTTCATGAAGGCCAGGTACTTTAAGCACATCCATCCAGCGATGGCCAGAGCCAATAGCAGATCCTCTGCGGCTTGGCACCGCATTTTACGGGGCCGCGAATTGGCTGAGCCGGCGATTAGACTCTTTCTGGACGACGGCAAGGCCAACTTTTTCCTGGAAAGATGGATCGGTGATAGCCTCATCCCGAACACCTCAGGATTCCTCGGCAACAGCAGAATCAAAGACCTATGGAACCCCACTATTAACGATTGGTATTGGGACCAGATTCGCGATTGGGCCAGCATCGATATGGTCGATAGCATCCGTCAACAAGGTCTTATCATTAGTCCCGACGCGGACGAGTTGAGATGGTCGCTGGAAGCTTTCGAAGAATTCTCTGTGCGATCGGCGAGGGCGGCGATCTGCGAGAACGGCCAAGAGCACTTCAGTGCGCGATTCTGGCATTCGTGCATCCCCAAGAAATGGTCTTTCCTCATGTGGAGAGCCACGAGAAAGAAATTGCCTACCGATGAGATCCTTAACTCCATCGGCTTTAGTCTGGCGTCAGCTTGTAATTGTTGCGAAGACCGACAGACAGAGACTATTGACCACATTTTCCGGGAGGGAAGCCTCCCAGACCAAACCTGGAGCATCCTCAACCGCATCTTCAACATCAATACAGGAGACGGGCACTTTAATGATCTCCTGGCCCTCTGGGGTGTCGCGTCCCACGGCCATCAGATCGTAGCAGCGGCAGCCACCTGGGCAATTTGGAAGAATCGCAACAAAGCGAGATACGAGGGCCACCAATATTCCGCCAAGCAGCTTATTCGGGAAATTAAATGACAATGCCGCAAAAGGAGTTCGTTGTGCTCCCACAGCCCACCATCATTCTGGCAACCTCTCTTCAGTTAGTTTTGTCGGGCGCGGTTGCCCCCCTGTCTCTCTGTTGGTTTCAGGCTTTTGGCCTTGTACTTTCATCAGGCTTCGGCATTTTGAGCCTTGATTAATAAAAGAAGGGGTTTTTGGAAATATATATATATATATATATATATATATATATATATATATATAAAAACCCATTAATTTTTATTAACCTGAAAATAATTAAATAATTAGAAATATATATATATATATATATATATATATATATATATATATATATATATATATATATATATATATATATACATACATATATAAGTATACATACAAATATACACTATTACACACTATTTTATATATTATACAAGAAAGTACACACATTCCCAAAAACAAACTCTTACTATTAACCATATAATTAACAACATTAATAATCAAAACCCAATTCCATAAAACCTTAATTAATATCATTATAATCAAAACCCATCACTAATACCTATATATTATAAGAAGAGGGGGGGGGGGGGGGGGGTCAGAAGCTGACCCAAACGATTTCCAAGGAATCCTTATGTAAAAGAGAAGGAGGAAATCTCACAGAGGCATGGGCTCGTCAAAGGACGGAGCTGTCCCGACGACGATGGTGATCCGCCGATGGTTACAGCCAAGGGGAGGGCGACGCCAAGCATGGAGGCGGTGAGGTGGCGCTATGGCTCGACAGTTCTCGCACGGAGCAACGAGCGGGTGGCCAAGGCATCCAGATCTGACGAGTTGTGAGGTGATGTCGGGGCACAAGACAACGATGAGGTAGTTGTCTTTTCCCTTTCTTCCATTCTCTTTTTGTGGTTGTGTCTGCTGGGCTATGGTGCTGGTGAATATGGACATGGTGTTGGCTTTGCCGGCCAGGGCTGGTGTGTGGTAATAGTCGAGATGGCTTGAGGTGGCGACGGTGGTGTTGCTTGTGGTGACTTGGGGTAAACAATGGCGATGAGGGGGTGGTCGTGGTGGAGGAGGCAGTCGTGGAGGCCACTGGCCGAAGGGTCAAGGCTGTGGTGTGGTGGTGACAGATGTATTTATGGAGGAGAAGCTGTGGTCGGCTTGGCCACATGTAAAACCCCTCAAAACGTAAAAGGAATATTTAAATTTATTTTTTTGGATTTTATTTAATTCTAATTTATTTTTATCTTATTTATATTATATAAAAGGACTATAGTCATGGTTGAGTTTGAATATGCAAGACGACTAGAAAGTATGGCATGCCTAGCGTAGTCGGGTGCTTTAACTAGCATGCTAGCCATGTTAGGAATGCCATGGTCATACAGTAATCTCTTGCATGTTAACCATTCAAATTATGGCACAAGTTATATTTTATTTAATTAATTAGTTAAGAAAGCCTTTATGACTTTTAGGAGACCCGGTTGCACCAAACCTTCCCAAACCTCTTCTAAGTCAAACCCAACCCTATGTAGGCATGTTGGACATTAATAAATATTAATAATTACATATATTTGTATTTAATTCAGATTTGGATCGTATTTTATAGATAGAATGAATTAGTTCTATATTAGGAAAGACCTTTTTAAATCCTCAATCCAATCAATTATCCAACTCACCAAACAACCAAATCATTCCAAGTAGACCCCCACCATAGATTATTTGGCCAAGCAAACCCCCCATGGCCGAACACCTCATAGGAATAGGTTTCCCACTCCTTTTCATGCATGCAACCCAATAAAGCCCATATATATACATCAACTTAGCCCAAACTCTAACCCTAACTTAATTCTTCCTTTCTTTCCATCTCCATAGCCGCCCACCCCTCTTCCTCTCCATATTTTCGGCAGCAGCTTTTCTTCCATAGCCTCCATACATCATCTTCTCCACTGTACATCTCTCCATTCTGCACAAAAACTCATCTCCTCACCATACATCCACCCAACCTCTCAAAACAAATCCTAAAAACTCTATCTTCTCCATCCAAAAATCTATAGTCATTGCCAACCCTTTCATACTCACCAAAATAGGATTAGCAAGCATGGATAGCGAGAAAGGTTGGAGCTTTGGCGAGGAGAATTCGTCACAACCTCTCTAGCAAGGACCTTTGGTAAGAAATCCTAATCTTTTCATCTCAAACCCTCACTACAATTCTGTAAAAAATATGTTATTAAATCTATAAAAATTATATTTTGATGGCTTTTGTTAAATATAATCATCCATAAAGGTTACTTGAAGTATAGGCGTAATATTCATGTTTCGGTAGGATCAAAATTAACTCCATTGTGAAGGAACTATGAGTTATTGGTGCCTATTCTAGAAAATAAACTTTATGTGTGTTCATATACATAAATTAGGATTTTAAAGTATTTTTTCACGATTTTAGCAACTCAAATCTGGTCGAGAAAATTTTAGGTCAAAACTAGCTAATTTTGGGTAACCGGCTGACCTAGAATGTCCCAAACTTGTAGTATAACTCAACCCTTGTACCTCTGTTATGATTATGTGAAATAAGGTATTTTATTTCTGTTCAAAATATATTTTTCGTTATTTTAGCAATTTTGAGTCATTAACTATGTTCCGGGCGAGTTTCGGGTAGACTAGCTGACTTAGTAATCAACTAGTCATAAACGTCTTTAGAAATATTAGTTCTGGAATTTTAGAGATAAATCTGTATAAAATTAGTTAAATATTATTTTTATGATATTTTTATGATTTTTAAGTATGTTATTGAAGTAGGGGCATTACCGACTAATTAAGAGTTAGAAACCCTAAAACTGTGTTTTGATGTCTCGTGGAACCTGTGTGTGATTGTATAGATCTAAATGGTTCCACGAGAGATTGAATATAATTTTAACACATTACTTTGACTAATTAAGTCGTATCGTAAGTTTCGTGAGTAGTGACTTAATCTAGTTAATTAATTATCTAGGAGCGTCGGGTTCCGGAGACGTGGACGCGGGAGCGGCGTTTCATATTCACAGCGCGGAATCAGGCAAGATAACTTGCCACCTTACTCTGTGATTTATATATTCTTATTTTCAGTTGTTATTTTCAGTATTTCCTTTTTGTCGATATTACAAAACTATACGGCCTTGACACTTGCTTTACCACGTGTTGTGAGTCACATGTAGGACACGTGTTTGCGTAGTCGGCTGGCCACCGATACGTATGAGACGTGCGACGGATATGAGTAACTGCCAATATAATTGCATGCTAGTAGACTTGGTAGTACTAGAGATCTTATGAGTCATGGATGTGACCCTACTAGGAATTGGGTGGGAAGAACAGTTCCTTAACGTATGGGCCACTTATGCACTTTTCTATTCTTGATCCTCTGGCCTCTGACATTCGAGAAATGTTATGCTTTGAGGTCCCTGGTATCCTGATGGGACCCTACCTGAGTTACCTACTCCTGAGCCAGATGCCCATGCGTTGAAGGTCTATTCTTAACTGCATTATCACTGTAGAACTGGTAGGCACCCGATTTGCATTCATCTTTTTTATAGTATATATCACAGATTATATGGCATGTTCTTTATGTATCTTGTAACGTCCCTCTGAGGACCTGGTTATCTCTCCAGGTGTGTGCTTTGTGACTTTTGCAGGGGTCTAGCCAAGGCCGCGATCTTCTCTACTTCATCGAGGATGATTGCTCTTGGTTCGTCTTGCCATTTTATCGATCATTTTCTTGTATATTTTCATTCATTTAAAATGGTTGGTAGTTGATTTGTCTCCGTCCAACTACATGTATAAGTGACAAATTCTTGAGTTGATTATAATATTATACTCTATTGTTGTGGATGAGATTTGGCTATCATAGTTTACTGTATTTTACAGCTTATGTATACATACGGGGTTTCATACATTGGAGTATACTTCGTATGTATAAAGCTGGCATGTCTACGTACTTAGTCCTAAGTATTTTGGGACTAGGGCGTTACACCACAGGTGGCCGAGGTGGTGGCCGGGCAGAGAATAGAAGAGTCAGGGAGATGGCCGGGGTGCTGGTGGTGGTGTTTGGGGTCGGGTACACTGGTGGCGAGAATACGACGAGTTGGTGACAGTGGTCGGACGGTGGTGGTGTTGATGGTGGTCGCAGTGGTGATGACGGGTGTCGGGGTGGATGACAGCAATGGTGGTGGTCGTGGCTGACGGTCGGAGATTGGCTGGAAGGAGTCGAGATGGATCGGGACAGGGAAATGGGGGTGGCGGCTACAGCTGTAGGAAAATAGGTTTAAGAACTATTGTAGTAAAATATTGGGAGTGTCCAATATTTATAGGTAAGGGAGAAACCCTAATGGCTGGATTATAATATGTAATAAGTGTTGGAAATTATAGTGAAAACACTAACAACCGACACTGCTAACAACTAGTTTACTAATTATTAGCCAATAATTCATTTAGTTAATAATTATATATATATATATATATATATATATATAATTATTATTTATTTATATATATATATATATATATATATATATATTTAATAATTATATATATATATATATATATATATATATATATATATATATATATATATAATTATTAAATATATATATATATATATATATATATATATATATATATATATATATATATATATATATATATATATATATATATATATATATATATATATATATATATATATATATATATATATTCATTTATAAATCTTATTTGTTAACCCTTTCTTTACTCAAAGTAAAATATTTTTATAACTTATATGAATTTAAGGAACGAGCATGAAAGATCAATTAGGATAAAATCTTGCATATAATAGTTTTATAAAACCAATGGTCCAACAAAATATCGATAACATTTATACGATCGAAAATACGTTTCATATTTAAAATTCAAGTTTTTCAAGATTTAGAAATTTAAAAAAAAAAAGGAAAATGCAAAATTTTGAAATATACCCAAAATTCGGTTAACAGATATTACAAATCTACCCTCCTTAAAGAAATTTTGTCCTCGAAATTTAAGGTTGGCAGAGGGACCAAAACACGATAGTGAGTTTAGGCAATATCTTTGGCACGATCAAAGAACGATGACTCGATACGATCAAGATAATCAAATTCAAAATTTCTTAGGCACAACTAATAATTTTGGCATGCTAGAACCGTAATATGAACAATATTGTTCAGGCACGATTTTGGAATAAATTCAAATCATTCAGGCACGATCTCAGTCATGGCTAGGAGAATCGAAGGTGGAATTCAAAATTCAAATATGGAATGATTTAGTAGAGTCTGGTTTGAAGGTAAATAAAAATTAGATTCAATTCGCATAGGCACGATCAAGATCGAAGCTTAGTTATGACCAACAATATAATTTAGCATAAATCAAGATTCAAAATCAAGATACTATAGGCATGATTTAGAAATAATTTTAAGTTATTTGTGCGTGAAGTCGCACCTAGAAAAATCAAAATTGTTGGGTTACGACCAAATTAGAATCAAATCTAAGTATAAAATGATTAATAGGATATGCACGACCAAACACAAAAATGATGCGATTGGGCATCATTAAAAATAATCAAAGGTTTGTCACGATTAAGTCCTAAGGATCACAATTATAGCTAGGTCTTGAATCATAATCAAAACTCTGACGTGATTAAGACCTTGAAATGGTTTGAATTCACTTAGGCACGATTTATGATGTAGTTATAGAAAATAATTAAACACATACATGATTAGGAATGAAATCTGAGCACGAGTGACTAGAGAATCGAAATTTAGGAACAACGGAAAAAATCTATATAGACATGATCAAATTAAGTTCTGACATGACTAAGTTCATAATCAAATCAGATAGTCATGATCAAGGATCAAAAATTTCAGGCACAATTCAGGGGTAAATTAATATGTATAGTTACGATCATAAAAATCACGATCGTTTGAAATCGGAATTGTTTAGTTGTGCAGGGCCATCTGGGCACGACCAAACATAAAAATTAGGTGCAATCAAGAATAACATGAAATCCAATCATGGTTAGAATGATTGAGAAGTTAAATCAAAGTTTTACGCACGAGCGATGTTGGCATTGAAACCTAATCACGATAAAAAATTTGAGTTTTGATACGATCTAAGATAAGTCGATCTATTCTTGATTAAAACAGGATTTAGGCAAGATGAAGAACAAAGTCATCGAACTCTGAGAATGAGCATCCAAAAGATGGAAATCCAGGTCACGATCAAATTTAAAGTCATTTGAGTATAGTCAGCAATCAGGAATCCTTGGCACAATAAGGAAGATGACCAAAAATCGATTGTTCATAATCAGAGGGGATCAAAATTTTAACGATATTGAAATTGAAAGAAACGATTCAAGGATAAGGAAATAAATTTCTTCTATTAGGATAGAAAACCAAAATGTAGGATTTGTAGAAGAAAGTCGAGGTAATCATCTCACTCTGCTTTGACTACTACCAAGATTATCCGAAGTCCAGATAAACTACTACCGAAACCATGATCTTCAACCACGAAATCAAACCCTTATATGACTACTATCAAAATCATAATCTTTAGTCATGAAGATTGAACCCTTCTATAAATACTACAAGGTTGACCTTTATTCCGAAGGCACTACCTATGAAGCATACTCATGTTAGAACTCCTCAATCAATTTTGTTTTGTTTTTTGTTTTACAATCCCCTATTTAACTTAATCATATTGAAACTCAAATTCCTCCACCTTGTTCTAAATTGGATCAAAAATTTCTAAATCAGGGTTTTTAAAAATCCTTAATCATTGTTCAAATCTATACTCTTGTATTGCCCAAGTCTAGTGCTACCCCTACCATATAAAAATTTACTCTCCATTATTCAAAAATCAACCTTCACTTTTTCTTCAACTTATACCTTCAAATATTATCCTTCTTAAATTTAGAAATCTCACAAAATCTCTAGATTTTCCTATAACTCAAAATTTTTGTTTTTCCTACCAGTCCTCAATCGTTCTCCTACTAATCCCTTACTCAATTTAGTATCACTACTGCATGCAATCATAATCTTCCTTCCATGTATTTGGATTCCAAATCTCAGTATCCTAGTCTTAATTCTAATATGAAATATCTCAAGAACTGGTAACTTAAAAATATTTGGGTTCTTAAAATCATATCGCCCTCGAATATCCTCATTAGTTCTAAAAATACAACAACAAAATATTACAGTTCTCACCATCAATGTACATTCCATTATTTCCTTTCTTGAAATTCTCTTACGTTTTGTCTAAAGTAATCCATTATTTCTCCAAGTGTAATCATTTCCAAGTTGACACTACCGGTCTCTTGATTGGTTTTCAATCTTTGTCATACCTTCATCCTACTAATTCTTTCTCAACGTACAACATCCCATATTCCTACCAAGATTACTACTTGATAACAAATTCCGTCTTTTTCGAGCTAGATGATTACAATACTCCTCGACCTTTCCCAAGTAAAGAGATACAAGAATTCGAAAGAGTTCAAAGTATTGCTAACATATTTAGAAATAAGATAATTGATCAATGTAAATAGGACATAGTTAGTTAAGATGAAGAAATAATGATAAGACGAAGAAATGATGAGAGGGATTTGTTCCTGCTCATCTGGTCATAACGAAATCGTTTTCTTCCCTTTTTCTTGCACTTGTCCATATTCAAATAAAAGCAGAAATTTTAACCTCCAAGGTGTTGTCACGCCCCGCTCCCGAATAATCGGATACGAGTCGGACACGCCCAGCCTTCGTCGTTGGACACGACGAAGTAAGCTGTACAACACTAAGGAAAACTCACAGTCACAATGTAATATAAACAGAACACAACATTTTATAACGTTCCCAGAAATCACCAATATCCATCAAGTGTTTAAAATACAACTCAGCCGGAGACAAATCCGGTCAAATAAAATAATATACAATAATGAATATCTAAGATACAATCTCCAGAAAAATAAACTGAAATAAAAGCTGCAATATCCAAGCAATCACCAGCTCCATGTAATCTCCCACTCACCTGCAACGATCATATCAGGAAAAGAGCAAAGTACAACCCTGACTAGACAATATACAATGTAGTCTGTGATCCAGAGTACAAGATGAAACTAGAATACCAGAAACTAGAACATGAAATGAAACTGAAACTGTGGTACCAGAAATGAAATGTAAAACTGCAGGCAATGGATGACAATCAAGATGCTAGACAATGAACACGGCTATCAATGTACAAGGCAATCAATCACGACAATCAATATGCAATTGTGACCATTTTGAAATATTAAAACTAATGTGTGACCGGCTTAGGAGCAATCAATCAATCAATCAATGAGACAATTCTACAAGGTACGGCTTCATCGTACGTGACGTGTACGATTAGGCTATCTACAATACCTATGTTGGGTGTGGTCACACAAAAGCTAATATTTCTCCCAATCCCGCAATGAACAATGACTCACAAGCAATGAACAATGGCACAAGACAATCGTGTGTAATTCGTGTCAGATATGAGAACATGGCACATGAAGGTAAGACAGAAAACAAGGTACAAGTCAAGTAAGTGTACTTGCCTCGGTTTTGTTGCACGAGAATAGTACTGCATGGTTGCAATGATTCACCTGTTATATTTGTACAAGTTATTTAGGATTTTTGAATAATAATAACAATTAGCTAATTAAGGTTAACTAGTTGATGGAACATTCTAGCTAATAATATTTGGAAAATATTATAGTTTTAATCAATATAAATACTAATGAAAATATAAACTATATGATTTTGAATATTCAAAGCATATAAAATAATTATATATTAGGACTTTACTGTCAAAGATTAATAAAAATCATGAAAAAACATTTATTAGAAATATTTTCTTTTTGGAAATAATAACCTTTAACAATTAATAATACTACATATTAGCAAAAATAATCATAATATATTCTAGAAAATATTCTACTAGTAGCTAACAGTAACTAATAAAATTGACTTAGGAATATATTATATTTTAACAATTATCAAACAAAAGATGCTAGCAATATTTTAGGAAAATAATATTTAGATAATCTCTCTAAATAGAAACTTGTTTACAAAATAATTTGGAAATGTATCTCTTGACCACAGTAAAGCTAGTACTAGGAACAATTAATATATTTTTTATTACCAAAATTCTATTTTAAATAATATAGTAGTATAGAAAAATGATATTTAACAAATTCTAATAAACAAGCTTTTAGGGTTTAGTGAACCTACATAAATGGCTAATAATCTTTGAAGAGCAAATTAAATGCTACTACAGCATTGTCCAAATTAGTCAAGTTGAAATAACATATAACAATATTAAATTCTTGCTAATTCTTGCTAATGATTATGAAATAATTTTATAAAACGAAATGTTACAAATAATTATACCAACCGAATAGTTTTACTAAGTAATATTATATAGGCACCAGCAACTAATACTCATCTATATCTAGTTTACACATAATGCTAATTAATACCTTATATTTTAACACTGCTTAAATACTGTGCACAAAAGAAAAAATCTGCATGTAGACTTGACTCAAGGACTAGTCCCTGCTCTCCTCAAATATATCCTCAGCTGAAACCCAAAGCTAAACCTAAATTCCCACTTCTTCTTCCCAGCTTAAAAAATGAACGTTGGTTCTTCTTCTCCCACGTACCAGTTGATCACTCACAATCTCACATTAGGACAGCTGTAAAGAAATTAAATGAGAAAAAATGGGTGACTCTCTGAATTTCGAAACAGTGACCCTTCGGTTTCCGAAGAGTCACAAATGAATGACTTTTCAATTTTGAAGAGTCAAAAAAGCTGACATGAAACTAACAAAAGACGAAAAAAATATAATGAGCCACACTCAACTCCTTTTCTCTACACCTAACCTAAACTTCTCACTGAACAGCTCATTCCTCCCTTACATAATTTTCCTACACTTCCCAATACTTCCAGCCAAGAGTCCCATCCTTACTGTGACCGTTCACTTTTGGAGGCAAAGATCGGCCACCCATCACTACTCCCAATACTCATATTCATTAATACGAACAAATATTAATCCTTCTTTCTTCACCTACTCCATTAATCAGCCGAATAAAACCACTCCTCTCATCCCAACTCACTTCAACCAACAGCCTTTCTTCAAACTCCTTACACAATTCTCTCCGACTCATTCTTCCACACCCACACCACAAAGAAAAACCCCCTTCTTCTTCTTCCTCACTGATTTCAAAGGAATCGAAACCTAATTTCTAGGTCTTCTTCTTCCACATACAGCTAAATACCAACCTAGCTCTCGTCCCTCCCGAAAACTTGTTCGAAAACCCTAAAAGAAGAACATGACGAGAAGCTATGAAGACATAGGGGATCGAGTGGCAGAAGAGAAGCTTACCCCACGACGACTATGGCGATCCAAGGTGGCGGATCTGATGCTCTGGACGGAATCCGCGGCGAAGCCTCCACGGTGGTGTGCTCGAAACTTGAAGAGGTGCCACGTCCTTCAGAGGAGGCGCAGTCTTCAACGGAGAGGACGACAGTCGTCGCTGATGGTGACTCCGGCGTCAGATCTGGTAGTCGATGACGAAAATTCCTCGGTTCTCGAAGGTACTCGGTCCACGAAGTGGTGGCTGAGAGCTCTGGTGGCGGAGGCGCTCGATCGTCTGGGCGAACTGCGATGATGGAATGCTCCGACACTGGTGGCGAAGATGGGGAGTCTCTGACAAGAACTGGGCGGCGCACGGCGGTGTTCGGTGGTGGTGCTCGGCCAAGTGACTAGAGGAAGAGAGAGAGAATAGAGAGAGAATTGATGTGACTGGACACTGTGATGTCAGTCCTGAAAAATGTGTACTGTGTACTGACAGTCAATTTATAATAAAATAATCTGTGGCAAAGTGGTGAATAGGAGTAGATCTGGGGTGTAATTGTGTGATGGCAGTGTTGAAATTAAAAACAGATCTGGGGTTCTTTTGGAAACACATGTAACAGATTTTCAAATTAAAGCAGATTTCAAAACTGCTCCCCAAAATCAAATATTCCCTCCAATAACTTTCAAAAGAACAGATTTTAAATTCAAATAAAATTAAACAGATTTTCAGAACATATATTTTTTTTTAAAATGCTAACAGAATTTTAAGCAGTAAATCGTAACAGCACATAGAAGTTAATAAATAATATTCCACGAATTTTACAAGAACCAATTAATTAATAGCAAGAAAACAATCATTCATTTTTTATTAAAACTAGTTAGTCAAATTAATCATATAAATCAAATGATATTAATAAATAATCTAGTAATAATAATCATCAATCAATTTAAATTAAACAAGGCTTAATTAAAACTGCTTTAACAGAAAATTTATTATTAATATTTTATTTCTAAAATGGATAAAATTCATAGTAAGTCAAAATTCATTAATTAAATAGCTATCCGAATAAATTTGGTTTTATTCACGAAAACAATACTATTTCTAAAAATAATTTAGAAAAAAAATCTTAAAATTTACCAAACATGATTTTGGGAGTTACAAATCTACCCCCTTTAAAAAATTTCGTCCTCGAAATTTCAAAATTTTTGCAGTGTATAAAATCAACAAAATTTATTAAAGGCAACCAGAAAACTAAATGATTTATTTATGTAGTAAAAATAATAAGGACTAACAAGTAGTCACTAGACAAAAGGAAAGACTGTAAATGCAAGAAAACTCGGAGACAGGCCTCGAAATAGGCAATACAAAAGAAATACAACTACTACAAGCAAGTAAAAGATAACGGTCCACTCGGCTGCGCTCCTGCAGCTACTACTGATCCTCATAAACTGGGTCCTCCTGCTGCTGCTGTGGTGCTGGCTCCTGACGTGTGAAAGCCGCAGGACAATCTCTCACTTGGTGAGTGACAGACCCACAAACCAAGTACTGCCCTAACTTCATGCGGCATTCCTCGCCACGGTGTCCCGGTCTCTTGCAGTATGCGCAAGAAAGGTACACCGGGGTCTGGATCTGTCTCTGCTGCCTCGGTGATGTCGGTGTCCGAACATGATGCTGATGCTGATGTGGCCTGTGCTGGGTGTCGGTCCGCTTCGGTGGACCCTGGGAACTGATGGCGCCAATATCTCGGTCCCGCTTGAGCTTCGGGTCCATTTCCTTCTCCACTCCCTGAGCAACTTTAAGAATGCTCGCATATGTAGTGGCCTGACTAATAGATACTGCATGACGTAGCTCCCCGGTGAGTCCCTTCTTGAACATCCAAGCCCTGTCCTTCGGCGTGCTGACTAGGTTCTCTGCGAACCTGCTGAGTCGGGTGAACTCGGATGTATACTGAGCCACTGACATATTCCCCTGCTGCAATGCTTCAAATTACATCCGAAGCTCGTCCCTCTCCACATCCGGGAAGAACTTCTCCTGGAACAGCAGCTTGAAATCCTTCCAAAAAACTCTAGGCTCTGCTAACTGGGGCTCCTCCCGGTACCAAGCCCTAGCAATGTCGAAAAGTCGCATGCTCGCAACTTCGACCTTCAAATCATCCGGGATCCTCGCCGTCTTCAATGACCGTTCAGCATTCTCCAGCCATTCGTCTGCGTAAACTATTCCCTCATCGCCCCAGAAATCCATCGGGCGGAGGAACTGATATTCCTTGGCAGACCTTGGCCTCGGCTCTGCTGGTGCCGGCGGTGCTGGTGGAGCTGGCTCTCTGGTCCTGAGTGCGTCGACGATGGTCTATCTGAACTGTGCGGCCTGCTGACTCTGAGTCTCTCTGAACTGTGCAGCCTGTTGATTCTGGGCCTCCATGAATTGTTGGAACATGGCCATCACTTGCGTGCCATCGAACATCATCGTTGGTGGAATCGACGGAGGCGGAGGTGGTGCAAGCTGTTCCTGTGCACTGGGTGCAGGCTGCTCACTGGTCCCAGCGCTCGTCGTGGCGACCGTCCTGCAAAAGAAATAAACTGTTGATTGCTATATCCTATAAAAATCATAAACTATCCTAAAAATCATAAGTAAATCAAATTTTTCAATTTTTTTTTTTAAAACATCAATAACCATAAACCATAAACCATTAATCATAAACCATTTTCAAAAATAGTAAACCATTTTCATAAACCATTTTTATAAACCATAAACCATTTATCATAAATCATAAACCATTTTCCCGCGGTTCCTATGCTGTGATGAGTTTTCCTTAGCTTTCGCTGGTCCCCCAATAACACTTATTTAACTAGGTGTCATTAGGATAGAGACCTGCATGGGCCACCACTAAAAACATGTCACGCCCCGCTCCCGAATAATCGAATACGAGTCGGACACGCCCAGCCTTCTTCGTTGGACACGACGAAGTAAGCTGTACAACACTAAGGAAAACTCACAGTCACAATGTAATGTAAACAGAACACAGCATTTTATAACGTTCCCAGAAATTACCAATATCCATCAAGTGTTTAAAATACAACTCAGCCGGAGACAAATCTGGTCAAATGAAATAATATACAATAATGAATCTCTAAGATACAATCTCCAGAAAAATAAACTGAAATAAAAGCTACAATATCCAAGCAATCACCAGCTCCATGTAATCTCCTACTCACCTGCAACGATCTTATCAGGAAAAGAGCAAAGTACAACCCTGACTAGACAATATACAATGTAGTCTGTGATCCAGAGTACAAGGTAAAACTAGAATACCAGAAACTAGAACATGAAATGAAACTGAAACTGTGGTACCAGAAATAAAATGTAAAACTGCAGGCAATGGATGACAATCAAGATGCTAGACAATGAATACGGCTATCAATGTACAAGGCAATCAATCACGACAATCAATATGCAATTGTGACCATTTTGAAATATTAAAACTAATGTGTGACCGGCTTAGGAGCAATCAATCAATCAATCAATGAGGCAATTCTACAAGGTACGGCTTTATCGTACGTGACGTGTACGATTAGGCTATCTACAATACCTATGTTGGGTGTGGTCACACAAAAGCTAATATTTCCTCCAATCCCGCAATGAACAATGACTCACAAGCAATGAACAATGGCACAAGACAATCGTGTGTAATTCGTGTCAGATATGAGAACATGGCACATGAAGGTAAGACAGAAAACAAGGTACAAGTCAAGTAAGTGTACTTGCCTCGGTTTTGTTGCACGAGAATAGTACTGCATGGTTGCAATGATTCACCTGTTATATTTGTACAAGTTATTTAGGATTTTTGAATAATAATAACAATTAGCTAATTAAGGTTAACTAGTTGATGGAACATTCTAGCTAATAATATTTGGAAAATATTATAGTTTTAATCAATATGAATACTAATGAAAATATAAACTATATGATTTTGAATATTTAAAGCATATAAAATAATTATATATTAGGACTTTACTGTCATAGATTAATAAAAATCATGAAAAAACATTTATTAGAAATATTTTCTTTTTGGAAATAATAACCTTTAACAATTAATAATACTACATATTAGCAAAAATAATCATAATATATTCTAGAAAATATTCTACTAGTAGCTAACAGTAACTAATAAAATTGACTTAGGAATATATTATATTTTAACAATTATCAAAAAAAAGATGCTAGCAATATTTTAGGAAAATAATATTTAGATAATCTCTCTAAATAGAAACTTGTTTACAAAATAATTTGGAAATGTATCCCTTGATCACAGTAAAGCTAGTACTAGGAACAATTAATATATTTTTTATTACCAAAATTCTATTTTAAATAATATAGTAGTATAGAAAAATGATATTTAACAAATTCTAATAAACAAGCTTTTAGGGTTTAGTGAACCTACATAAATGGCTAATAATCTTTGAAGAGCAAATTAAATACTACTACAGCATTGTCCAAATTAGTCAAGTTGAGATAACATATAACAATATTAAATTCTTGCTAATTCTTGCTAATGATTATGAAATAATTTTATAAAACGAAATGTTACAAATAATTATACCAACTGAATAGTTTTACTAAGTAATATTATATAGGCACCAGCAACTAATACTCATCTATATCTAGTTTACACATAATGCTAATTAATACCTTATATTTTAACACTGCTTAAATACTGTGCACAAAAGAAAAAATCTGCATGTAGACTTGACTCAAGGACTAGTCCCTGCTCTCCTCAAATATATCCTCAGCTGAAACCCAAAGCTAAACCTAAATTCCCACTTCTTCTTCCCAGCTTAAAAAATGAACGTTGGTTCTTCTTCTCCCACGTACCAGTTGATCACTCACAATCTCACATTCGGACAGCTGTAAAGAAATTAAATGAGAAAACATGGGTGACTCTCTGAATTTCGAAACAGTGACCCTTCGGTTTCCGAAGAGTCACAAATGAATGACTCTTCAATTTTGAAGAGTCAAAAAAGCTGACATGAAACTAACAAAAGACGAAAAAAATATAATGAGCAACGTTCAACTCCTTTTCTCTACACCTAACCTAAACTTCTCACTGAACAACTCATTCCTCCCTTACCTAATTTTCCTACACTTCCCAATACTTCCAGCCAAGAGTCCCATCCCTACTATGACCGTTCACTTTTGGAGGCAAAGACCGGCCACCCATCACTACTCCCAATACTCATAATCATTAATACGAACAAATATTAATCCCTCTTTCTTCACCTACTCCATTAATCAGCCGAATAAAACCACTCCTCTCATCCCAACTCACTTCAACCAACCGCCTTTCTTCAAACTCCTCACACAATTCTCTCTGACTCATTCTTCCACACCCATACCATAAAGAAAAACCCCCTTCTTCTTCTTCTTCTTCTTCTTCTTTCTCACTGATTTCAAAAGAATCGAAACCTAATTTCTAGGTCTTCTTCTTCCACATACAGCCAAATACCAACCTAGCTCTCTTCCCTCCCGAAAACTTGTTCGAAAACCCTAAAAGAAGAACATGGCGAGAAGCTATGAAGACATAGGTGATCGAGAGGCAGAAGAAAAGCTTACCCCGCGACGACTATGGCGATCCAAGGTGGCGGATTTGATGCTCTGGACGGAATCTGCGGCGAAGCCTCCATGGTGGTGTGCTCGAAACTCGAAGAGGTGCCTCGTCCTTCAGAGGAGGCGCAGTCTTCAACGGAGAGGACGACAGTCATCGCTGATGGTGACTCCGGCGTCAGATCTGGTAGTCGATGACGAGAATTCCTCGGTTCTCGAAGGCACTCGGTCCACGAAGTGGTGGCTGAGAGCTCTGGTGGCGGAGGCGCTCGATCGTCTGGACGAACTGCGATGATGGAATGCTCCGACACTGGTGGCGGAGATGGGGAGTCTCTGGCGAGAACTGGGCGGCGCACGGCGGTGTTCGGTGGTGGTGCTCGGCCAAGTGACCAGAGGAAGAGAGAGAGAATAGAGAGAGAATTGATGTGACTGGACACTGTGATGTTAGTCCTGAAAAATATGTACTGTGTACTGACAGTCAATTTATAATAAAATAATTTATGGCAAAGTGGTGAATAGGAGTAGATCTGGGGTGTAATTGTGTGATGGCAGTGTTGAAATTAAAAACAGATCTGGGGTTCTTTTGGAAACACATGTAACAGATTTTCAAATTAAAGCAGATTTCAAAACCGCTCCCCAAAATCAAATATTCCCTCCAATAACTTTCAAAAGAACAGATTTTAAATTCAAATAAAATCAAACAGATTTTCAGAACATATATATATTTTTTAAAATGCTAACAGAATTTTAAGCAGTAAATCGTAACAGCACATAGAAGTTAATAAATAATAATCCACGAATTTTACAAGAACTAATTAATTAATAGCAAGAAAACAATCATTCATTTTTTATTAAAACTAGTTAGTCAAATTAATCATATAAATCAAATGATATTAATAAATAATCTAGTAATAATAATCATCAATCAATTTAAATTAAACAAGGCTTAATTAAAACTGCTTTAACAGAAAATTTATTATCAATATTTTATTTCTAAAATGGATAAAATTCATAGTAAGTCAAAATTCATTAATTAAATAGCTATCCGAATAAATTTGGTTTTATTCACGAAAACAATACTATTTCTAAAAGAAATTTAGAAAAAATCTTAAAATATACCAAACATGATTTTGGGAGTTACAGGTGTCCACCTTTGTCTAATAATCGAACTCTTCCTAACTGTATCCTCTTCGTTACTCCAAGTCACTAATTATTTATTACATATAATCTTGTGGCCAAACCTCCATACCTAAGGTCCTTTATCCATATAAATTCTTCTATACCTTCATGTCTAAATTTGTCAGGATCTTCTAATAAATAATTTTTTTCATCTCCCTTATCATCCAGAAAATGTTAACTCTATATCATTAAAATTTTCTAAAAATGAGGTCATAGAAGTCTAGTCCCAAAATAATCCTTTATCCTATTTGAGCACCCTCAATTTTTGTTCATAGTCAGAAATAAATTTGTTGACAATTTCGTAGGAACCTTAATTCCTATATAGGTAACCGTTCTTAAAATTCCGCGTGTCGATAGCTGATCCAAGTTGTATGGTTCTTTGGCTTTTCTAAATAAGTCATAACCTACGTACCCCAAATTCAATTCTTAGTCATCACTCCTATATATCCCCTCAAATCCTTCTACTATTCCTGTCTTGGTAATAACTTGGAATTTCAAAAATTCCACCCTTGTATAATAATCACATTTCGTGCCACCTTCCTGACTACTCAAGCAAGAAAGATAATCCAACGTTTTCTTCCACGGTTCCTACCACTATAAAAATTTATATAAAACTTCTCTTTAATGTTTTCCTTGTCGCAAGTCCATTCAACACTATCCTCTAATTATTTAAAATTATAATCCACATCTACTAGAAATTCCCAACCTAATTATGTAATCCTTCCTTTGTTCCTCCGAATTGATATATTCCGTTTATTTTCTCAAACCTATTTCGACAAACCTTCAAGTCCCAAAAGCACTGTCTTGGTCAAAATTCATAATTCTTGAATATAACCTAAAATAATTCTCGACTTACATATATAAGATTGGTAAATCATTTTCTCCTTTGAACCCAAGTAGTTATAAGACCAACTTCTACTCTCTCGTTCATTCTAGGGGTCATAAACTCACCTTCGTCCAAGAATTGGGTTCGACAACAGACAGATATTCAAAAATCAGGATGAGCAAAAACAGATGAGAATAAACTCAATATAGTTCGAAGTAAGATTCTCAGGGGTCATCCCTGGAATCTGTCAATAGATCCTAATATGTGATTGAGTACCAAAATTCTTAGAATGTTCCATTACTCAAATCCTAATCCTAAGGTAGGCTCGTAGTAGCACGACTAAGCCTAAGTACTACCACGACTTTGCATTAGTTGTAAAGACAGACCTATATGGGCCACCATAAAAATGTGTCATGACCCGCACTTGGATATCGGGCACGAGTACGTGGGCTACGTCCAGCCTACACCGCAGTGTCGGCGGTAGAGCGTTGTCAAGTACCCAGCAAACATCTCAACATCTAAATGATCTATAATAACAATATGTAATCCAATCACATATGACTAAGGCAGATATGAATAAGAAAGATGGTAATAACACTGAATCAATCCAAAATCTATAATGATCATAAATGACAAGAATGTATCGGAGACAAATCCGATAACGGAAACACGATCTAAAAAAAAGAAGTAATGGCCTAGAGCTCCCAAAAGACAACTCACGGTAAATGGAACATCAAGATCTGTCTCAGCTAGCATCGTCATATAGTCCAAGAATGTGGGACATAATAACTCCTAAAAATGTTGGTTATCCAGTCAGGATTGGAGCGAAGTACATAAACTAACAGCAGTTCTATTTAGATTAGCAAAAACTATAAATAACAGAAAGTAATGAAATACATGATGGATAAGTAGAACTGAATAGTGAAAAAATAGGGAAATCATGTGATCATATCATGGTAATAATGTACTGTAAGTAATCATGGATACAATGTAACAGTAGGTGATAATCTGGAATAGAACATGTACTACTACTAATCAGTGCCTTGAGATATTAGTTTATTATGTGATCGGCTTGGGACTAGGATCTGGTTATCCTTATGATCGGCTATGCACAATGTCATGACCCGCTCCCGAATAATCGAATACGTGTCGGACATGCCCAGCCTTCGTTGATGGATACAACGAAGTAAGCTGTACAATCTAAGAAAAACTCCAAGTCACAAGTAGTCACAAGGTAAGTAAAATATCACAGCTACTATAAACGTTCCCAAAGAGATCACCACAATCCACTAAGTCATTTTTATACAATATTATTCAGAGACAAATCTGGTAAAAGAATAAAATATACAATTATGAAATCTCAACACAATATCCAAAAGTAAAGTCTTTAAACAATCTAGAAAATTACTAAGCTAAAACTCTGCAATCCTATGTCTATCATGTCATCCTGCCACTATAGCCTCAAGCTCTAGTCCATAAAAGGTGGTACAATATCCTCAAGTACCTGTAACGTATCCTATGAAGAAAAGAGCAAAGTACAACCCCGACAAGAAGCACTAAACAAAGTAAACTGAAATGCATGAACTGTAATATAAATGATAGTACTAGAATTTGAAACTGTAGTACATGAATTGGAATAATGAAACCATAATACAATAGCTGGGATAATGAACTAGACTATCATTGCAATATGCCTTTGAAATACCAACCAGAGTATGTGATCGGCTAGGGTGAACTATATGAACAATGGTGGTATCGCTTAGAATCCCACGTACACGATGTGAGACCTAAGCTATTAAACAATGCCTATCTATCATTTTGGTTTGGTCACATATTTGTAGTATTTTTCCTCCCTAATGTACAAGTAAAGAATAATAACAGGATGAACAATTAACAATGGAACTATGAACAATGAAACTATGAATAATCGTGTGTACAACGTGTCCTATATGAGAACATGAAGCAAGACAGAAATACAAAGTAAACAGTTCAAGTCGGTGTACTTGCCATGCTCTGGGAGATCGGAAATAGAAATGTAGTAACCTTTATGTCCACCTGAGAATAAGTACTATTTGGTTAAGTTCTAAGCATTGACATTTTGCTAACTAACCATAAACTAGCCAAATAACTATTATGGACTACTACCAATACTTTTGCTAATTATACATATCTCCTAGCTAGCTAAAAATGTATTTAGGTACTACTATCTAATATTTGTATGGGGCAATGATTATTAACATAGATGTCACTATAGAAAATAGATTAGCTAATTGTAATTACTAGAAAAGAGCTTAGAATCAAAGTATAATATTTGTACATATATTTTGCTAGTAAATATAGTCTTGTTATATATACAAAGATTAGTAAAGAAAAGCATTTCTAATATGTAACTAGTAAATAGGAACTTAAATATCCACCTAGTAAAAGTATGGTTTATAGGTAAAATTCATTTGGAAACTCTTAACTGAATAATACTTAAAAATATAGGCTTCACTTTTATTGACTAAACTATAATGATATGGCAACAAAATCAATCCAAACTCTATCATCATTTCAAAACCACACATTAGTAATTATTAAGGAGGAATAAAGTTTAACAAAATACGCTTATATAGTTAGCTTGACCAAAATAATATTAATTAGGTAAATATAGCCTTTTTAGTTAACTTATGAAATTAGCAAGAGAATTATTATTTTTAAAATAGTAATTTGGAACAAAAGTATGTTACTAACAAATTAACCTTAATTAGGTCATTTGATTAAGAAATATATACTAAGCAATAAACTACCTTTAACTTATTAATATTATTGATCAAAATAGGCCCAACCATCATGGCCCAAAGTTAAAGGCTCCCAAACTCAGCTGATTTCTCAAACTCAGCAAACATGACAACCCAATGTTTCTCAAACATTACAAGGTTCACTTTATAACCCACTACACTTTAACAAGTTACTCAAAACCAAATTCCCGCCCAAGCATCAGCAGAAGAAGACCCCAGCATCCTTCACATAATCAACCTAAATTTCACTGGCCAACCCATATTTGAATTATACCTACAATTCAAAAGAAACTACTGAACTCTCCCATAACCTCTCCAAAAATTTATAGAACACAACCAATGTCTAACAACAACTAAGAATCCCAGCTAACCATCTGCAGGCTCATATCATCATTCCCAACTTACTCTTGTACATCGGAAGCTCACATTATACAAAACCAAACTGTCGAACGACATAACATACAAAATTAATCATCAACAAAATACTTAAAACAAAACCAAGCCTACAGAAAACCCACACACAAATTGAAATCTAGCCGCTACTCCCAAGTTCAAATGAGTACAACTAGTCCGTTCCTCTGCAACGGACTGCTCAATTATACAGAAACCCTTGACAAAAGAATATATACAACCAAATTGAAATCGATTTAAAACAATGAAAACTGCATAATGACTAACTCAGAGTAAAATCCTGTCCCTGACTGGACTCTGGTCTCAGTCCACAACCAACTATGATCACCCATGGACACGAACATGACTTCGGACACATCCAATAATGGACACAAGCAACCCAGACTCCTACGTCCCGACCATAGCCATGGCCAACATTCATACTCATTCAAATTCGAACGAAGTTTTAACAATAATTAGAAGGACAGAGCAGTACATGAACAGGAGAATCCAGAAACTGATGTAGGGACACATTCCAATAGTCAGACATAGTTCCTCGTGTCCAAACAATATGAGATTCCAAATGATTCCAATCTTGATCTGGCTATTGCAATTTTGAAATAGGTCAATCGCTACACTGTTCTTTGTTGAAGACGATGAGACAGCCGCTGAGAACTCGACATCGCCGGAGTAGATCGCATCGTCGAACGCCACTGAGGAAGGAGGCTGGATCGAGACAGGGAGTCCCAGTAGATCGATTAATCTTGGTATGAACTGATTTACGAAAATTCATTCGACAATAGGAAGGAGATCAATCAAGTGATCAAGAATAGATCACACGAGTTTAAATTCGAATTTCAATTCAGAAATGGACAACGAGACTCACTGGGATTTGGATCGACCATCACGGGAAGAGGATGATGATCACTTTGTGGTGAACGTCGATGAAGACAAAGTTGCGGAGGAAGCTCTTCGGAGGAGAACCGTACCGACATCGTCGAAGTGAAGACTAGCCGTACGCCGGAGAGATGGATAATGTCGTCATGCTACAGGAAGGAGGACTCTCAGTCGTCGCTCGTCGTAGAGGATCCGATCGCTGCCATGGTCGGCTCTCCACAAGAAATTAGGGTTGGGGTTAGGGCTTGGATGTGGGAAAGAAGAAATTTGGGGGAAGAACTCGAGCTCTGCTCCTTCGATTCATAACAGAGAGAATGGAAAGTGTGAGGAGAAAGTGAGAGAGAGCTGTTTTAAATAGAAATTTGAGGAAGAAGGATTTTTGCAAAGAAGTGACACAACAATAGTTTTATTACAAACTATAGGTAGAAATTAGTTAGAGAGTTGGTTAGTTTCCTTGGGGAGAAAAAAAGGAAATGGAGGGGAAACTAAATTTAATGTTCCACTCAAATGAGAAAAGAATTTGAAATTCAAATGTCTTATCAGGACATTACAACTAGAAAAATAAATTAGAGAAAATAAATCCTTAAATATTTATTATAAACATTTTCCTCCTTGTGAAAAATCTCAAAATGCTATTAAAAATTACAAAATGATTTAAAGTGTTTTATATCTAAAATACCAGAATATTCGAGAATATACTAAACTTTATTAATCTGAAAGTTACTATTCCTCAAATAAACTAAAAATAATATTTCAAAAATTCAAAAATACCAGAAAAATACCAAAATTTAATAATTTTGAGAAAATGGGGTTACAAATCTACCCCCCTTAGAAAAATTGTCCTCAAAATTTCAGGACACGATTAGGCACGATCAAGAATAATCATATACAAAATTTGAAATTGGCACGACTTAAAGTGGTACAAAGTGATAGTCACGGAAACATGATCAAGGATAATAGTCTCAATAGTATCCGACAATTATGCATATCTGGAGTTACTTTCCCTACAATTTCTGCCCCGTCAGTATGCATCTAGCTGTAGTGAACCTTCAGTTCTGTGACTCAGATATTAGCAGATTACCAAATACTCTATAAACTTTATCCTAAGCTGTCAAGATAACCTAAGAAAATATTAAGATTTTAGGACTTAGTCTCAATAATATCCGAGAACCCATGATTACCTGTAATTAGTTCAACTTAGAGTCCATGCCTCACCAGTATGCATTTGGCTGTAGTGGACCCACAGTTTCTATAACCCAGATAAATGATTGCAGTGCACATCTACCATGCCATAATAGGTCATCAAATATTTTTTTAACTTTATCCATAGGAATTCCAAAGGAGTTCATGAAAATTCAAAGGAGTTCTAAAAAGTCCTAATCATGATAGAGAGTGAAATGATAGAAAGTGAAGTGATTATATGTTCCTTAGAAAATAAAGAAGTGTATCAGTGCAGTTTCGGTCCTGTAATTATTAGGTCTTGGAGAATCAAGGGATTAGTTAGAGAAAAAATAAAATTGATGAACTTCTGGAAGATCCCCATCAGCTGAGTGCCATCAATAGTGATTGTCAGAGGAGGTGGTGGAGGCTCTGGTGCCTCGAGTGCAGGAGGCTCAGTGGTCTCGGTGTTCCTCGTAGTGACTATCCTGATATAAAAAGATGAACTGTTGATTGCTATATCCTAGAAAAATAATAAACAACCTAATAATAATAAGTATAACCAAACTTAGATGACCATAACCATTTTTCCACGGATCCTATGTTGTGATGAATTTTCCTTAGTTTCTCTGGTCCTGCAATAGCACTTTATAGCCTAAGTGCCATTAGGACAGACCTGCATAGGCCACCACTAAAAATATGTCACAACCCGCTCCCGAATAATCGGTATGTTTCGGACACGCCCAGCCTTCGTTGATGGATACAACGAAGTAAGCTATACAATCTAAGGAAAACTCCAAGTCACAAGGTAAGTAAAACATCACAGCTACTATAAACGTTCCCAGAGAGGTCACCACAATCCACTAAGTCATTTTTACACAATATTATCCGAAGACAAATCCGGTAAAAGAATAAAATATACAATTATGAAATCTCAACACAATATCTAAAAGTAAAGTCTTTAAACAATCTAGAAAATGACTAAGCTAAAACTCTGCAATCCAATGTCCATTCTGTCACTATGGCCTCAAGCTCTAGTCCATAAAAGGTGGTACAATATCCTCAAGTACATGCGACATATCCTATCAGGAAAAAAACAAAGTACAACCCCGACAAGAAGCAGTAAACAAAGTAAACTGAAATGCATGAACTGTAATATGAACGATAGTACTGGAATTTGAAACTGTAGTACATGAATTGGAACAATGAACCCATAATACAATAGCTGGGACAATGAACTAGACCATCAGTGTAATATGTATTTGAAATATCTACCAGAGTATGTGACCGGCTGGGGTGAACTGAATGAACAATGGTCGTACGGCTTAGAATCCCACGTGCACGATGTGAGACCTAAGCTATTAAACAATGCCTGGCTATCGTTTAGGTTTGGTCACATATCTGTAGTATTTCTCCTCCCCAATGTACAAGTAAAGAATGATAACATGATGAACAATGAACAATGGAACTATGAATAATGAAACTATGAACAATCATGTGTACAACGTAACCTATATGAGAACATGAAGCAAGACAGAAATACAAAGTAAAGAGTTCAAATCGGTGTACTTGCCTTGCTCTGGGAGATCGAAAATAGAAATATAGTAACATGTATGTCCACATGAGAATAAGTACTATTTGGTTAAGTTCTAAGCATTGACATTTTGCTAACTAACCATAAACTAGCAAAATAACTATTATGGACTACTACCAATACTTTTGCTAACTATACATATCTCCTGGCTAGCTAAATATGTATTTAGGTACTACTATCAAATATTTGTATGAGGCAATGATTATTAATATAGATGTCACTATATAAAATAGGCTAGCTAATTGTAATTACTAGAAAAGAGCTTAGAATCAAAGTACAATATTTATACATATATCTTGCTAGTAAACATAGTCTTGTTATATATACAAAGATTAGTAAAGAAAAGCATTTCTAATATGTAACTAGTAAATAGGAACTTAAATATCCACTTAGGAAAAGTATGGTTTATAGGTAAAATTCATTTGGAAACTCTTAACTGAATAATACTTAAAAATATAGGCTTCACTTTTATTGACTGAACTATAATAATGATATGGCAACAAAATCGTTCCAAACTCTTTCATCAGTTCAAAACCCCACATTAGTAATTATTAGGCAGGAAGAAAGTTTAACAAAATACGCTTATATAGTTAGCTTGACTAAAATAATATTAATTAGGTAAATATAGTCTTTTTAGTTAACTTATGAAATTAGCAAGAGAATTATTATTTTTAAAATAGTAATTTGGAACAAAAATATGTTACTAACACAAAAATATGTTACTAACAAATTAACCTTAATTAGGTCATTTGATTAAGAAATACATACTAAGCAATAAACTACCTTTAACCTATTAATATTATTTATCAAAACAGGCCCAACCATCATGGCCCAAAGTTAAAGGCTCCCAAACTCAGCTGATTTATCAAACTCAGCAAACATGACAACCCAATGTTTCTCAAACATTACACGGCTTACTCTATAACCCACCACACTTTAACAGGTTACTCAAAACCAAATTCCCGCCCAAGCATCGACAGAAGAAGTCCCCAGCATCCTTGACACAATCATCCTAAATTTCACTGGCTAACCCATATTTGAATTATACCTACAATTCAAAAGAAACTATTGAACGTCTCCCATAACCTCTCAAAAAATTTACAGAACACACAACCAATGTCTAACGACAACTAAAAATCCTAGCTAACCATCTGCATGCTCATATCACCATTCCCAACTTACTTCAGAAGCTCACATTATATAAAACCAAACTGTCGAACGACATAACATACAAAATTAATCATCAACAAAATACTTAAAACAAAACCAAGCCTACAGAAAACCTACACACAATTTGAAATCTAGCCGCTACTCCCAAGTTTAAATGAGTACAACTAGTCCGTTCCTCTGTAACTGACTGCTCAATTATACAGAACCCCTTGACAAAAGAATATATACAACCAAATCGAAATGAATTTAAAACAAAGAAAACTGCATCATGACTAACTCAGAGGAAAATCCTGTCCCTGACTAGACTCTGGCCTCAGTCTACAACCAACTATGATCATCCATGGATACGAACATGACTCCGGACACATCCAATAATGGACACAAGCAACCCAGACTCCTATATCCCGACCATAGCCATGGCTAACATTCATACTCATTCAAATTCGAACGAAGTTTTTACAATAATTAGAAGGACAGAGCAGTACCTGAACAGGAGAATCCAGAAACTGATGCAGTGATACATTTTAATAGTCGGACACAGTTCCTCATGTCCAAATGATATGAGATTCCAAATGATTCCAATCTTGTTCTGGCTGTTGCAATTTTGAAATAGGTCAATCGCCCTACTGTTCTCTGCTGAAGACGACGAGATCGCCATAGAGAACTCGACAACGCAGGAGTAGATCGCATCGTCGAACACCACTGAGGAATGAGGCTGGATCAAGACAGGTAGTCCCAGTAGATCGATCGATCTTGGTAGGAACTGATGTACGAAAATTCATTCGAGAACAGGAAGGAGATCAATCAAGTGATCAAGAATAGACCACACGAGTTTAAATTCAAATTTCAATTCAGAAATGGAAAATGAGACTCACTGTGATTTGGATTGACCGTCACAGGAAGAGGATGATGATCCCTTGGTGGCGAACGTCGATGAAGACGAAGTCGCGGAGGAAGCTCTTCGGAGGAGAATCGCACTATCGTCGTCGAAGTGAAGACGAGCCGTACGCCGGAGAGATGGACAATCCGCCGTCGTCGAGCTACATGAAGGAGGACTCTCAGTCGTCGCTCGTCGTAGAGGAGCCGGTCGCCGCCATGACTGACCCTCCACAAGAAATTAGGGTTAGGGCTCGGATGTGGGGAAGAAGAAATTTGGGGAAAGAACTCGAGCTCTGCTCCTTCGATTCAGAACAGAGAATGGAAAGTGTGAGGAGCGAGAGAGAGAGCTGCTTAGATTTTTGCAAACAAGTGACACAACAATAGTTTTATTACAAACTATAGGTAGAAATTTGTTAGAGAGTTAGTTAGTTTCCTTGGGAAGAAAGAAAGTAAATGGAGGGAAAACTAAATTTACTGTTCCACTCAAGTGAGAAAAGAATTTGAAATTCAAATATCTTATCAGGACATTACAACTGAGAAAAATAAATTAGAAGAAATAAATCCTTAAATATTTATAATTAACATGCTATTAAAAATTACAAAACGAATTAAATTATTTTATATCTAAAATACCAGAATACTAGAGAATATACTAAACTTTATTAATCTGAAAGTTACTAATCCTCAAATAAACTAAAAATAATATTTCAAAAATTCTAAAATACCAAAAAATACCAAAATTTAATAATTTCGAGAAAATGGGGTTACACACAAGAACAAACACAAGTAAACCTGGAAATCAAATCGGCCATACATGGAAGCTATACATACAAGTAAGGTCAGGCTACACTCTACGTGTGGCGAGGGTAAGCTATACACAAGTAAGTAGGGGTATGATCACATAATCTTCTAATATCTCCCCATCCTCCGACTAGTATAATGGATCCAACCGTAGCACGTTACGACATAGGATTCTCTAAGAGGGTAGCAAATCCCCTTAGGAATCAATGTCTATACAAGTACAAGGATAATAGTAAAAAATGAGACATGTACCAGTATACCAGGATAAACAAGAGTAACATCTAATGACGGGATCCAAGCTATACCAATCCGTGTACTCTCGTGTCAGGAATTATGCATAACACTACAAATTGATATCATAGAGACTATCAAGATAATGAAAACTATCAGAGAATATACTCGCCTCATTTTGTTGGAGTCGACGTGCACGACACAAACGTGTCAAAACAAAATAGGTACGATGCTAAGCTCTACAAGATGGTCCCAAACGATGGCACAGACGGTTCCATTGAGTCAAGAATAGTCCAAATGACCTAGTTTGGTATATAGAAGCCCAAAATCAGAGTTCGGCACGATAATCGAATCAAGAAATAAGAAATAACTATAATAGTCGTGATTCATGAATTTAGGAGAAAAAGCATAACGATATATATATATAATTAGTTTGAAAATTATTTATAATACTTTGAAACTATATTTTATTAATCAAACTATTTTTTTATAATACTTTGAAAACCTAGAAAATCATTTTAGGGCTCTAAGCCCTTAATTCGTCAAATATAGTTTTAGGTCGAACTATATTTTAAATTAGCTAAAAATTACTATGTTAGTATATTTAGGGCTTCCAGGTCGATTCAGATCATATAGGGTCGAGGCCCACATACTAAGCCTAAAATATTTACTAGTTACATATATATATATATATATATATATATATATATATATATATATATATATATATATATATTTCTAATAATTTTATATATATATATATATATATATATATATAAACACATTAATTTTTTTAACCTAAAAATAATTAAATTATTAGAAATATATATATATATATATATATATATATATATATATATATATATATATATATATATATATATATATATATATATATATATATATATATATATAAGTATACATACAAATATACACTATTACACACTATTTCATATATTATACAAAAAAGTACACACATCCCCAAAAATCAACTCTTACTATTAACCATATAATTAACAACATTAATAATCAAAACCTAATTCCATAAAACCTTAATAATATCATTATAATCAAAGCCCATTACTAATACCTATATATTATGAGTAGGGGGGGGGGGGGTGTCAGAAGCTGACCCAAACGATTTCCAAGGAATCCCTATGTAAAAAAGAAGGGGGAAATCTCACAGAGGCGTGGGCTCGCCAAGGGGCAGAGCTGTCTCGGCGACGGCGGTGGTCCACCGATGGTTGCAGCCAAGGGGAGGGTGACGTCGAGCATGTCGGTGGTGAGGCGGTGCTGCAGCTCAGCAATTCTCGTGCGGTGCAACGAGCGGGCGACCAAGTTGGCCAGATCTGAAGGGTGGCGAGGCGATGTCAAGGCGCAAGACGACGGTGAGGTGGTTATCTTTCCCCTTTCTTTCATTCTTTTTGTGGTTAGGTCTGCTGGGCTATGGTGCTGGTGAATGTGCACATGGTGTTGGCTTGGCCGGCCGGGGCTGGTATGTGGTGGTGGTCGAGATGGTTTGAGGGTGGCAGTGGTAGTGTTGCTTGTGGTGACTTGGTAGAGACGATGACGATGAGGGGGTGGCCGTGGTGGAGGAGGCAATCGGGAAGGCCACTGGCCAGAGGGTCAAGGCTGTGGTGTGGTGGTGATAGAGGTGTTTATTGTTGGTGCTTTCTTTACATGGAGAGAGCTTGCTCTCAACACGCCTTGTAAATTTTAGTCCCACATTGGAAATGCACCATGAGTTATCTCAACATATATACTTGGGTGTGTTGTTGAGAGATGCACATGGGGTGGTGACCCTAAGGAGGAAACCTTGTGGGTGATTTTATTAGGAGGTAAGAATAAGGCTCCAAGGATTAAGCATTAACGCTTTTGTCATTCTCTTGGATTAATTCCATTTGGAGCTAAGCCCCAAAGGGGTTTAGCGACTCGGACTTGGGCTCGGGCTCGGGCTCATGGGCTCATGAGGCATAATGTGGTATTTTATTGGCGCACTTAGCACGTCAGCAGTCATGCGGTCTTTATGCGGCTCATATGTGGCCATGCGGTCTTATGCGGCATGCGGCTCATATGCGGCCTCATGCGGCTCATGCGGTCCATGCGGCTCATGCGGCCATACGGCCATGCGGCTCATACGACTATGCGACCATGCGGTCCATGTGGCACATGCAGTTCATGTGGCCATGTGGCTTATGCAGTCCATGCGGCTCATGTGGTCCATGCAGTCCATGCGGCTCATGCGGTTGATGTGGTCCATGCGGTCTATACGGCCATGCGGCTCATACGGCCATGCGGCTCATGCGGCTCATGTGGTCCATGCGGCCCATGCGGTCCATGCGGCCATGAGGCTCATGCGGCCAAGCTGCTGCTGCTGCTGCCGCATGGAGGGCTCTGCTGACTGTACAGATTACAAGTCAGTTATGGAAAGGCGAAATCAATACGATTAATTCAGATCCTATCTTTGTGGCATTTGAATTAATTTCGTTGCTATCTTTGTTAGATTTGAATTAAATCTCGTTGCTATCTTTTGAGATTTGATTCAATCTTTCCATAACTGAAGAGGCGGCTAGGGTTTCCACCCTCTCTCTATAAATACTCTCTTCTGGCCTCCTTTGTGGTGACTACGAAAAATATAAGTCAGAAAAGGAGAAAGAGAGAAAGAGCTGCTGCCGCCATTGCAAGTCCATCCGAGGAGTCAGAACAGAGGTGACTTCGAGCGTTCCACAAGTTCTTCAAACTTGCTGGTTCCTGGAAGCAGATCATGTAGGGCGAATCCTGCTTTGAGCAACGGTGTTTTGACATCCCAGTATTGTTCTTCTTCTCATCTTTCTCTAGATTATTGTAACTCGTTCTGTCCTAATTGCAACACGTTTACAAGGAAGAACGAGAGATCTTCTCTTCTCTATTTCCCTCCTCCATATTGTAATCGGGTTATTTGGTATTGTATCATCGTAGATCTTAGTTGCATCTGTTTTACCATCTTTGATCAAGCCCCGGGACTAACAATCTCAAAGCAAGATCCGTGTAGATGGAAAACATTAATGCTTCGCTCCTCCAATCAGACTTCTGTAAGTTGGAAAAGTTCGATGGAGAGCATTATCAAGTCTGGAAGAGAAAGGTTTATCTAACTCTTCAACTAAAAGACGTTGATCATGTTCTGTTGGAGGAAGAACCCTCTGTTCCAGACACTGGATCTACTGCCGCTATCAACGCGGCTACCAAACTCCAGGCCAAGTGGAGAAGGAAAATAGCATCTGCAGGCTTCTCATCCTGAATGCTATGGAGGATTCCCTGGCAGAATCCTACTCAAAGAAGGAACTTGCCAGAGACATATGAGAGTCTGTGGAAAATCTGTATGAAGAAGACAAGAACAAGAGCAAAATGTTTGTGGTTGAAAAATATCACAAATTTCTCTTTGAGGACGAAAAGTCCATACTGCCTCAGGTGAAGGAATTTCTGAAGCTGCATCAGAAACTGGAAGACGAAGAGATGCCCCTTCCCGACAAGTTTGTCGTCGGAGGGATCGTCTCAAAACTTCCTGCTGGATGGAGTACCTTCTATGCAAGGATGCACCGAAAGAAGCTAGACATTAGCCTAGGAGATCTACTTCAAGAGATCTATGTTGAGGATGAGATGCATTCCCAACAGAAGATGGACACTCTGTCCAAACAGTTGGCTAAAGCCAATCTTGTGCAGACGAGAGATCCCAAGGGAAAGCAGGCGGCTTCTCATCCCAAGAGGAAGGACTTCACTAATCTGAAAGTGAAGGGTCCTTCATTCAAGCAACAGAAGACTAAGTCCCACGTGACTTGTTACAATTGTCACAAGAAAGGCCACTACAAGAGTGAATAAAGATCTAAGCCTAAACAATCAGAGAAAGGTAAGCCTAATAAGGTTTCATTGGTTTCTAACTTTGTTGCTATGATCGTACAGGTCACAAATATGGAGGTTGACTCTGACTGGTGGATAGATACTGGTACGACTTGCCATATCTGTTCTGGCAAGGAATGGTTCGTCACGTACCAGCCGATATCTGAGAAGGTTGTTATGGTGAACCAGGCCCAAGCTGAAGTTCTGGGGATCGGGACCGTGGAACTGAAACTCACTTCTGGGAACACTCTGACGCTTCAAGGTGTGAAGCATGTTCCGGCGATTGCCAAGAACCTGATCTCTGGGAGCCTGCTCTGCAACGCAGGCTTGAGAATGGACATCAATGCTGGTCAGATGGTGATGTCCAAGAAAGGAACATACTTTGGAAAGACTTATCAAACCAAAGAAATGTTTAAAATTCAGCTTGTCAACCAGTTTGAAGACATTAATGCAGTTGCATTTTCTGATTATTCTCTTGAGTTGTGGCATAATAGACTAGGACATGTTTATTGTAAAAGAAATAACAAAATATCTAGTCTAGGACTTATCTCCAAATGTGGGGATAAGGTAGAGAAGTGTGAAGTGTGTGCTCAGACGAAGATCATAAGGAAACCCTTTCATCGGGTCAATCGAAGCACAGATCTTCTAGAGTTGGTGCACTCCGATTTGTGACTTCAAACATTTTTCCACGAAGGCCGAGATGAAGTATTTTATAACCTTCATCGACGACTTCTCAAAATATGCGTTCGTCTACTTGCTCAAGTCTAAGGACGAAGCCTTCGAGAAGTTCAGAGAGTTCAGGGCCGAAGCTGAACGACAGACTGGACAACAACTCAAGAGGTTAAGAAGTGATCGAGTGGGGAGTACAGGTCTCATGAATTCGCATCGTTCTACAAAGAACATGGAATCATATGCGAGACTACTGCTCCATATTCTCCTAATCTAATGGAGTAGCGGAGAGGAAGAACATAATGTTGACAGAATTGATGAACTCAATGCTGCTAACCGCGGGTCTTCTTAAATGCTACTGGGGAGAAGCTGCATTGACGCCACTTTTATTCTAAATAGAGTGCCATATGCAACTTCAGACATAACTCCTCATGAACTCTGGTTCAAAGTCAGACCAAACTTAAATGTCATTCGAGTGGGGGTGTCTGGTATGTGAAGCTCCTAGATCTGAAGATTCAGAAGCTAGGGACAAGGACTACGAAGGCGATCTTCTTGGGGTATGCCGAGAAGAGTGATGCTAGGAGATTTCTTGATATTGAGTCAAATCATATCGTCGAATCTCGTGATGTTGAATACTTTGAAGACAAGTTTACAAAGACAAAAACATTCTTTCGGACATTCCGGAAAATGATGTAGGTACAAATGAGACTGAAATCTCATACGGGCCAGCAGTCCAAGAAGAAGCTGTTGTTGATGAAACAACTCTTGTACCAGAACTCGCAGAGCCGTCAGCTAAGCGAGCGAGGAGACCGAAAGACTTCGGAGTTGACTTTGTCACCTATCATGTGGAAGCAGATTCGCTTACCTATGATGAGGCGATGAAGGCCAAAGATGCTATCTTCTGGAAGGAGGCAGTGAATGATGAGTTTGACTCTATCACCTCCAATAACACATAGGTGTTGGTAGATCTACCTGAAGGAGAAAAGCCCATCGGATGTAAATGGATCTTCAAGAAGAAGATGAAGGCAGATGGAACTATTGACAAGTTCAAGGCTAGGCTGGTAGCAAAGGGATTTTATCAGAAACAGGGGATAGACTACTTTGACACGTATGCTCCAGTAGCTCGGATGACCACCATCAGGATGTTAATCGCTCTAGCAGCTATACATAAGTTGGTAATACATCAGATGGATGTAAAGACCGCATTCCTGAATGAGGAGCTGACCGAAGAGATTTACATGCAACAACCAGATGGATTTGTCGTCAAAGGTCTTGAAGACAAAGTTTGCAAGTTGGTGAAATATTGTATGGTTTGAAGCAAGCTCCCAAGATGTGGCATGAGAAGTTTGACAAAGTTATTAGGTCAAACGGCTACAGAGTCAGCGAACGGACAAATGTGTTTACACAAAGTTCGCTGATGGAAGAGGAGTCATCGTTTGTCTGTACGTGGACGACATGCTAATCCTAGGTACAGATATAGGCTGTGTCACAGAGATAAAGAAGTTTCTCTCAACCAAGTTCAGTATGAAGGACTTGGAGGATGCAGATGTCATCTTAGACATAAAGATCATCCTGACATACACTGGAGTAGCGCTGTCACAATCTCACTACATTGAGAAGATGCTCACACGCTATGGGTATAAGGATCTTCCAGGGATCGATACGCCATACATGTGTGATCAGAAGCTGAAGCCAAACTCAAGGGAAAGCGTCAGGCAGCTGGAGTATTCTAGCGTTATCGGAAGTTTGATGTACGCAACCACTGCCACAAGGCCTGACATAGCTTTGCCGTGGGAATGCTGAGTCGGTTCACAAGCAACCCAGGGGTTGAGCACTGGAAAGCTGTGAAGGGGTGATGAGATATCTCAAGAAGACTCAGACATATGCACTGTACTACAACGGGTATCCGACAGTAGTGGAAGGCTTCAGTGATGCTAGCTAGTGTTCAGAGGTGGAAAGCGAGAGATCCACAGGTGGATATGTCTTTTCTTGGGTGGAGCTGCTATATCGTGGAAGTCGAAGAAGCAGACTATACTCACTCGTTCCTCCATGGAATCTGAATTCTATGCACTTGAAACTGCAGCAGATGAAGCAGAATGGCTTCGGGAGCTCATATATGATCTTTCAGTGGTTGGGGCTCAGATACCGGCAATACCGATATACTGTGACAACCAGGCGACTGCGACGGTGGCATCAAATGACCTCTTCAACGGAAAGAAGAGGACTGTGCGGTTGAAGCACAGGGCATTACACGATCTTATCAAAAGAGGTGTAATTACAGTAGTTGATGTTCGGAGTCTGGAGAACCTGGAAGATCCGTTCACAAAGGGCCTCAAGCGCCAGTTGGTCGATGACACAACTTCTAAAATAGGCTTGAAGGCATTCTGATAGTGTGTCTTTGTAATCCTACCATAAAGTTTTATGCTATTAGTTCAAAGAGAAATCTACTAGGCATCTAAATTTTGGTTCAAAGGAGGATCACTGACTGGGAAACTATTAGGTAACAGTGGGTACTTGTTCTCTGGAACATGGAAGGGATACGGACCTATAACCACTGTTGTCTACTATGTATTTTTTCTGTAGCAAAAAAAAGATCCTGTGGAAGGTTGGCTTAAACGCCTTAATGAGTTCTCAGACAGAGTGAATGCCTGGTGTACTTTACAGGAAGTACGGTAGAGTAGCACTACAAGGAGTGAAACTCTATGCTACAGTGGGATGACTCCACCATGAGGTTCCCAGGTAGGGGTAATGCCTCGGCTTTGCAAGCTAAGTCATAGCGGCGTAGCACCGCAAATAGGCAGGTAGCCTAATGCTGTATGACGTAATTAAAGAGTTGTAGACAGCACTACAAAGGGGAGGATGGCTCCATGTTACAGTGGCACGACACCACGATGAGGTACCCAGGTAGGGGTAAAGCCTCGACATTGCAAGCCATATCGTTGCGGCGTAACACCGCAAGGAAGCCTTAGGCTTCATGCTGGGTAGTTTGGCACTATAAAGAGGCTTGTGACCTCATGCTACAGTAGTATGACACTACGATGAGGTTCCCAGGTAGGGGTAATGCCTCGACTTCAGGCCATGTCATAGCGGCGTAGCACCGCAAGGAAGCACAAGGCTTATGCCATATCTCTTTAATAAAGAACTCACTATAGTGTATGGAAAGAGATATCAGGCCGTCTCTTGAGGGTAAACTTGTAGACGCCCAAAATTATACACTGAAACCAGGCTGGTACAGGGCCTTTAACGTGCAGCCAAAGCATATGTAACTACACTTTGTGAGTGGAAAGAATTACAATTGTGGTACAGAATTCAAGACGTAGATTCTTGTATCACATTGTTATTTAACCTATGGAGGAAGATTCAAGTCGTCAGCGACATCTATCATAATGCAAAATAGACAGTTACTGTGAGGAACGCTCAACCCTGAACACATATAATATTGTGATATGTGGGGGATTGTTGGTGCTTTCTTTACATGGAGAGAGCTTGCTCTCAACATGCCTTGTAAATTTTAGTCCCACATTGGAAATGCACCATGAGTTATCTCAACATATATACTTGGGTGTGTTGTTAAGAGATGCACATGGGGTGGTGACCCTAAGGAGGGAACCTTGTAGGTGATTTTACTAGGAGGTAAGAATAAGGCTCCAAGGATGAAGCATTAATCCTTTTGTCATTCTTGGATTAATTACCTTTGGAGCTAAGCCCTAAAGGGGCTTAGCGACTCGGACTCGGACTCAGACTCGGGCTCATGGGCTCATGAGGCGTAATGTGGTGTTTTGTTGGCGCACTTAGCACGTCAGCAGTCATGCGGTCTTTATGCGGCTCATATACGGCCATGCGGTCTTATGCGGCTCATATGCGGCCTCATACGGCTCATACGGTCCATGCGGCTCATGCGGCCATGCGGCCATGCGGCTCATGCGGCCATGCGGCCATACGGTCCATGTGGTACATAGACACATACGGTTCATGCGGCTCATGCGGTCCATGTGGCTCATGTGGTCCATGCGGTCCATGCGGCTCATGCGGCTCATGTGGTCCATGCGGCCATGTGTCTCATGCGGCTCATGGTCCATGCGACCCATACGGTCTATGTGGCCATGAGGCTCATACGGCCAGGCTGTTGCTGCTGCCGCATGGAGGGCTCCGCTGACTGTGCAGATTACAAGTCAGTTATGGAAAGGCTGAATCAATGCGATTAATTCAGATCCTATCTTTGTGGGATTTGAATTAATTTTGTTGCTATCTTTGGGATTTGAATTAAATCTCGTTGCTATCTTTTGAGATTTGATTCAATCTTTCCATAACTGAAGAGGCGGCTAGGGTTTCCACCCTCTCTCTATAAATACTCTCTTCTGGCCTCCTTTGTGGTGACTACGAAAAATACAAGTCAGAAAAGGAGAAAGAGAGAGAGAGAGAGAGCTGCTGCCGCCATTGCAAGTCCATCCGAGGAGTCAGAACAGAGGTGACTTCGAGCGTTCCACAAGTTCTTCAAACTTGCTGGTTCCTGGAAGCAGATCGTATGGGGCGAATCTTGCTTTGAGCAACGGTGTTTTGACACGCCATCATTCTTCTTCTCATCTCTCTCTAGATTATTGTAACTCGTTCTGTCCCAATTGCAACACGTTTGCAAGGAAGAACGAGAGATCTTCTCTTCTCTATTTCCCTCATCCATATTGTAATCGGGTTTTTTTGGTATTTATATGATCGTAGATCTTAGTTGCATCTGTTTTACCATCTTTGATCAAGCCCCGAGACTAACATTTATGGAGGCGGAGCTGTGGTTGTCTTGGCCACAGGTGGCCGAGGTTGTGGTGGCTGGGCAGAGAATAGAGGAGTCAGGCAGATGGGGGGTACCGGTGGTGCTGTTTGGGGGTCGTGTATAATGGTGGCGAGGAGATGGCAAGTTGGTGATAGTGGTCAGACGGTGGTGGTGTTGATGGTGGTCGCAGTGGTGACAATGGGTGTCGAAGTGGATGGCAGCAATGGGGGTGGTCGTGGCTGATGGCCGGAGATTGGCTGAAAGGAGTCGGGATGGATCGGGACATGTAAATGGGGGTAGCGGCTACAACTGTAGGAAAATAGGTTTAAGAATTATTGTTGTAAAAATATTGGGAGTGTCCAATATTTCTAGGATAAGTTAGAAACCCTAATAACAGGATTGTAATATGTAATAAGTGTTGGAAATTATAGTGAAAACACTAACAACTAACAACTAACACTGCTAACAACTAGTTTATTAATTATTAGCCAATAAGTCATTTAGTTAATTATATATATATATATATATATTATATATATATATATATTCATTTACAAATCTTGTTTGTTAACCCTTTCTTTACTCAAAGTAAAATATTTTTATAACTTATATGAATTTAAGGAACGAGCAGGAAAAATCAATTAGGATAAAATCTTGCATATAATAGTTTTATACTACGAATGGTCCAACAAAATATCGATAACATTTATACGATCGGAAATACATTTCATATTTAAAGTTCACGTTTTTTAAGATTTAGAAAAATTTCAGAAAATAGGAAAATGCAAAAATTTGAAATATACGCAAAATTTGGTTGACGGAGGTTACATAAAATTAATCCTATAGAGTGTAGTTCAATGCAAGTAACTCCAAATCTATAGTATATCTCAATTGTAGTTCAATGCAAGTAACTCCCAATTGAGAATAATTAATTTAGCCAATAATCCTAGCATCAATCTCCTCTTCTAAGGGAACAGAAGGGTCAAATCTTGACAACTCAAGTCCAGTCCAAGTCAACTCAAGTCCAGGTCAATCATGTCAAGGGAATGTGGCATAGGAATACACAATTCTATCACATAACATGTGAACACGAAGAAGACTGATATAACAAGCAATGGAAAATATTCTACGTGCACGTAAGACGAGAAAAGAAAGTAAGCAACATGAAGATGACAAATATAATTAAAATAAATAACAAAAAAATACAAAGCATGCATATACAATAAACTGAACAAGTTGGAAAGGTATATTTGCTTAGTGGTAGTGTGTAGATCGACAATGTCCAGCAACAACTCATCAAATCAAAGTGCCACGAAAGTTAAACTTCTGCAGATGTTCGGATGCTGAAATAGACATCACCAACATTTTCGGAATATAAAGAATGTCTAAAATTGACTACCCATAAGCCTAATTCTGGACATAGGGGCAAAACTTTAATTTTGGGTCAAAATGGTGTCCGCTGTTGGACCCACTTTGTACCGAAAAGAATGCCAAATTCTATGGTCACTAAAGTCGAAAAATTATATACCTATAAGTCCATTTTTTATACGAACTCAAAGGTATGTCCAGTTTTGGATTCCGATGAGCCGTGCATAAAATCTTTCGTTGAATCGGATCATGGATCCGCCAAAATGGTGATCCGGCCAACTGTCTCAGAATTGGACCAAACGTGGATCATATGACCAAAAAAATGATACGAGTCCAATAGCACAAATTTTGTCATAATGTGATGAGTGTGCACGAAGTTATTAGGATTTTTGCAAAGTGGCTGATATGGTATTTTTGGATCGATACGCCTCGAATTTGTCGTGTACACGCAACCAATTCGAGTTTTGCCAAAGCCTACACGTCCGCAACATATGTACGCACCTTTCAATACCTTCAGATTGTGACGAAGTTGCCGGTTTGCAGTCAGGATAGACCCCGTATCGGTAAATTTTCTAATTTTTAAGACTATTTTTCATGGTTTTCTGTGATTTTTGAGTTGAGTTATCTCGATGTAAACTAGATGAAATTAAAACTGCAAACATTGTTTAGAAGCTGTATTGGTTGTCTAAAATTTTGTTCTATTAAATTTCAAAAAATTTCTATAACCTGGTAGTTATGTGCCTTCCAAACAAGGTTGAAAACTGTTTTGTTCTCTGTTTACATATTTCAAAAACTATGTTTTTTCCTAGATTTTATTCGATTTCTTGAACGATATAGGGCATCTAAATATAAACTAATTAGAGGGACTAAAATACATTTAAGTTGTGTCCGAACCTAAAATTTTTGCTCGAAGATTGGTCGAGCAAGGAGACAAAAATTGTGCTGCGAAGTTGCCTTCACAGACTCTTACTGCTGCCACTGTCTGTCTGCTGTATGTGACTCAGGCAGGCCTCCGAAGGCTCTAGTAGAGGTATAGGCAGCGGTGCGGTGGCAAAGACGTTGTCAGGATGACAGGGACACATGCGACTAACTGGCTGAGGCCCTGGGTTGGTTTTCGAGATAAATTCTTAAGCTTTCTAAAAAAATTCCCTGTCCCAATCTCCATTTATATATGGGATTCGAATTCTCTTAGATTAGATTTGGATGAATCTATTTGAAGGGATGCGTTTACTATTTGATAGGATTTAATCTTTGTAAATCTTTTTTTTAATTGGATGGGTTTGAAGGGTTCTGCGTATGGCTGCATGGGGTTTAGGAAGAAGAGTTACTGTTTCGCAAGGAACAGTAACAGTTTTGTGTTTTTATTAATATGTATATAAAAACATATATATATATAAGTGTTAAGATTGGCCAGGACTCAGGGGTCCCCCAAATCCAGGATTCAGCGAGCCCCACCACACCGCTGCCATCCAAGCAGACATACTGGCTAACTTAGGCCCAGACACAGCGGACATGTCGCAACAAGCCATCAACGCTGGACTCGCCAGTCAGAACTGCTTCTTCGGAGCCCGCCAAAATTATCCAGAGAGGCTTAAATGCACCCAACTGAGGACTCAGGGGGAAACGGTAAGGCTAGCCTCTACAAGTCCACCGTCAAGTCTGTAGCCACCATCAGAAAATTTAATAAAAAAAGTAATAAAGAGGTCTCGGCCAGATTTACTCGATCGGCCACGAAACTCAACAAACCCTCCCCCTTCACTATATCAGATGCTTAACATCCTCACCTGGAATGTTAGAGGCCTCGCGAACCAACCTACTTTGAGAAGATTAAAAAGCCTCAAGAATATGCATACAATCGACATCTTAGTGATTATTGAACCCAAAAGCCCTCCAAAGAAACTTAATTTCATTCAGTTACAACTCGGTTCCCTTCGGCGATTGCTGGTTGTCATGACATTTGGATCTTATTCGCTGTCGATGTGAGATTTGGCACCATCCACGACTCGAAGCAAGCACTCACGTATTGGGTTGAACATCGAATGCTCCACTCCAGGTCTATTCTATCAGCCGTCTACGGCAGCTGCGACATCTCTGAGCGTAAACAATTTTGGGACTCTCTCATCAACATCCATCACAACCACCCCATCCATCCTTGGCGCTGTTTAGGTGACTTCAATGCCATCACCTGCAGAAAAGAGAAGTCTGGAGGGCGCCCTTCCCCCATACAGGCCATGCACGACTTTGCCAATTTTATTTTCAACGATCACCTGTTCCCCTTCAGTACTCAGGCAGCACCTTCACCTTGTGTAACATACAGGAAGGATCTCGACGATAATACTTTCGTCTCGACCGAGCCCTCGTTAACTTATAATAGTCTGACATGGGAATCTCTTCCAGCCTTTCGCACCTCAACACGACGGAGTCGGGCCACTCCCTGCTCTTATAGAGATTAGTAGATCCCCGAATCTGATCAAGAAAAATTTCTATTTCCTTGATCTTTGGAGCCACCACCCTCAGTTCAAGAATACTGTAGCTGATGACTATTTACAAAGAACAAAAGTTTTTATTACAAACCAAGAAAAAGAGTACAGGAGTACAATAGATTTCTGGGAAAGTACAACTATAGGAATCTGATCAGAAGACGATCACTTATCCCTTGGACGATGTGATATCGAAGTATAATCCCGTGGTATTGTTTGATTGAGATGTGCGTGGTCATGGGCAGTGTAATAGACACACTCTGTGAAGTTGATGGCTTGTGCGCATGTCATCCTGTATTAAAATAAGAGTTGATCAAGTGGCCCTAATTTGTCAGGCTGCACATAGGCACAACTTAACAACTGGCGCCTTTGACTAGGTCTTCTGTGCTGTACTGATTAATCCTTGTGCCATTCAGTAACTTATACGAACCAGCTGTCGGCATTAATTATATGCTGACAAAGTCTTCTCGAGCGCCGCGTTGTACGAGATTCGAAGAAATTTTCCTTAATCTCTGTGCTGTCAGTTGTTAGATAATGATGATGCCATTACAGCTTCTCGAGGAAGTGCGCACGTGTCGCTCCGTGCACCATGACTCCAGCACAACCTGGTGATGGTGCAACCTGATGCTGCACAACTTGATGATCCGGCGCAACTTGATTGGTTTGGCGCCATCAGATGATTGAAGACTTTAATGGGTGGCGCCTCTTAATTTTTAGGGTCTACAAGACCCCCTTCAAAGTTTTCAAAACTTGAAAATACTTCAAAGTTTTTAAATACTTTAAATTATACAAGTTTTATTTGGATTGCGCCAGTCTCAACCGTCATAATAAATTTCTTCTCAAAAATATTCAATCTCCTCTAGGGAATATGAAGCGTTGGTTGGTCATATATAAAGGGAGAGGTCCTTGTACTCATCCCTCACTTTTGTACTTCCATGGAACCTAAGAAGAAGGAGATGGCGACCAGCGTTAATGTCGAAGTGAAAGTTTAGGAGACAAGGCCTGATACTGCGCCGACGGTCCTGTCCGAGGCTGACCGATCGCTGCGAGCAAGCAATTTTTTAGAATGCTTTGGATTGACCCTAGCAGTCTTTGATTGTCTGAACAGTGGTCCTTCGTCCTCTTCTAAAGAGCACGGTGACGCAGAAGGATTTCTTTGTCTGATGCATCGTTCAGGGATTCGTTATATGCGCGAGTTAGGCACTTTTCTTCGCCAAGCTGGAGAAGAAGAGAAGAAGTAATGGTTTCTGTAGGGGCACCTTTTTTCTTTTGTCTTTTGTGCAACTTATTTTATAGGGACTTGTTTTTCCTTTTATTTTGGAAGAAAATAAAAATTATTTTTGGTGCCCTTTTGTAAATCTTTTCGTGTGATCTGTTTAGTGGCGCGTGCCAATGCACCATTTTGACCAACTCAAATATTTTCTGCTTTCCGAAGAACATGTGGCAGTTTTTGTGTGGTTTGAGCACCTTTCGTTTAGGACTTCCCGAGATAGGCTCCTAGAATGATGCTCCCGTTTACATCTTTTAAGCTCCTTAAATTGCTGATAAGGAAGATCAAAAAAATGTCCATGAACTCTTTCTTTTTATTTCTTCTTTCTGTTGATGTGATGGTTCTTCGCAGAAACCCCTCGACGGTCAAGAGTTCATCGTTCGTGAACCATTCTGCGCCATCAAAATCCGATGTTGTTCTTCTGCATACCGCGTCTTCGGATGTTGGTTTGCGGTATTTTATATCATCGATGATCTTTTGTACAAACATAGTTGATTTTTATGGTAAGTTCCAACAAAGAACCAGTGGTTTCTATACATGAGCATCATTCATGAATTGTTTAACTTGTGCCACTTTTTTTTACTTAGGCTGTTTTGAAGACAGACACTGAAATAAGGCACATATTGTAGACGTGCGCCTGAAATCCTAAAAAAAGGCACGAACTACAATCCAGTATATGACTTCGGTCAGAGGAGCAGGTTGTAAACATGTGCCTGAAATTCTGAGAAGAGGCACGTACTGTAATCCTGTGCCTGACTTCGGTCAGAGGCGCATGATTTAAACGTAGGCCTGAAACTCTGAGAAGAGGCGCGCACTACAATCCATTGCCTGACTTCGATCAGAGGCGCATATTTTATCATAGGCGCCTATAGGCTGACTCTGATGATGTGTGTCTGTTGATCAAAGGCGCACAGTTTGATAGATTTTGCTAGATCTTCTTTCGTTGTTGATATTTGTAAAAGTCTGGTTGGCAAGCTTCTTCAGGATGGCATTGGCGACTTGGATGCTGTAGGGGCATTCTTCTGACACTCACATCAGACAGCTCATGTGATTCTGACGCTCAAATCAGACAGCTCAGGACTCTCCATGTTCCAGAAGGGTCTTCCTCAGATAGTAGGAAGGACATTTATATATGAGAGTTGGACGGTGGAGAGACAGAATTAGCAATTGTATCACGAGGGTTATCTCATTCCTAATTCTCATGACGGGTCGTCTCTTCTGTTAGCCCAATGATTATATCATGTTTTTGAATATGGCTAATCAATTGAGTTTAACATAATGACGTCACTAATATTCATGTAATCACTATCATGTTACTACTTTAACTTAGCATTGTCCTAATATTCTGTATCAGTCATATTGTTTTGTTTGCCTAAAATGTATTTTTAGACATGCTGTAAGCATGATCAAACATGATCAAACCAGGACATATGTAATAAAGAATTATTGATGGGCCAAATACGGCGTTATACAAGAAGATTTCTCTGAACCGCCTAACGACCTATCCGGGGCCTCGCATCGGGGGTTCCGCTGCCCGGTCAGCGGACAGGGGTCGAGGGGGCAGCGCCCCCCGTCAGGGGTTCGGGGGCGAAGCCCCGAAAGGTATTCAGATTTGCAGATCTGTTTATCTGCAGATCTGTTTATCTTTGGACGACCACCGTCAAGTGAAAAGGCGTCTTCAAGTCTGCTCAATATTTGAAGAAAGGCGTCATCAAAGGGCTCTTGGTTTTCCTATTTTATTAATATAATTTTTCATATTTATTGAGTCTAGGAATACGATGTAAACTGCATCGTACTGGCAAATAGGCTACCCAAGAAACGTTTTCAAAATATCCTTTATTTTGAAAACAAGCCCACTTACAAAAGCCAAAACTACTTCCTAACTGTTTGACTTTTCAAAAAGCCCAAAAACCAATTTATAAAACCATAACAGAACCCTAGCAGAACTTGGCCCGAATTCGGCCAGAGTTCGGCCAGAGTTCAGTTAGTGAACGTTGCTTTTTGAACTTGGCCTTCCTACAATTACGGATTCCAACGAGATTTTCTCATAGAGTTCTGCCCGAATTTTGCCCAAATTCTGTCAGAATTCTGCCTTTGGAAAAACTATAAATAGAGAAGGATTTCGATCATTTCAATTCACTCAACACCAATTTACTTTCATATCTCTTCTCTATAAGCCTACTACTTCTTCCAAAGTGTTCTGAGCTATTCATTTTTAAATCCCAAGCCAGTTACAATCCTCTAGTCGATTTGTCAGTACGGTACGGTCTAGAAGTTTCAGAGTGATTGTAATCAGAGGCTTGATTGAAGAAAGACTCTTCATAATTGAAGTTGGTCGAGTACTTCGGATCAAAGCTCGCGTTGTAGAAGTTGCAAGAACTTCGGATGAAAACTTGTGGTGATTTTCCATAGTAGATTCAACTGGAAACTAGAGTTCTTTCGACTGGACTAGTCCTCACAAGAGGAAAACCAGTATACATCATTGTGTTTGTGTTTGCTCTCTACTCTCTACTTTTCATTTACATATCTGTGATATATATTATGTGATCTTGTTACTAACATTTTTAAATAGTTAATTTCTGCTGCCTACTCTATTCATCCCCCTCTAGAGTATTGAGCTTTACAACTCGTTCCTACAATCGGTCCTACATCTTCTCCACCAGTTGTATTGACAGCAGCTTATCTTTGAGCTGCTGTACTCTGGGGTTCTCCTCTCGTCTTTCTGAGAGAGAAGACCAGAGTTAGTTCCATTGTCTTGCTCGTTTCTTCAGGTCGAGACGACAAGGAACTGGCATCAACAAGAAGATCCAAAGATGTAATAGACCTTCATTTATTAGATTTAGAATAAAAATCGAGATGTAATAGATTTCCATCAAGATGTATTTATGTTTTTAAAGAAGGAATAAAAATAATTTTCTCTTCTTTATGATTTGATTTGATGTGATGATATAGAAAATAGAATCCAGAGTTAATGTGGACGTGAACTCATTTTTTATAGAAGACAGAATATCATGTCTAAAAAGACAATATCTGCGATAATTCGGATTTATCATAAAAAAAGACATCTTTCAAAACAACCGGGTTTAAAAAGATGGAATTGATAATTTGGATAGGCTCCATGGGGGATTTTGAGTACTTATTATCTTGTGACTTTATTCGCAAAAGAGTAAATAAATGATAATACATGAAATAGAGATGAAAATACTGATGAATAAGCATGCCTTTTCAAGGAAAGGTTGCTTCGATTCTCGAGACAAATAGTAAATGAAGATCCTTTCACGAACATGCTTTTTCGAGAAAAGGTTGTTTCGATTCGTGAGACAGAACGTTTGGCTTTTATCTACCTTTAAATAGTGTGGAACATTTCTGAGAGCATCATTCACCCCTTTTCCTTCCTTTGCAAATATCTTCAGAAGAAATGCCTAAGGAGACGAGAATTATCCCAAAGATCGAAGCCGCCCTCGACACTCCTTCCGACGAGCCCCCGCCGCCTACTCAGCCAGAAGTCGGGGAAAACTCGACTATTCCTGGAGAGAAACAGGATATTCATGCCGAACTGGTGGAGCCCGGGAGTACTGCTGAAGAAGAAGCTTTAAGGAAGGCCGCCTGCGAACTGCTGGTGTCATCGGACAATAATGCCTTCGAGCTTCTTGTGAAATATGTTTTCAATCAAGAGGGCTCCGGTCCTCGTTAATTTTATGTATTTACTTCTATTTATATTTATGCAAATAAAAAGGAATTTTACTTACATTTTGAGTCTCTGTGATTTTTTTTAGCCTTCAAACATAATATTTCTTGAGAAATTTTCCATTAATGGGCATCATGGCGACTCGACCATCCATACCAGTTAATTAATAAGCTCTGTTGGAGAAAACTTTACTTACAACATAAGGTCCTTCCCACTTTGCTTCGAATTTGCCTTTACTCATGTGCATCATAGTCATAGGACGTCTGATGGTTAGAACTAATTCTCCTTTTTCAAATGCTCGGGCTTTGACTTTACAGTTGAAGGCTTTTGATAGACGAGCTTGGTATAACTCAATATGTTGTTGAGCTAGGAGCCGTTTCTTATCAAGCGCTTCAAGCTCCTGAAGTCTCAGGCGATTATTATTTTCGGTTGTTAGTTCATTGGCAATGGCAATCCTTAGGGAAAGGATCTGGATTTCCAATGGTAAGACAGCCTCGCATCCGTACACCAAAGAGAAAGGTGTGCAGTCTGTAGGAGTACGTATAGTAGTACGGTAAGCCCATAGACATTCTCCAAGATTTTCACTCGAGTTCTATTTGTTGGTAGAAACAAACTTCTTGAGGAGTTTGATGATGGTTTTGTTAAATGCTTCTGCCAACCCGTTAGCTGCAAGATTGTAAGCTGTAGAAGCAATATATTGATCATGTTGTCATCGCATAATCGAGTGAATTTCTGACTGATGAATTGTGGCCCATTATCGTGAATGATTCGTCGAGGAACACCGAACCTATAAATCATATGATGTTTGATAAAGTTGATGATGCTGCTTATCTTGACCTCAGCTAGAGGTATAGCTTCAGCCTATTTTGAGAAGTAATAAGTTATGGCTAATATGAACTGATGTCCTCTGGACGAGGGAGGGTTGATAGGACCGATGACATCTATTCCCCAAGATTCAAAGGGCCAAGATGCTGCCGTCGGGTGAAGGAATTCTGACGGTTGATGAATGATGTCAGCATAGATTTGACATGCCCGACATTTTCTTGCATACTCGATTGCATCAGATACCATTGAGGGCCAATAATAGCCCATACGGCGAATGCGATCCTGTAATCTAGGACTAGGTTGATGTGCACCACAAATACTATCATGAGCTTCACGAAGTATTTGTTTTGCTTCTTCACCCGTAAAACAACGTAGGAGTAAGCCGTCGGACGTTCGTCGGTAAAGTGTCTTTGTAGTATGATTGTAGTAAAATCTGAGTGACCGTCACCGAATTATTATGGCCTCCTTAGGGTCTTCAGGTAGGATATCATGGACCACAAAGTCTATGAAAGGAGTCCTTCAGTCTTCACTGATAGTGCAAATTTCAACCGAATTGTTGAATTCCATGTTTGGGTTGTTAACTTCCATATTAAAGTTATTCTGGACACAAAAAAACTCTCTGTTAGTGATGACGATCATTTGTTGTCTTCTGACAGGAATTGCTAATACTGCTGCAAGATTAGCGAGTGCATCAGCTTCCGTGTTATATGCTCGGCGTACGTGTTCAATGAAGAAGCTTTGAATGAAGTGGCCATCCTGATCGCTGCATCATGATATGAAACCAAATCTTGATATTGAACTTCGTATGTGCCTCTAACTTGATTGACAATCAGTTTGGAGTCTCCGTAAACTTCAAGATACTCAATATCTAATTGTTTAGCCAATTGGAGCACAATGAGTAGAGCGTTGTATTCAGCTACATTGTTGGAACATGACTCATCTAAAGAATAAACTCTTTGGATAGCTAATCCTTCTGGTGAGACGAGAACGATTCCAATTCCAGCAACAATAGCACCTTTTGGTCCAATTATGGATGCACCATCAAAGAATAGATGCTAAAGAAGTTTTTTTTTCTGAAATCATATTGGATTCCAAGGTTTCATCTGGAATCTCATCGTAGAGTTTAGATGTTTGGGAACTGGATGAGCTGCTAGAAAGTCAGCAAGGGCTTGACCTTTAACAGACTTTTTAGGAACATAAACCATATCATATTGCGCTAACAATATGGCCCACGTTGCAAGCCTAGAATTGAGGGTACTAAGCTTCTTCATCAGGACCCTGAGAGGTTTAACTCTAGAAATAACATGAATTGTTTGGCCAGTGATATAATGTCTCGTCTTTTGAACAACAAACATCAAAGCTAGACATTCTTTTTCTACTGGAGTGTATCGATGCTCAGCTTCAATCATCATGCGGCTGAGGTAGTAGATAGCCTGTTCATGACCTTCTTTATTCTTCTTAGCTAATAAAGCACCTAAAGAGTGGTCCATTGCTCGAACATACATTAGGAAAGGTATTCCTGACACTGGAGGCACTAGAACTGGAGGGTTCATCAAGTACTGCTTTATGTCTTCAAATGCTTGTTGACATTCTTTAGTCCAAATAAAAGACACGCCTTTCTTCATGAGTTAACGGTCTACAGCGTCCAGAGAGATTTGAGATGAATCTCCTGATGTACGCAAGCCGTCCCTGGAATCCTCGTAGCTTTTTTAGGTTGCATGGAGGATGCATCTCTTGAATGACTTTGATTTTCTCAGGGTCAACGTGTATACCTTTAGAGGTAATAACGAATCCAAGAAACTTGCCACTAGAGACTCCCATAAATGACTTGGTGGGATTCATCTTAAGTTGATGCTGGCGCATCAGATCGACAATAGTTTTCAAATCTTGAATATGGTCTTCTTTTAAACGACTTTTGACAGCAATATCGTCAACATAACATTCAACAGTCTTTCGTAAATGATCACGAAAGATGGTACTCATGGCCCACTGATATATTGCACCAGCATTCTTAAGATCGAATGACATGACAGTGTAGCAATAGACTCCAAGAGGAGTGCAAAAGACGCATGTTTCTTATCTTCTGGATACATTTTGATTTGATTGTATCCTAAAAATCCATCCATAAAGGACATACTTTAAATCTGCAAGTATTGTCAATCATGACATCAGTGATTGGGAGAGGGAATTCGTCCTTGGGACAGGCTTCATTAAGGTCTTGAAGTCGATGCAGACTCGAACATTCTCTATCTTCTTCAAAACTGGGACAACATTAGCCATCCAGTCCGGATGTTGTTCTTCTCTGATAAAACCACAAGCGATGAGTTTTTAACCTCAGCTTCTATGGCATCCATCATGTCAGGTTGAAACTGACGTTGTTGCTGTTTGACTGGCCTCGCATTTGGCAGAATATTGAGCTTGTGAGTAGCGATCTGAGGATCCAACCCGTATGTCTTCATAGCTCCAAGCGAATACATTAATATATTCTCTAATGAGTTGGATTAGTTCTTGTTTATCCGCTTCAGGGACGCTTTGCTGACAAAAATTGGTTTTGGGGAAATTTCATCTCCAATATTGACTGAACCAGCTGATCTTCAGTAGGTGGCTCACGTTGATCAAAGCGAAGCTCCATTGAGTATCCATCCTTTGTGCCCAAGGATCAAATTCAGAAGCTTCGGCAAAGTCTTCGTCATCTTCCGAGAACTCGACAGTCACTATATTGGAAGATAGAGTCACGCGATGGACGTGTCCTACACTGGTATCTGAATCCCATGAGATAGAATCATAAGAGTTAGATCGTTCTTCTTCCTCCTTCTGAAGTCAGAATTGGTAAATTATAACCTAATCCCCGCTTCATTTGCCAATATTGTTGTGATTTTCCTTTCAGAGCAGGAATACGAATAGAAGTTCGCCTTCCTTTGCCGCCATTAAGATCGGCTTTAAAATTATAGCCCATCTTTTGAATGATATCTTTTGATTGCTAACTATAATGACGTTGTTGAAGTCTTCCGTTATCGTGATTTTCTTCTTCGCTATCGGGCGTGATCTTCTGTTCTGTTCCTTTACTAAAAAGTATAGAAAGTTCATCGTTCTTCCTGGAAGGAACTAAGAAGAAGGAGTCCTGCATTGGCTCGAGCAATACTTCGTTTCGAGAAGCTTCAACTGCTCCTATGACAAGTGGTTTGATGTTATCTAATATTTTAAATAACATCGAGTATAATAGAAAACATCAGTATATTGTAAAGGAGATGCTACTTTATTGATTTGTACATCGTCATTTACAACATGATTCTTAGCCTTCACAGAAGGCTTAGTAAGGTTGATAACCAGAGGAGGAGAAGGAGAAGGAGGAGGTTTGTTATGATAAAGGTCGAAAATAAGAGGCTCAGAAGAGGTGAGCTCCCTTTGTTCCTTTTCTACAGTAGGAGGCTGTTTGTTATGAGAGAAAAGATGTATGGTCAATGTCTGAGAAGAAGAAGGACAAATAGCACGTCCTTTGACGGGGATCACGAGAACATCTTTTGAAGTATGTTTCTGATCCTCCTCACTATCCATTGCCAATACAACTTTTATGAACTCTTCTTTGTACATCCGAGAGTCCGTAAAATATGCTTCAACCCCCTGAAAGGATTCAGGTCGGCTACTTCCTTTTAGACTTCTCCATTGGCATCCACATATTTGAAGCATTAATATAAAGTGGATGGTACAATATTATGCTCATGCAGAAAGGGTCTTCCCAGCAAAGCATTGTAAGAGCCGTGATTGTCGATCACATAGAAAGTAACTTTCGTACGAAGATTGCCTATTTGAAGTTTCAGGCGAATCTTTTCTAAAGGTTCACCTCTCCCAGAATTGAATCCCAGGATTGTCATGATGGTTGTCGAAAGATTATGTACGGGAATCTTCAATGCATCTAGTAGAGTCTTTGGCATGATGCTGAGCGCAGACCCAGGATCGATCAGGATACGATCAACCTTTATGGTATCAACATATCGTGTGAAGTAGAGGGGTCGATCATGACGATTATCTTTAACAGCATATCGTCTGTGTAAAGGTGATATTTGGCATCAGTTCCATCACACTATAACAATGAATGCATGTTATAGGCTCATCCTCTGGTTTCTTGAGAAGTGCTAGACAAGTATCGGCTTGCGTTAAAGCTTCACTCAACGTTTCTCGAGTCTCCCTCGAAAGACGGAGTAGCTCAAAAATTGACAATCTTGCCGGAGTATTGGCCAGTTGAGCCAGTATATCAAAGTTATATGGCTTCTCAAGTCCCAAAGTTGGAGTTTTCTTTAATCTTTGTCGAAATGGACAGGCTGTTTTCCTTTGTCGGCTGTCGTCGGTTTTGGAAAGAGTTACCTCTATCTGGGGTGACGAAGCTGACGGGTTATTGACAACATGAGAAGATGTTGCTTGAGGAGCCTCCATAGCTAGAGCAGGGTCTTCTTGGCCTTCTGAGTAGTTTCTTAGGTAAGATTTCCCAGACCTGGTACCAGTTAAGACTTCTTCCTCGGATACTGGCTCAAAGGACACCATATTACAGTTCTTTGCCTGGATCTTGTTTCTGGAAGATTTCTTTCGACGAGATGGAGAGTTCATCCAGTAACCCAAACCAACCCGAGATTGGTTGTAAGAAAGACATAAAGAAAGAGGTACATGAGACCCCTTTCCATGATTCAAACCAGAGGCCTCTTGTAGATAATATCCTATCTTTGTCATGAGTTCACGAGATTGTGGACTATACAAATGGAAAGCTAGTCGGTATTTGGCTTCTGATTTTGACAATGTTGTCTTATCAGTGGAAGAAGAAGAAGGATTATCTGCTGCCGGAATGAAGGTAGCAGTTAGAAGTGGAAGACAAGGCTCACCAAATGAAATCATGTGACATGATTTATTTTTAGTATCCTTTTTGGACTTGGTGGAAGAAGATGGTGTTTCAAAGTCTGCCACTAAATCTAGATGTATCCATATGATCTCTCCATTGTCAGTAGACAGAGAAACAAAACCATCTGTCCATGCAGGTGAAAGATTAACAATCTCCAGTAGTTTTCGGAATGGGGATGACGCCGTCTTGCACAAATTGAGCTGAAAAATCTCCAAACTGTAAAGAGACGACATTAGCCGTTACAGTTTTCTTGTCTTGCTGGAGAGTGATTGCACCAGAATTGACCATCTCCTGAATTTTACCCTTGAGCACATAGCACGCTCGAGTTGGATGTCCAATAAACCTATGGTAAACACAATATTTGGGATGGTAAGTCTTACCAACTTCATCTGGACTTTTAGGTTATGGCAGTTGGAGTTTGTTACTCTTGATGAGGCAATCAAAGATACTCATGATGTCATCTTCATCGAAAGAGTATTCTTTTTTGGACGAGGTGCCCATTGTGGTGGTGCTGAAGAGGTAGATGTTGGCAAATTTACATTGATAGCCAGGGCTTCTTTGACATTGAGGTTAATGGCCAAAGTCTTCTTGCTCTTACGATTGTTCTTTCGGCTATTATTATCTGGTGTAGCACGTTCCTCTTTGTCAAGATTAGGCATTTGAATGTCTAATTGCTTGAATTTGTCAACGCTTTATTCTGCGACTTTGGCGTTCATTATGAAAGAAGGCCAATCCTGGAACTGTATTGATCCTGTCCACATGCTGATTATAGGCAACAAGTTTGATTTGTAAGTGTCTATAGTGAAAGTATCTGGAGTTTCGAGAGGCATTTTGAGTGCTTCACAGCGAAACCGTTCGATAAAACGTTCAGTCGTTTCATTATGTTGTTGTTTGATTTTGATAAGAGCAGACATAGTCATGTCATTGGTTCCCTCATAAAATTATTCCAAGAACATTTGTTTGAAGCCAACGAAAGAGGTTATGCCCATCTGGTAAACTACGATACCAGCCATATGCTGTACCAGCTAAACAGCCAACAAATACTCTGGTAAGAAGAGCATTTGGTTGGAGTTGATCAGTTATTACTTCAAAGTGGTTGAGGTATTGACTTGGAGACGTGCTGCCATCAAACAGCATAATAGTAGGGGATTTGTATTTAGAAGGAAATTGGACCTCTTTCCATTCTATGGGATATGGCTTTTTGATCCCAAGCTTCTCCAGGCCATCCTTCTGTTTAAAAGCTTCAAATTGAGTACGTAAAAGTTTTACAGCCTCATTGGTATCTCCTATTGATTGCGGAGTAGTAGATTGATTCAATATGTTAGGAGGGGGTACCGCATGATAAGTACCACCTCCTGTACCAGATTGACTTGGAATAGCCTGTACAGAAATGGAAGCAGTATGAGAAGATTATACCCCCAGATCAATATTGGTGGGAATTGATGTTGTCACAGGTTCTTGAGTCGAAATCAAATTCACGACTGGTGGAACTGTATGTTGTGCCATAATCACAGTATGCATGCCTGCCATCATCTCAGCCATGTTCTTCAAACTAGCCTCAAAAGCAGCAATTCTCTGCTCTTGACTGAAAGAAGTGGAGGTATCTTGATCTATGATGGCATAAGCAGTCACTTCTCTAGCCTTTGAAGACGAGCTAGTAGAAAGAAAGGTCCTTTTAGAACTTTCACTGTCAGCGTCAAAGTCACATAAATAACTATCTCCAGAATAAGTGATAGGAATATCTTTTTGACTGAAGGAATCTTAGTTTGAATCAAGAAGATTCCTTTGACCGATTGTGTTTCGGCTTCTTGATCTAGTATATTGGTATACTCCTTCACCGGATTCACGAATCCGATCTACGTATTGCTGACTAGGATTGAGGGACGCATTACTTCTTGGACGTTTTCCACCCCCAGTGCTTCAAGATGCCATGTTGAAAGAAGCATAGAGTAGTTCATCTTCATCCACTAGGATTGGTTCAGGAGTCTGAACATAATTCAAACGGTCAAAGACAGACCGCTTAGCTGATTGATAACAGCATTTGATGACAACTTCATGCTGGTGGTTACAATAATGTTCTTGTTGTTGGAACACCGCTGGACGGGATGGATTTGCAACCTTCCGCTTCTGTATTAAGAGTTCACGGAGGTCACTAACAGGACGGAAAGAAGTTGTAGGAACGTAGTCTTTGATGATATTCGGGACATGGTTCCTGTTCCTGAGGTGTCCTGTACCTTGAGTGTACAAGAACGTGCTAAGCTGGCTAGCATAAGTCACAAGATCTTTTACCTCAGCATTCTTCCTCTGGTGTAAGTTAGCAACTGGTGCGGGTTGCGCTTGATGCATCTTATGATTTCTCGAGGTTGAGCTTAATTGGCACCTATTGATATTGGTACGCAAGTCTGACATGGGAGCTGCTTGTGTATCTATTTGAGATACTAATAGTTTTTCTCGTCGGGATCTTGAAATACATAAAGTTGGTAGATCCTGCCCTGATCTCTTTGGAGTAGGCATAATGCCCTTTTGCATGGAAGGCTTGTTCTTAATGGAACTCATCTTCCCGATAGAGATTTGGTTGTCCCTATTAAGGAGAGCAATACTTTCCACCCAGTCAACAACTCGAGCAGAATGAGGAAAAGTTAAAGAGCCTTTTCCTTGATTTGGTGATTTCTCACTAAGCTTCTGATTTGGTAGAAAATAGTGCTTCTCCTTACATTGTGCTAGTGCACAAGTTCGTGCAGGTTGTGCCAAGGCATGAACCTGCGCAAGTTGCGCCGAAGCAGGAACATGCACAAATTGCGTCGAAGAAGAAAAGGCCAAAGGGCGCTTTCCCTTGTTTTGGACAGCAGTGTGTCGAGATAGAGTCTCCTTCAATTTCAGGGTCGGAGAAGTAGAGGGATTAGCCAAAAGGCTGTTTCCCTTAGGTTGCGCCAAAGCATTGATGGGCGCAAGTTACGCAGAAGCAGAAACAGGTGCAGGTTGCTCCAGAGAAGAGAGGGCTGAAGTGCGTTTTTCCTTGTTTTGGACAACAATATGTCGAGATAGAGTCTCCTCCGATTTTAGAATCGTAGAAGTGGAGGGATTAGCCAAAAGGCTATTTTCCTTAGGTTATGCCGAAACATTGATGGGCGTGAGTTGTGCAGAGGCAAGAGATTGCGCCGTCGAGGACTTATGAGTCCAAACAGAGCGTGTCTTGCTCTTAACTGCGGCAGCAGTACGCTTGGCACCCCCATCATTGATCATAGTCTCGTAGGCTGTCTGGTCGACTTTAACGACTATGGTCTTCTGCGTCTTGCCGATTGACGCGGTATCACATTGAGTTGTCACTTTCTCGTCGGAGGAGAAAGTCGTCCCCAGTAGAGTCGCCATTTTGTTTGCAAAGAACAAAAGTTTTTATTACAAACTAAGAAAAAAAGTACAGGAGTACAATTAATTTCTGGGGAAGTACAACTATAGGAATCTGATCAGAAGACGATCACTTTATCCCTTGGACGATGTGATATCGAAGACACGAGCCTCTGGAGAATGCAGCAGCACTTTAGCAGGAGATTATGATCACTCTTGATGTTTTGAGAATGATTTGAAACTCTATTTATAGAGTTCATGAAATAACCATTCAGGTTATTCTGGGTTGCGCGCGCTTCAGATTGTGCACCTCTTGTTCACTTGCGTGAACGGTTGCACTAACTGCTGTAGACGTGTGGCATCATTTGATTGAGATGCACGTGGTCGTGGGCAGTGTAATGGATATGTTCTACGAAGTTAGTAGCTTGGGTGCCAATGTTACTCCGTTCCGAATACTGTTTGATTACTCTGCACGAGCTTTATCAGATTGCGCATGGGCGCATCGTAACAACTTGTGCGAAAGGTTGCACTAACTGCTGTAGATGCATGGCATTGTTTGATTGAGGTACGCGTGGTCATGGGAAGTGTAATGGGCACACTCTGTGAAGTTGATGGCTTGCGCGCCATGTTACCCTGTATTAAAGTAAGAGTTGATCAAGTGACGCCAATTTGTGAGGCTACACATAGGCACAACTTAACAACTGGCGCCTTTGACTAGGTCTTCTGTGCTGTACTGATTAATCTTTGTGCCATTTAGTAACTTGCGCAAACCAGCTATCAGCATTAATTACATGTTGACAAAGTCTTCTCTAGCGTCACATTGCATAGGATTCGAAAGGATTTTCCTTAATCTCTGTGCTGTCAGTTGTCAGATAATGATGATGCCGTTACAGCTTCTCGAGGAAGTGCACCACGTGTCGCTTCGTGCACCCTGACTCCAGCGCAACCTGGCAATGGCGCAACCTGATGCTGTACAACTTGATGATCCGGCACAACTTGATTGGTTTGGCGCCATCAGATGATTAAAGACTTTAATGGGTGGTGCCTCTTAATTTTTAGGCTCTACAATGACCCCCTTGTTCGTGTGGCCGCTAAACTCAAAGCCACCAGGAAAGCCCTCACTTTGGAGTAAGGAGTCATTTAGAGACATTTTCCAAGTAGTTCGCACCGCCGAGGATGATGTCACCCGTGCCGAGTCCCAATACGTTCGAGACAGATCCCCTGTGGCAAGAGCCTATCTCAACCTCACTAGAGCGGTGTTGAAGTTTCGGGTCAAGGTGGAGACGGAATTCTGGAAATAGAAAGCCAGGCTGACCTGGGATATCGAAGGAGACAAGAATTCCAACTACTTTCACTCTTGCGTCAAAGGACGTAATCAACATCTCAATATCCACCAGATCACGGAAGAGAGCGGTCGCACATTCAAAGACCCCTAGGATATTCTGTCAGCAGCGAAATCCTTTTACACCCGGTTGTTCACTAAAGAGATCATCACCAAGGACGTGGAATTCCTCGGCACGATCCCTCACCTGATTATAGACAGTGACAACATAGTTGCAGATCTTGCCATCCGAGCAGAAAGTCAAAGAAGTAGTTTGGGCTCTTAATGAGCATAGTACCCCTGGATCGGACAGTTTTACTAGTGTTTTCTTAAGATCATACTGGGGCATCATCAAATTGGACATCCATGAAGCGGTGACTGCCTTCTTCCAGGGAGCCAGATACCCAAAAGCGATCTCCAGCGCCGACCTGATCCTCATCCCGAAGAAAGATACCCCGGAGACCTTCAAATATTTCCGTCCCTTAAGCTTGTGCACATTCACAAACAAAATTATATAAAAATCATCGCTAATCGAATGGCTGAGCTGCTTCCCAAAATTATGTCTGTCGAGCAGAGCGGCTTCATCTGAGGTCGCAACATCCTTGACAACATCCTGCTGGCCCAAGAGATGATCACTTGTATAAAATTCCCGACAAGAAGAGGAAACATTGCTATCAAGCTGGACATGGAGAAGGCATATGACAGACTGGACCGGCAATTCATGATCTAGATTTTTAGAGCCTTCGGGTTCTCGAAAACTTGGATCGACATCAACAATTTATGGTTCTCCACGGTTGTGAACGACCATGCTGTAGGATTTTTCAAATCTATCCAGGGTGTCAGACAAGGAGACCCTCTATCATCCACCATATTTATCATTGCAGTAGAAGCATTGAGCAGAAATCTGAACAAAATGGTCGACACTCTCCGTTTTTAATACTTCCATACCTCTAGCGGCTGTCCGATTATTACCCACCTGTCCTATGCCGACGACATCCTCATCTTCTCCTCCGACGACACTGGGTTAGTAGAGGTGGTCCATAACATACTACAGAGATACGCTCATTGCTCAAGGCAACGAGTCAACTCCAACAAAAGTGTTATATATGCTCATCATACGGCGGACAGAGCCCACTCTACCACTCTCTCCAACATGACTTCATTCTCAGTAGCTTACCCCCTTTCTCCTATTTAGGATGCCCGTTGGTGTACGGCAGATCCAACGCTGCTATTGTCGACGGGCTGGTGGGCAAAATTAAAACCAAGATAGAGGGATGGCACAATGTGATATTATCGCCAGGGGGAAGATGATCCTTATTCAACACGTTCTCTTCCATCCTACTTTACACTCTAGCCGCGTGTTCTCCTCCTAAGAAGGTCCTCAACTCCATAGAACACCTCTTCGCCAACTTCTACTGGAGGCACCGTAATGGGTTGGACAAACACCATTGGGCTAGTTGGGACTCTATGGCCAGATCTACGGACGAGGGTGGTCTAGGTTTCTATTGGTTGGCTTACATCGTGGACGCTTGCTCTATGAAAATGTGGTGGAAGCTTCGCGAGGGCCGATCTATCTGGGCCCGTTTCATGAAAGCCAGATATTACAAGCACACTCATCCGACTGTAGCAACATCCAGCAACAAATCATCAGCCTCTTGGCACCGCATCCTGTCTGGCCGATATATTGCCGAACCCTCTATCATGCTTCTGTTGGGAGTGGAAGAATCGTCCTTATTCCATGAAAGATGGTACAGAGACAACCCTCCCCCTAATACCTCGGATACACCTCTCAACAGTGTGATCCGAGATCTGTAGAGAGGGTTCAGGCCTGGTTTGGCGAGGATGGCACTGCTGCACTCGAAGCGTCTGGCATGAAGATAGGGATGAACCCCGACAGTTTGAAATTGTCTCTGACGGCAGACGTGCTTTCTTTCTTGATTCCGCCAAATGCTTGGCTCGAGGCATTGGACAGCCTTCTCCATTAATTGGACCTTTCTGTCAGTCGTGTATTCCCAAGAAATGGTCCATCCTGATGTAGAGAGCGTTCCGTAAGAAGCTCCCTACCGATGACGCCCTCACCGTCATCGGATTCAGCTTAGCATCACTGTGTCAATGCTATATGGAGCGTCATGTTGAATCCATTGACCACATCCTTTCATCAGGAGATCTGGCCACTCAGGCGTGGTCCGTCCTTTCCATCCACTACCACCAGGCCCAGGTTGACGCGGGCTTCAACGATCTTCTCGCCAACTGGGGTGGTGCCTCCTACGGCCACCATATCATTGCAGCCGCCATCACATGGGTCATCTAGAAGAACCGTAATAAATTCAGATATGAGGGTCACCAGTACACCGCTGATCAACTTATCCGCGAGATCCACAGATAAATTTTCAAGGTGAGCAGACTTTACAAACATGTCCGGGAGAACTTTTGGCACTTCCGGGACTCCGGACAGTGATTCATCCTTAGAGTTTTGTTGAGCGGGAGGTTGTCCTCCGCTCCTTTTCCTTTCAGTCATCTTCTGTAGTTGGCCATACTTGTAAAGGCTTCGGCATTTTGCGCCTTGGAGATGAATAAAGTTTCTGAGTTGAATATATATATATATATATATATATAATATATATATATATATATAAAAATATATTTTATAATATAATATATATATATTTTTTTTTTTTTTTTTTATATATATATATATATATTATATATATATATATATATATATATATATAATATATATATATATATATATAATATACACATGTAGTAAAAATATATATAATATACACATGTAGTAAATATAAGAATATTTATAGAAACGTTATAATAAAGAACACCCAACTAGTTGTACATATATTTATTACAATTTACTAAAATAAAACTCTATTGGTATATATACACTTATATTCACACGAGTATGTATATCCTAAAAATCTCAAAAATCTAACAAGGACGTTTTAAGAAAATTGTTATCATTTTTTTCCAAAAATAAAATATAAATTTAGTAAAAATTAACATATATATATTTAAACACTTATTTATAAAATCACTTTTTAGATCAAAAGTAAAATACCAAATACATATATATATATACACTACATATCTACATGGACGTCTTTCGACGCACCACATGACAACATGGGCTTGGGTTTAGTTCGGGTTAATTTCAGACTAGTTAGCACAATCGGGTCTCCAAAAAATCACAAATCTTTTTAATTAATTTTTTAAAACCATTTATAAGTGTTAAGCCATAACTTGGCTTATTTTCCTAGATGGGACAAAACTATGGGTAGGCCTTCCCTCCCATGGCTAATATACTAGTCAAAGCACACAACTACACTAGCCATACCAAAAAATTTTGTCGTCATACACATCAAAACTTAACCATGACTAAGGCCGTATACTAATAATAAATATTTGATAAAAATATTTATAAAATCTAAAAATTATTATTAAATTAAATAAATAATAAAAAACAATTTAAAGTTTTTCAGGATTTATAATATTTATAATCAAATTTTAAATATAAAAATACTTTAATAAATAAAATCATATTAAATAAAAAATAACCCCAAAATTAGGGTGCTTACAAGACTTTCATGCCCTGCTGTACTTTGGCACAGGAGCCTACGCTATTCATGGGCCTATTTGCTTATAGACCTGGATGTTCATGTACCTATTTCCTTCTTGACTTGAGTTGTTCATGCGCCTAACTAGTCTATGCGCCTATTTTGTTGGAATTATATTTCAAGTGATTATTTTTGCTATTTTCTCTTAATGACTTAATTTTCTGTCCTGGCCCTAGTGCATTATGAGTAACATAGACTATGCGCCTATGTGACCTATGCGCCTATTAACTTAGACCATACGCCTATGTGACCTATGCGCCTATGTGCCAAGAGGTTTCCATGTGACCATTTGACTTGACCATAGGTGTGTAAAATGGACAAAGTAGTCCGTTGTCCATACGTGTCCGGCTCGATAAATGGTTCGACCGCGGAACGTCCGATTCATTAACGAACAAAACTTGGACATTTTTTTTGGTCCGATTAAAAATCGGACCCGGACACGGTCATATCCATGCCCGGTCCGAATTCGTCCGCGAACAGTCCGATAGTGGAGGCTCCTTTTGGTTTTGTATCAATTATGTCAAATATTTTGGTTTTGCATCAAGTTTTTGTTGTCCCATCTCGATTTTTGTTATCCTTTTACTATTGTTTGTTGTATTCTATAACCTTCAATTATATTTTCTTTCAATTAGATTTTTTGAACCAACTATTAAGGTATCTTGATAAAATAATAACTTTTGGTAATATATTTAATTTGTCTGCGGACCGTCTGATTGAATTAACAAACAGTGGTTGTCCGTGTTCGTCCGGCCCGAACTTGAACAATGAACTGTCCGTGTCCGTCCGTCCTAACTCATTTTATTAACGGACCAAACACGGACAGTGGACTGTCCGTGTCTGTCCGGTCCGTTTACACCCCTACTTGACCATGTTCCTGACTTGATTACCTGTACATGTGCTGGTACAATCTGATGTGTGTACTAAGGTACAATCTATGTGTGCCTTGAGGTGCTATTCTATGTGTACACTGAGGTGCTACCTATGTGTTATGTGATCCCGTGCGTTATATGTCAGTACATTCATATTTTTAGCACAGTCATGATAAATGGTCCGTAATATTGACGTGGTACAATGATTGCTTGCTTGAAGCATTATACTAAGGATGAATCTAGATTTGGGACTCAGTAAACTGAGGTGGATTCATTCTTAGGGTACCCGTACTAAGGTGCGAGACCTAAGGGATCATGTGACCACGACATGTGATTCTAAGACCAACATAGGGTTAAACTAAGTAACTTAAATTAGTAAGAGGATTATGAGGGAACAGAATCCTGAGATCGTGTAATACTAGCCACCTCCCAAACATCAGTCATGGCGTACAGGCTGGCTGCTATGGATATGGTTTAACATCCTTGATTAGTAGATGGCAATATCCGACTACTATGTGTTATATGTTTCGCACGATGGCCTTTGCGAGGGACCGGTGTGTATTCTATGTGCTAAGTGTATTATTGGATTGGCTAGCCCTATTGGGACCAACACGATCTGAGGATTCCCATGCATATAAGCATCACTGGGATAACCCAGGCAAATCATAGAAAGTTGTAGGATTAATTGACCGACTGAATTGCTGGTGATATATTCTTTTATTAGTAGCTGAGGAACATGGACTGTTGTGCTGCGTGGTCCAACCCATGTCCTTGTTTGGTTGTTAGGTTGGGCTATTTTATGGCTATGAACCAAAGTTGTGACACAGAAGCCAATCACCTGACAATGGTTATAGGATGTATCTTTTCTCGGTATAATATTGGCACCTTTTGTCATTGTTTGGTTGTAAGGGTGTCGTATTGCCTCGATGATATGATATACACCTATAACCCATGGCTCATGTCTTATTTTATTGCTTGGATTTTGTCTTATTATATATGTTTCCATGTGGTACTTGCTATTATGGGTTGACCACGTTGGTTTTGTTTGGCTAGATCTCGTAGCAGCGCTTAAGGATCCAGCTGTTCTTTCTGACGATGGTGCATACAAAAAGCATGGCTGTCGAAGGACTCGAGTGGGTTTCTTATCACCACTCTGATATCATCATGTTGTACTTTGGTGTTTAACCATCGACACCTGTTTAGCCGGATGTTCTGGACCTTTAGTTTTTCTTACATAATTGTAATTAATCAGACTGCAGGTGACTATGGTTATGTACTGTTGACTCTCTATGCTAGCTGGTATTTCGTAAATCTAGTTCTTATGATCATTTTAACGAAGCGTCGGGGAAGCGTTACTGCTTATCTTATATGCTAAGTTTAAGTGTCAATACTATAACGATAGCATAAATGTTAGTGATATCATAGAGTTAAACTTAATTGAATACCCACAATAAAAAAACAAGGTTAGATCAATGGACTAACAATCTTCCCCTTTTTGATGATAATAACTCGGTTAAATTTAAGATAGATAATATAAGCTCATATCACTAATATAAAATAAATAAGCCGATATCACCAAAAGATATAAGTATAAGTAGAAATGCTATAGTAATTATATAAAGATTAGTGATAATAAAATGCTAAACTTAATCAATTAACCATTATTCAAAAATATAATACAATCATTGGGCCAACAGTATGCGTTTGTGAAGTGGAATGTTTAATCTTGCATGGATATCTATAATAGAAAGCATGATCGTGTGCAGCTTTTGTTTTGCTTGCTTTCTTCGTATAAGATCTGTTATGTTAGACTTTGTGATTTGTCATGGGTTTTGTGTTAGACTGAATTATGGATTAGACCACTTGCTTTCCCAGCCTAGTCTCTAACTTTTTATAGTTAGTATACAGATCATTATATTTAGCTGTAAGAGCATCTACTCTTAGTGCAGCTAAATTGTATTTCTTCTTTTCTGAATCATAAGCTTCATTAAGCCTTGCCTACTCCTATATATCCTTTTTAATAAGCTCGAGAGCATTATGAAAGCTTAATTTAAGAGAAAAAATTTCATCTGTGTTACGAGTGGAAGGTATATCTCTTATCTCATCTAATAAGGACGCGAGTCTATCATTATCTTGCTTGTGCATTTGGATCTCCTTCCTAGCCAGCTTATACTTATCTCTAAGTGTCTTGCAGTCTTCAAAGAGATCACTAAAAGTATTTGATAATTCATCATAAGTAATATCATCTTCAAAGAGAGAGTTATTTTGTACCTCATATCCTAACGTCATAAGACACACATAGGCAGCATTATGAGTATTCTCTTCTTCTTCAGAGTTGCAGCTTCGCTTTCATGTCATATACTTGTATTAGCGAACTTATGAGATAAAGATCCTCTTTTGCTTGAATGTTCATATCGATTTCCCTTTTTCGCAGTTAGGCAATCCTTCTTGATGTGACCTATCTTTTTACAGTTGTAACATGCATGCTCTTCTTTATTGATGTCTTTCTTCTTCTTCTTGTTTGATCTTTCATGATTCAGGAATTGCTTGAAAGTTTTGGTGATCAAGGCCACTTCCTTATCACTTGAAATATCTTCTTAATTATGTCATCGGAGACCTTCTTGTGATGTGCCTTAGAAACAACCGTTTTCTCTTTTGGCATTGATTCTTCTTGCTCTTTTAATCCAGTTCATATGTCATGAGCTTGCCTATGAGTGTCTCAAGAGTCATAACGGTGAGGTCATTTTGTTTAATGATTGTTGTTGCTTTGGAGTTCCAATTCTTGGTGAATCTCCTAAGCACTTTGCGTATCTTCTCATAATTATTATATTCCTTGCTAAGAAAAGAAAAAAGGATTAACATTATAAAAAATTGTGAAGGCCTCATATTCTTGTGTTAGTCTACTGAGCTTAGATTCCTTCACTTGCGAAGTTACTTCATGAGTTACCTTAAGAAGTTTTCAAATATTGTGAGCAGTGGCACATGTAGATGCTCTATTACACTCAGTCCTGTCTACAGCATAAAATAATGTATTTATGGCTTTTGTATTAAGACTAGCTTTTTTTTTCTAGGTTCGTGTATCTATCATGTGGTATTTCCTCAAGATTGCCTTCTATAACAACTTTGACCGACTTTTGTAGCCATCTATAACAATAGAACATAGATCAAAATCTAATAAATTGAGATAGAAGCTCATACGCGTTTTCCAGTATATATAGTTAGTACCATTAAATAAGGGTGGCCTATTTATGGATTAGCCTTCTCCATTACTAGTATAAATGGATTTCGTAGTTTTTATAGGTTCAACTTTTAGGATGTTAAGCCTATTGGAAGAGAACCTACTCTGATACCAATTAAAGACAACTCAAGGGGGGTGAATAGAGTATGTGTTACAATTACCCAATAAAAGTAAGGCTAATTACCAACTTAAAAATAATAACAAGAAGTATGGAAAGTAAACATAGTAAGAAAAAAATAAATGCAAACACAACAATATATACTAGTGTCCCTCATAGAGGAATAATCCAGTCCTACGTACTCTTGTACGGTATTAATCGACTATCGAACAAATAGCAGTACACCACAAGTTTTGATCTAATGTGCTTGCCAACTTCTTACAACCACAAGCTTTGATCCGATGGGCTTGCCAACTTCACACGACCACAAGCTTTGATATGAAGAGCTTGTCGAACAACTTCTAATTGAATGCAGCACTTAGACATTTAGAGGGATTTGAGAAGTTGTTGCTTGGATGGGGAAAGATTTAAAGCTCATGAAAGAATAGGTTTGAAAGTGAAGATGATTGAAAATAAGTGAAACTCATAGTTGTTTATAGGCTTTTTGTGACCCGAGATCGGCCAGAGCCCGGTTCCCAAACGTTAAAATTTTATACGTTGGAGCCTTCAGGAAGACTGAGAAAATTAGTGTTCTATTTTTGACTTACCGAGGTTGGTCCGAGTTCTGTCATTCAAATTCCAGAAAGTTGGGTTCAAGACTTTTGTAGACTTTTGTTGGGTTTGATCTGGTTTATTTGAGTGGACTTTGAGTGCCATCTAGTTTCCATGTGCGATTCGATTTACAAACATCCTAGACTCAAATAAAAACAAAAATACATAACAAAATAAAAAGACCAAATGTAATCTTTGGAGCAATCTTCATGACGTAGTAATAAGGACTTTGTAGCGGTTTTGATTCAGGTCTGAAATATCGAATCAAAGTTTAGTTACTTATCAAAATTGAGTCGACCATGACCAATTAGGCCAACATCCATAGTACAAAATTTAATACAAGTTAGATCTACGAATTTTACACAAATGATCCAACTAACTAATTTTCCTACGAAGGTTACAAATAGTTCTGAATAAAATCACTTTAAATTATGTTTTCCCTATATTAAGTTATGATATATAGGTTAATCATGAATTTTAAGCCAAAAAAGTCCAATTTGAAATTACGAGATTCAAGATACGCAAATCTAGCCATTATGTTAACCAAAAGTCAACTGATACAAACCTAAAATTTGATGCATAAACATGTAGATTTCTGCACTACAAGAACGCTGGGATTGACGGTTTGCACTAGTCTCAAACCATTTGCAAAATATTACAATTATGATATTCAATCATAATTTCGATAGATTACTAGTCGTCTAGAGTTTGCACAAATAAAACAAAATAGTAAAATTGCCTAATAAAATTCTAGAAAATTTATATTGTAGGTCTTTGTGTCAGCTTTCTAAAATATCAAACGAATCATGAAAAGGAGTTCGAGATTTCCCAAAATCTCGAAAATTGTGAACCAGATTCATGTTTAGACTAACTGACACACAAATATTTCTATAGAAATTTTGGTTACGAATTACAAGAAACAAGTTATAGTTTCGGAAACCTTACCTTGATATGGTTCCAAAAAAAAAATAGCGTACAATTTTGATGTCGGGGTTGGTCGCAATTGCTCTCCAAATTTCAAAGATCACCGAGAACTCCAAAGCAACTCTCTTTTCTTTCCTCTCAAATATTAATTCGACAACTTTAGGGTTTTAACACACACACACATACACATATATCTCTCTCTGTGTGTATATATAATATATATATATATATATAAAATATACACACAGATATATATATTATTTATAATATATTATAATATATATATATATATATATATATATATATATATATTATATATATTCTGTGTGTGTGTGTGTGTGGCTGGTTTGGTGGCTCGGCAAGCATACACGTGTCAACATCTGAGCGACTCTCGCTCAAATCCAACAGTTTGGAGCCAATATGGCCCGGCTTGATTTTCCAAGCTCGGCTCGGATTAGGGTTGGGACCCGTATGAGGGTGCACCCACATGGTTAGAGGCTGTATAACTACCTAAATCCAGGAGAAGGGTATTTTTGTCATTTTATATCATATTATATTGTGCATATTTAATTATTAATATTATGTTAGTTATTATGGTTAGTGACTAGCCTAATTGTTAGGCATATGTTGGTGAAAAATTAGATTAAACACGTCACTAGAGCCCAACAATTAGCATGACATGATTCATGGACCAACTCATTCGACTAGACCCAATTAGATCCGTTTAGTCATGCCATTTATTTAAATTAGGATTAGACTATTTATCAAATAGGTTTAGAGCTTTCCATGTATTAATTAGCCCACATGATAAGTTCGAGAGGGCATGTTGGACTTTTTGGATTGGCATGACCTAGCCATAAGTGGCCGGCCACATGGAGAGGGGACTCTCATCCTCTTTTATTCATTTGTGTCCATTATTCTCATTTTGGTGTTCTTCCCCAATTTGAGCCATTCTTCTACCAATTCCTCACAAATTCCACTCAATTTCTTATCCATCACTACTAGAAGGAGCCTAGGAGCTTGGAGACTGTGAGCACTAGAAGAGGAGTCCATTTGTTAGGAGTTTCGTATCCGGATCACGTCCATTTGGCTCTTCATTAGAAATTCATCTCCCAATAGGTATACATCTCATTTTTCTCTTTAATTTGAATTTAATTGTTCTATTTGACCCTTAAGAATTCTCCTATGGACTAGGACTACCCATGGGAAAAAGTTTTAGGCTCTAATGACTCTTTATATGAAAGTTATATTGGGTTTTGTGCCAATTTTGGGGAATTCTGAGATTGGCACACCAAGTATTTGTCTTTGTGTTTTGTAGATCTATTTAGATTAGATTTGGTTGTGTGTGTCTAGATTCGTGTCCATAATTGGATACGAGTAAGCCGTATCATGATACGGTAGGACACAGAGTCATTTTGGAGGGTTTTTCCTCTGACACTTGTGGCACACATGTCCAATTTCACATGACGCTAGCTTCGAATTGCTCTAATTATGTTATATGTATTTTAGAATTGCATATGATTTAGTAGGATTCAGACAAGGTTTGGTATTGGTATGTTGGCCGCATTACAAGCGTATCGTAGATTAGTGCGATACGGGGTGGTGCACACCAAGTGTTTGTATTTGTGCATGAATGTATGTGTCTTGTGGATATACATGTGTATGTGTCACATATAGACATGTGTGGTGTGTATTCACACATACACACACACATATAAATAAAAAAAATAAATATATATATATATATATATATATATATATATATATATATATATATACGTATGTGTATATGTATATTATAGTTGTGTTTGTGTAATGTTTGAGTGGTGAGGGCTTGTGTAAGTTGGTTGCATAGATAATAAGGTAGTGTGATAGTGTGTATGTGTGTAGAGGGATACACATATGGTGCCTTTTGTGGGTTGTGTTAATGTGATGGAGTGCATAGACAAATAGTTGACTAGTGTCACCCTCATTTCCCGTATTTCCAGTATTTCTTGTATTTCGTATTTCATCGTATCTGGATTTTTGGCATGTATTTTATTTTTCTCAACTTATGGAATTTCGGTATTTCTCGTATTTTGGGTTTGGCATGGCTCGGTTTATTGGGTTGGTTCGGTTTGGTTCGGTTTTGTGCATTGGATCACCCTAGCCCTATGCTACCCTCATCCCCACCATAACACCCTCTTAAACTCTACCAACCTCCTTCCTCTCTTATAACCACCATTAATTCTTCTTCTTCTTCTTCCTCCACACAACTCCCCAACACTTAGGCAAGTACATCTTGCCACATCATGAGAACATATTTTCTTGGTCCATTTGCTAGAGTAGGACATGGAGATCAATCTTAGTTCTTGGGTTTTTGTGATTTGGAGTCTCTATTGTTTGTAGATCTAAGTTATTCTATTTTCGGGTTTTGTTTGGTTTTGATGTATTTTGGTTGGAGTTTTGTGGGGTTCTGATGCTTCCGTGTGGAAGAGCATTCAGTTTCACTCCAGTTAGAACTTTGAAATCCGGATTGGAGTTCGGATGACCAAGTAGTGTGTTTTGAAGCTTTTG